>JARBWK010000003.1:1071476-1397858 GCA_030556195.1 Anolis apletophallus | reverse complement strand
ATCACCAGCTGGTGGGTATTTTGCTTACGGAGCATGGCCGTAGGTAGGGGGCAAGGACGATACATTTCATACCAAGGCATTTATACCCGTAATGGATTCCAGTCAGTTAAACCCACCCCTTCTTTATGGTTAAAACAATCATAATTGGCTGGTGATTGATGTTGTTACATGACATTTCAATAATCCAATAAACATGGCATAAAACATTTACATCATTTCTCTGTCATCACTAAAAATGAGAACAATAGCCATCTATAAACGTATTCCTTTCTCACAGGCAAACTTAACAATGTAGAGCCTCCTTGTTCTCTCTTTGCAACTTTTAGGTCTGGGCTTCCTGCCAGCAGTGAAACCAGACCAGCTCTGTCATGCGCAATGATGTTTTCCCATTAGCACTAAAAAATTCCATTAACTTTCATAGCTCAACTGCACTATATTCCCACTCATCTAACATATATGGTATAACTTGGCACAGAGTGGATTAAAATGCATTTAATCAGGGTGTTAGTCTTCTATAACATGTGCCTGATTGATTCCAGACACCAAAACCCTCTTTTTCAGAGTTGACGCGCAGGTAGCATCACTCTCTGACTGTACTTTTTGCTTGGAAAAGTACCAAACCTGCTTCATTGTGAGCCTCCATCCCACCTCTCACACTCTCCCTCACCCACACATGCGCATCATGCTGCCATGCGCCAAGCATGCCTGCTCTCCCCTCCCTGCTTGGACTATCAGAAACAGCCCTCCCCTTGGCTGGGAGGCCTGCCAATCACAGCAAAGAAGAGCTTCAGGTCTGTTTCCAAAAAGAAAGAGGACAAGCGGAGAGATCTTCAACCTTCTCTGCCAAAGGGCTTCCTAAGACCATCAGAAATATATGTTTTCTGATGGCCTTTGGCGACCCCTCTGAAACCCTCTCGCGACCCCCCTGGGGGTCCCGACCCCAGGTTGAGAAACACTGCTCTAAAGGAGGAGCAGATTCAATATCTGTATATCTGTATACCTTTATAAAGCGGAATGTTTGTATGTATGTATGTATGTGTGTATGCAGAGGGCGGGAGGGCGGATATGTGGCAGCCACTTTCACAGGCCACAGCGACCAGTGCGGGTGATGGACCTGCACCAAACTTGGTACACATAACCCCCTAACCCCCCCTTACGTCCTGGTGCGGTTCGGGACATGACCCACGGATTATGGGATTTGTAGTACTTTCAAACACTTTGGTTCCCACAGACCACTGAGGCCACCTAAAAGGACCAATACCGACCACAATTGGCACACACAGCCCCCACTGCCCACTCTACGTCCTGGTGCAGTTTGGAGGAGGGCGGACCAGGGATGATGGGACCTGAAGTACCTCTACTCACTTCCCAAGTCCGCTGCAACCCTCATCCAATCACTGATCGAGACCAAACTTGGCACACAGAACCCCCATGACCCACTCTACGTCCTGGTGCAGTTTGGAGGAGGGAGGACCATGGATGATGGGACTTGAAGTACCTCTACTCACTTCCCAAGTCCGCTGCAACCCTCATCCAATCACTGATTGAGACCAAACTTGGCACACAGAACCCCCATGACCCACTCTACGTCCTGGTGCAGTTTGGAGGAGGGCGGACCAGGGATGATGGGACCTGAAGTACCTCTACTCACTTCCCAAGTCCGCTGCAACCCTCATCCAATCACTGATCGAGACCAAACTTGGCACACAGAACCCCCATGACCCACTCTACGTCCTGATGCAGTTTGGAGGAGGGTGGACCAGGGATGATGGGACCTGAAGTACCTCTACTCACTTCCCAAGTCCGCTGCAACCCTCATCCAATCACTGATCGAGACCAAACTTGGCATACATAACCCCCATGCCTGCCTTCACGTCCTGGTGAGGTTTGGGGAGGACTGACAATGGATGATGGGATTTGTAGTACTTTCACACCCCTCTGTTCCCACAGAGAACTGCGGCCCCCAACAAACACCGATAAAGACCACACTTGGCACACAGAGCCCCAGTGACCCACTCTACATCCTACTGAACTTTGGAGGGGGCCAGAACTTGGATGATGGGACTTGCAGTACCTTCTCGCACTTTCCAAGCCTGCTACAAACCTAATCCAATGACTGATCAACACCAAACCTGGCACACAGAGCCCTCATGACCCACTCTACATCCTGGTGCTGTTCTGTGTGAGACGGACCACGGATGATGGGACTTGAAGTACCTTCACTCACTTCCTAAAAACAATGCAACCCTCATCCATTCACCAATACAGACCAAACTTGGCACACAGAGCCCCCATGACCCAATCTACATCCTACTACACTTTGGGGGAGAGTGGACCAGAGATGATGGGACTTGCACTACCTTCAGTAATTTCATGATACCACTGCAACTCCCAATAATGATGGATCAAGACCAAACTTGGCACACAGAGCCCCCCATGACCCACTCTGCATCCTCCTGCACTTTGGGGGATGGTGGACCATGGATGATGGGACTTCCACTACCTTCAGTAATTTCATGATACCACTGCAACTCCCAATAATGATGGATCAAGACCAAACTTGGCACACAGAGCCCCCATGACCCACTCTACATCCTGCTGCACTTCTCAAATGACCTGGGCACCGCCGGGTCCCCAAGCTAGTCTATTATATAAATGGGTTCACGTCATGTGATGTATACCTCAAACAAAGAAACCATACAACGCAGAAACACAATACTTGCCAACAGAAATAGGCCTCAAGCAAGGTACGTTTGTAGCAAAGAAACTTTCCCCCCCAAAACCTAAAAGGCCCCCAAAACAATGAGTAAAAATAAAACTACATTTCCCAGTATCCTCCGGGGCAGCCAACGACTCACCCAGCCTCTACATTCTGAACAATATGATTGGCTGCCAATAAGGGCGGATTTGCATAAGAACATAAGAAGAGCCATGCTGAATCGGGCCTCAGCCCATCTAGTCCAGCATTCTGTGTCACACAGTGGCCCACTAGTTGTACACAGGGATCTCTAGCAGAAAGGAGGGAAAAACCCTCACCTGCTCCCACAACCAGTACCCGGGGAAAATCCTGCCTGCCTCCATCAACACAGAGGTGGCACTTGGATGTCCATTTCAGTAACTACTGATTTCCTTGGTATCCATATACAGCATAATTACAGTAACCATAGCAACGCTGGCAAGAGCCATCCAAGGCTAGGATAGAATGCTGAGAGATTTCAGTTGGTGTTTGAGGGTTAAACTGCCAAAACAAAACTCTGAGGGAGCAATTCTCCAGCAAATTCCTACCCACACAACACAACACAACTTCCAATCACAACTCATCCCACCAACCTTACGGGACCCCGTACACACAACACCTACAAACACCACAAACAAAAACCATTCCTTCCTTCCACACAGACCTAAACTGACCCAAAAGACAAGCCATGCCTTATAAAAATAACAGCATCAGACGACACACTCACAGGCGCTACATACATCAAACAAAAAAAGGGCAGAACAAACGCCAGAACAGAAACACACTGCGCAGCAGAGACACAGACAACAGGTCACTGCGGCCGCACAGCTGAGAACCAAATGCAAAGAACTGCACGACAAGAAGAAGCGCGCAGCCAGGAACAACAAAGACGCAGAAATGCAACACAACAGCAGCGCAAGGAGCGCAGAAACACGGCGTCGCAACACAGAAAACAAACTTCAAAACACCACAACCACTTCCACCGCCTAGCCTTCGGATACAACGCTGCAGAAGACTACAGCATGGCGCCAGAGGCCGACATTGGCACCCTAACGCACATCTGCACACACTGCAAAGCCCTGAAATACCCAGCAGAAACACCGGGAATGTGCTGCCTAGCCGGTAAAGTCTCTCTACCACCA
Organism: Anolis apletophallus; assembly: GCA_030556195.1. Taxonomy (NCBI): domain Eukaryota; kingdom Metazoa; phylum Chordata; class Lepidosauria; order Squamata; family Anolidae; genus Anolis; species Anolis apletophallus. The sequence continues at coordinate 1,393,979 of JARBWK010000003.1, read as the reverse complement.
CTTGCCACTCCTCCACAACCACTACAGACTTTGCTGAGTGGACACTCCAGAATCAAAACACTTCCTCTGCGATAGAAGACAATACAACTCATGCTTCCAGATGACATCATTTGGAGCACACATAGAAAGTGCGCAATTCATGCCTAGATGACCCTACCAAGACCGTAAGTAACATCATTTCCAACCCTTACATCTCGCATCTCCTAAATAGGGCACAGCAACGCGTGCCGGGTACAGCTAGTATAATATATTGCATTGTTGATTATATTACTAATTGCATAATTATTACTTTTATATTCATTACCAGCTGACCTGGCCACGCTTTGCTGTGGCGTTTATCTTCCTTTCTGGGTTGTTTTCCTTCCCTCTCCTTCCATCCTTTTTTCTGTCTCCTCCTGTTTGCCTGTTTTGTTTTTTTTCCCTCCTTCTCTTCTTTTTTATTCCTGTATTCTCCCCTTCCTTATTGTTTCCTTGTACTGCTCCAAACTTTTGTGTTCTCCATGTTCTCCTAGTTGGTGCGGCCGTTGCTCCCCCCTCCGCCAGTTCCATGGCGCTCCTGAACCCGCCTGGGCCGCGCGGGACTGGCTAAGAGGCGAGGGAGTAGGGCGAGAAGGCGGCAGTGGCGTCGGCCGGAAGATCCGGGTGCAGGAGCGGCTGGGAGCCGGTGGAGGAGGTGGGCCTGGCCATGGGACTACACTTCCCAGAAGGCTCCGCGCGGCCACCTTTCTTCCCAGTGAGCGGCGCAGAGCCTTCTGGGAAGTGTAGTCCCATGGCCGTGGTCTGCCCGTCCGCCGTGTTGAGGTGCGCCTGGCCATGGGACTACACTTCCCAGAAGGCCCCGCGTGGCCACCTTCCTTCCCAGTGTACGGTGTAGAGCCTTCTCGTAAGTGTAGTTCCGTGGCCGTGGCCGCCTCCTCCGCCGTGTTACAGACCCGGGTGTTGCGGGCGGCGTTGCGGCCTGTTCCGCTGCGTCGTTGGCCTCTTCCGCGTTTTAGCTGGTCCCGCGCGGGCCGGGCGGGTTCAGGAGTGGCTTTGAAGTGGCGGAGGAGGGGGGCACGGCGTCGGCGGCGCGGATCGGTTCTGGGACTGGCTGGGAGGTGGTTAGGTTCAGCCTTGAAAGACGGCGTCTAAGAGGTGACTTGATCGAAGTGTATAAAATCATGCATGGGATAGAAAAGGTGAATAAAGAAAAATATTTTCTCTGTCACACAACACTAGGACTAGGGGGCACTCCCTGAAGCTCCAAGGTAGGAAAGTTAGGACTAATCAAGGAAATATTTCTTCACCCAGAGGGTCATTGGGTTATGGAACTCACTTCCAGAGGAGGTTGTGACAGCTGTCAGCCTGGACAGCTTCAAGGCAGGATTGGACAGATTCATGGATACCAAGGGAATCAGTAGCTACTGAAAGGACATTCAAGTGCCACCTCGGAGTTGGTTGAGGTAGGCAGGATTTCCCTGGGTACTGGTTGTGGGGGTCGGGAGCAGGCCAGGGTTTTGCCCTCCCTTCTGCTCGAGATCCCCGTGTACAACTGGTGGGCCACTGTGTGATACAGAATGCTGGACTAGATGGGCTGAGGTCCGATTCAGCATGGCTCTTCTTATGTTCTTATGTTCTTATGGGAGCATAGTGTTGCGTGGAGGCGGGGTGGGAGGGAGCGTTGGAGGAGGAGGAGGGGCATGGTGTTCTTGGTGCTACCGTGGCCATGGCGGTTTGCGCATGCGTGGTAATGTTGTGGCGAGGGGGTGTTTTGGGGGGTGTTGCGTTGTGTTTCGGGTTTTTTTTGTGTGCCGTGTAGGTACCTTGGAGTATGGATTAGTGGCCCTGTGTTTTTTGTGTGTGTGGGACATGTAGTTTTGGCGTGCATTTGCCCAGTTGCACGACCACTTCCCTTTTATATATAGATTGTATTACTAAATATATTCTATTTATTTATTTAGACCAATAGTGACAACACTGGAGCCTGAGCCAATAAAACTTCAGTCTTCTCCATTGCCAAGTGGAAAAAAGTTTCATGAAGTTTTGCTATCATTTGATTGATTGATTGATTGATTTTATTATTTATGAGTCGCCCTCCACGTCAGTGCTCCGGGCGACTTACACAATAAACACATCAAAGACTTCAATAGTTAAAAGCTAAAAAAGAATAAAAAGATTAATTAAAATAGTTCCAGTAGCTCAGGCTAAGTCTGGGAGGTGTCCTTAGCCATAAGCCTTTCGGAAGAGCCAGGTCTTCAGTGCGGTCAGGAACTGGGGCATGTCCCGGATAGCTCTCTGATCCGCCGGCATCAAGTTCCAAAGGACAGGGGCCGCGATGGAAAAAGCTCTCCGTCTCGTGGTGTCGAGGCGGGCCTCACTCACATCTGGGATGCGGAGAAGGTCCCTGTTTCCTGAGCGCGGCGACCTTAAATGAGCTGGTTCGGACAAGCGGTCTTTTAAATAAGCTGGGCCGGCGCCATGGAGGGCCTTAAAGGTAAGCGACAGGATCTTGTGGATGGCTCTGAGCTCGACTGGCAGCCAGTGCAGGCGCTGCAGAGATGGCGCGATATGGCATCTCAGCGGTGTCCCGGTGAGGAGCCTGGCGGCTGCATTCTGCACTAGCTGGATTTTACGAGTGGTTGACTGCGGCAACCCCACGTACAAGGCATTACAGTAGTCCAGCCGTGATGTCACTGTGGCATCATTGAGTCCATGATCAATTTACTCTGTAAGCCCAAGTTTTTTTCTTCAGAGATTCTGGCATCTCCAGTGGAGGTGGACGAGGAAGCCTGAAATATACCTTCACGGAATCATAGATGAACCACTGCAATGCTGTCAGGGTGCCAATCATAATAATACGTGCAACCAGCCCCTTCCATACACCTTTGATTCCCAGCCTCTTCAGCACTTGCAGAGCTTTTCAATCAAGTTTCCGTCCCGGACATGGGACCGAGACCGTTTTGGTGGCCATCTCGGATGACATCTGCTGTCAATTAGACAAGGGAGGCTCAGTAGTTCTGGTGCTGCTCGATCTCACCGCTGCCCTTGATACGGTGGGCCACGATCTGCTGATTCAACAGCTAGCCGCCACGGGAATCCAAGGATCAGCCATAACTCTTCGGCGTTGAGTATTTATGTCACAGCGGATAGGCAACAGAAATATAGAAGTTTAATTCCCCATCGGCCCAAAAACTCCAGTCTCTGTTCGAGTGAATAATGAAACTCTCATTCAATTCACAAGGTAAATATATAACTTTGTATTGAATTGTATTTAACAATAACTGGCAAAAAATCGAAAAACAACAGACATCACAGCTACCTTTCTAAACATCCTTTCCTCACAGATATTAAATCCCAACTGACAAATCCCAACTGTCACTTTGTAACTGACATTCCTCAAGGTTCCATTTAGCAGTCTTGAGACAGCGCCATCTGGTGTCAAACATGTCACACTGCAGGTCATCTCAAACTGCGAAAATATATCTTGTGCTGACTCATGAATTGCTATTCAAAATGCAATAATCTGACAATAACTTGGTTCAACTCGTTCTTGCGAGGGAAGCAGTCAGCGAGTAGAATGGCTAGGCCAAACATCTGGAAAATCCCTTCTTGAGTGTGGAGTACCCCAAGGCGCCATATTATCGCCTATGCTGTTCAACATCTATGTCCGGCCTCTCGCTGGACTAGTCCGGAGCTTTGGGCTGGAATGCTACCAGTATGCCGACGACACTCAGCTCCTCCTAAAGCTGGAACCTGGAGCAACCTCGGTGCCTGACCACTTTGCCCAGTGCTGGGAGCAGTGACGAGATGGCTACGGGCCCACAAACTGAAAGTAAATCCAGAAAAGACTGAAATTTTGTGGCCGGGCCGTCCATCAGAACTAGCCAATCCACTGCCACCCTTCGAAGGGGAACCGCTGACTCCATCCTCCACTGTGAAGAGCCTCGGTGTCATCCTGGCCTCTAAAATGACGATGGAGGCCCAGATCGCCTCCACGAGCAAAAGGGCCTTCTTCCACCTACGTCAAGCGAGGCAACTGGCGCCCTATCTACCAACGGAGGCGCTGGCCACGGTGATTCATGCCACAGTTACATCAAGGCTGGACTATTGCAACGCTTTATACGTGGGTCTTCCTCGGTCAGTAACTCGCAAGATCCAGATTGCAGAAAATGCTGCCGCCAGGCTCCTCACAAAAACACCAATGAGGTGTCACATCACGCCATCCTTACAGCATTTGCACTGGCTGCCGGTCGAGCACAGAGTCCTTTATAAGGCCCTGACCCTGACGCTTAAGGCCTTGCGGGGCCAGGGTCCTACATACCTAAGAGACCGTCTGATACCACCCATCCATCCGAGAGCACCACGGCCAGCCTACGAGAACCTTCTCTGTGTCCCGGGTCTGAGAGAGGCTCATCTGGAGCCCACGAGACAGAGATCTTTCTCCATTGCGGCCCCTGTCCTGTGGAACTCTCTGCCGCCAGACCAAAGAGCCATCTTCGACCTGCCTTCATTTCTGGCGGCACTTAAGACATGGCTATTTAGAAGAGCATATGCATGACCTGGAATCTGCCTATTCCAATATTTTAATATGATTTTAATATTTTAATATTTTAGTATTGTAAATGCCAAGCTGTGTAAGTCGCCCGGAGCACATTTGTGGAAGGCGACTCATAAATGGTCTCTCCATTGTTGAAGAAGCCGGGATTAGATCTAACGGTCCCCTCCAACTACCGCCCGGTTTCGAATTTATCGTTCCTGGGCAAGGTAATTGAGAAGGCGGCAATGGAGCAGTTGCAGTCCTTCCTAGATGACGCAGCTTGGCTAGACCCCTTCCAGTCCAGCTTCTGTCCGGGGCATGAGACGGAGACGGTCCTGGTCTCCATCTCGGATGAGTTGCGCTGCCAGCTGGATCAGGGCAGATCGGCGCTGCTCGTGTTATTGGACCTCACAGCGGCGTTTGATACAGTCGATTATGGTCTCTTGACTCACCGCCTTGCCAGGGCCGGGGTGAGGGGGACAGCCCTTAATTGGGTGACCTCCTTCCTCCGGAACCGGCTACAACGAGTGAGGAGGGGCAAGGATGTCTCCGGGGGTTCCCCACTTCTTTGCGGGGTTCCTCAGGGGGCTATTCTCTCCCCCCTCTTATTTAACATCTATATGCGACCACTTGCCCAGCTGGTGCGTAGTTTTGGGCTGGTGTGCCATCAGTACGCTGATGACACCCAGCTTATCTTGAAGATGGAGGGCAGCCTCGAATCCGTACCCGATAATTTCCATCGTTGCCTTGAGGCCGTCACTGGATGGCTGCGAGCCAGTAGGTTGAAGGTGAATTCGGCAAAGACAGAGATCCTGTGGCTGGGTCCTCCGGGCTGTAGGGATGTTCAGCTTCCAACCCTGGACGGCGTGACATTATGTCCGTCGCCCTCTGTTAAGAGCTTAGGAGTAACCTTGGACCCCCTGTTGTCGATGGAGGCCCACGTCTCCAGCGTCAGCAGGGTAGCATTTTTCCATCTTAACCAGGCGAGGAAGCTGGCCCCCTATTTGTCCCGGCGCGACTTAGCCACAGTGATCCAAGCCACGGTCATCTCGAGGCTGGACTACTGTAACGCTCTTTACATTGGCCTTCCTCTGTCGGTAATCCGGAGACTCAAGCTGGTGCAGAACGCCGCAGCGCGACTCCTGGCGGGGGGTCCCGATTGGCCACCACATCACGCCAATCCTGCGCGAACTGCACTGGCTCCCAATTGAATGCCGGATTGCCTTCAAAGTGTTAGTCCTGACTTTTAAGGCCTTACATGGTCTGGGGCCAGTGTACCTGCGGGACCGCCTTGTCCCATACCATCCCACCAGATCACTGCGCTCCGAAGAGCTAAACCTCCTGGTCATCCCAAATGTGAGGACCTACCATCTGTCCGCAACCCGCCGCCGGGCTTTCTCTGTTGCAGCCCCAACCCTGTGGAACGCACTGCCCGCCGGCATCCGTGCCACCCAGGGCCTCCTCCCGTTCAGGAGAGCAGTTAAGACATTGCTGTTCCAGCAAGCCTTCGGGGTTAGCTAAACTGTAGCTCGCACCGCCTAGCTGTCAGCCCACTGCGACTCCATTTGTTGCTTCAACTGTTCTAATTGTAATTCCATCTTAATGGTATTACTGTGAGTTATTATGAGTTATCTGACAATTGTATTTTACGAACTGTTGTAAGTCGCCCCGAGCCGTTGGGGGGGGGGGGGCACAGACAAATGCGAAATAATAAATAATAAATAAATAATAAAATTAGTTAGTTAGTTAGTTAGTTAGAGCTGAACTGCCCTTTTCTTTATTCAGCACAGATACCACAGAATCAGCAGGGTGTGAGGCAATGGCACAGAAGACACCAGCAATATAGCCTGCGACAAATGTTACAACCAGCTGTTCTCCTTTGGAACATTCATTCCTTGGTTTGGGGGCAACATGTTTGTAAAGAGCTTCTACAGTTCGTTCAAAGCAGGCAAACTTCATCCTTGTATATGGAATCTGCCTCATCCATAATGGCACAACACCTTTGTAGAAAGCCCAAATACCTTCTTCTGCAAACATTTTTGGAGCTGCTTGCCGCAATGTATTAGCATACCCAGGCTGCGTTTGAATGCAAACCTTAGCAGCTTCCATTGGAGCCAAAGCAATATCAGCAAAGAACTCTGCACTGGCAGATGCGGCCAAGTACAGTGATGTACACCACAAGTATGTATTTTCCTCTCCCAATAGGTTTCCATATATATAGGATTTTGAACACTTCATAGAAACCAAATTTGCAGAGTCCTTGCATGGAATATCCAATAAAGGTTGGGGCCCATCCCTTAGCTAAGCTGCGAACTCCCATCTTCTTTGACAGTAACTGGAAATCCATTGAATATGCTCTTATATATATTTTTGTGGATCCACCTGAATGCGGCACTTTACTAAATCCAAAAGTACGACTGCTGTGTGTGTGAGACCACAACTTAGGATTCCTCCAAAGCCACAGAGAGCATAAAACTTGAGCGATCCATATTCACAACTGTATTCTTCCTCTGCGGAGGCGGCTGCCAGACTCCGCCGGGTACAAGAGGCCTCCTCGGGCTCTGCTGGGCGCTTCCTCACCGAGAGGCCTTCCTGCTGCAGCTGCAGATGAGGCGCGTGGAATGGGTTCAGCCGCACTAGCGGCGCAATGGACGAGAGCATAGCGGTGGCGGCGGGAAGTTCTCTTAAGTTGGCGGAAGGCTCCGCTCCTCCACTGGCACCTCCGCTCTAAAGGCCGAAAATCGCCCTTCCTCATATATTCTATTATATTAAATATCTTGAGTCGCCTTCAGGCTGAGAAAGCCGGGATAGAAATGATATCGAGGGTATAAGTGTTGAGACTCCCACAGATGGCTCACAGACACGCCAAGCTAGTAAAAGTATTTACAGTTTATTCAAACAAAAACATAGCCACAGTCCGGCATAAAAAAAACCCCACACCCAAAAAAAGCCTATAAACAAAACAGAGAAGACGTCCGTCTTTCGTAGTCTTTGGCCTTTATCCCGGCTCGAAGTCTGTGTGATGCGAAGATCCGTTCGAGAAGGAAAGGAGGAGTGCTTCTCAAATTCCAGGAGCTAAGTATACAAACAAACACATCAAAGCCCCCGCAACCCACAGCAACCCCCTTCCACCCATTATACAATACCAAGAAGAGACAGGCACTCACAGTAACACAGAAAATGATCAAACGAAACGCGGTAGTCACTAAACATAAAAACACACATTAAAGCCCCAACCCCCCAACAAGCAACAGTGTCAGCTAGAGCTGCCATAGCAGCTCCCCAGAACCCAACATGAAAACAGCCCAATACTCACAGCTCGCTGGGAATCAGGAACTAAGACACCAAGAATCAAGAGCACCAGATACAGGAACTAGCAACCCACCAGCAACACCTTGGCCGACCGCAGAGTCCCAAATCCACAGACCTTACTTTTATACCTTTACAACTCAGAGTCATCAGACTCCCCACCCAAATCTGCCTCAGTCCCCACAGCTGCAGCACTGGGTGTGTTCCTCCAATCCTCCCATCTTTGCTGAACAGTTAAAGGACCCCAATCCGACTCAACATTCCCACTAGGCCAATCAGGATCACTCGAAAAGCCAAAAAATGAGCTTTCGCTGGACTCAGCATTTAACACATTCCTGACATCCTGCACCAACGCTGAGTCCAGCTCTGTATCACTCTCTTCTGAGGTTAACTCTGCTTCAAACCCCTCAAAAGTGTCCTCACTGGTAGGCTCCCTAAGTATTTGTCGGACCTTTCTCCTTTGTTCTGCACCTTCCAAACTCACAACACTTGCAGCTCTCTTCCTCCCAGCTGCAGTAATTCTGCCCAAACCTCCCTCTTCAAGTGACATGTCCGACAAAGTATCCTCCCTGTTACTACCTGTAGCAACTACAGGCTCAGCTTGCTCAACTACAACAATAAGAGTTTTGGGGTATTGTGTGCCTGCGCAAAGCAATGTCGGAACATTCTAGGAAGATAAATGTCAATCATTAATGAAGCCCCGCCCACTGCCCTAAACATAGCCCGTGGGTGGGGCTGCCACCTCAGTTCTGTTCCGCCGCACCCAGCAGCCCGAAGGAGGAGGCATGACCAGCGGGGAGGATAGGGCGGGAATGTACGAATTCACAGGTGACTATTCAGGGAACTACGGTTACAGGTAAGCAACCAATAATTCCCTGTCGTGGTCACTGTGAATCGTACATGTGGTAGACTAGCAAGCTACTAACCTCTGGCCACAATCCTGAGTCCTTTAAATTTGCTGCACTCGAGAAGGTGAAATCTAGTGTGCACTCTAATAACCATAATGCGTTATTAGAGTGCACACTAGATTTGGTCTGGGATAGGTTTTGCCCGGGACCTTGGTGAACGTACATTGAATTTTCATTTCGAGTTATTCTGAGCTTATTTCTCTGGATGGGATTTTTGCGTATTTGGCTTCCCATTCTTGCTCCGCTTTGTTTACCTTGCCGTCCCTGGGTGCGCCTTGGCATTTTGCCTTGTATGTATTATTTTACATGGAGGGGGTCCACCAATGTATTACATGCGGTTTTGATGTTATGATTTTCATTGATGTATTATTGCCAATTTTTGAATGCTTATAGATATATTATATCAATTCAAATATCTTTCATGTGTTTGAGACCTTATGTGTTTGCATAGTTGTTACTCTGCATAGTATCACGGTTAGTTGCATTGACCACAGAGAAGATGGCTGCCCTTCCGAACTGCACCTCCTTCTTTGACATGACATCCAGCTTATAGTGGGTCACGAAGGTTTGCGGAGACGACCAGGCAGCTGCGCAGCACACTGTGTCGAGTGGAACTCCTTTCATGAAAGCCATTGGAGAGACTTCCCGAGTCCTGTTGCCCTGCGAACGGCAAGGGTCAAGCCCTCCTAACCTTCGATGCAAGTAGAGGGTTAGCAAGGAGACCTCCTACGAGTGCGCGTCACAACCTTGTCTCAGTGAATAATAACGGACGTCACGTGCCCAGAACGAAGTGAAGATCATTCACACAATACAGCATAGAGTTAATTTTATTTATTTATTTATTTATTGGTCACTTTTATATACCGCTCCTCCCTGCAGGCTCAGGGCGGTTTACATAAAACGGCAGATTAAAAACAGATAAAACACTTTGTTATATAAGGCACAAGGCGTGTATTTGGGGAAACTTAGATTAAAGGCCCGCTTAAAAAGAGTTGTCTTGCAGGCCCTCTGGAAGGGGGCTAACTTCACGATAGCCCAAACGTTGTCTGGTAACACATTCCATAGTGTGGGTGCCACCACGGAGAAGGCTCGTGGAATCACCAGAAGGTTTTGTTCTTCTGAACGCAGAGATCTCAGGGAAATGTATGGGGTGAGGCGGTCCCTCAGGTACACTGGCCCTAGACCAGGGGTGCTCATTATGGTGATTGGGAGCACCTAGGTGATCTTCAGCCCTCTTCCAGGTGATCTTTGGGCCTCACCAGCCGGATGGCACGCTCCTGCCATGCGCGAGCACGTGCGCTCCCGCCGCCGCCTTCGCGGGGCTTTTTTTTGCCAAAATGAGGCTTTAGTGGGCGGGGCCCTGGCGCTCGTCTTGCCACGCACGGTGTGGTGACATGACCGCCCATTGGTTGCTGCTGGGGGGGGGGGGGAGCAAGGCGAAGGCACGCGCACGGATAGGATGCGAGGCTGTGGAAGGGATGGAGGGAATGTGTGTGTGAGAGAGAGAGAGAGCCAAGGAGAGAAGAAAGAAATCTGGAGAACTTTTTCGGACCTTTTTGGCAGGCAGGCAGGCGGGTGCTGGAAGGAGAGAGAGAGAGAAAGAGGCGAAGGAGGCCGGGCAATGTGGGGCAAAGCCAAGCAAGCCCCGCCGCAAACCCTGCTGCTGCCCTCGGGACTCCCATTCCAAGCTGAGACCTAGGCGAGCAAACTGTGTGGGGCTGCTTTCTTTCCTTGGTTGGGGGTGAGGAGGGAGGGCTCCGCCGTGTTCCTGGGGCTGAACCCGAGGAGGAGGGGGCTGCAGGGATGGAGACTCCACTTGCTGCTGCTGCTTGTGCCCTCGCCGCCTTTCTCTGCCTCGCCCTCCCTCGCCCTCAAAGGAGAAAGGCGGCGAGGGCCCACGGGAGAGAGAGAGAGAGAGAGAGGGTAGCTCTTCAGAGCCGGCTGTGCACGCAAGAAGCAGGACGGGATGGGGACTTCCTGCTTCGCGAAAGCACGCAGCAGGAAGGAGGAAGGCAACAAAGACATTAAGAGAGAGCACGTGCGCAGGCAAGGAGGATCCCCTTCCCGGGTGCGCACGGTGGCGAGTTCGTGGGCAGGCAAGAAAGAAGCCTCGCGCGGATGGAAGGCTGCAGTAGGAGCGTGCACGCGCGCACACGCTCACATGCACAACAGGTGATCTTTTCAACTTGATTGTTCATATAGTAGCTCGCATGATGAAAAAGTGTGGGCACCCCTGCCCTAGACCATACAAGGCCTTGAAGGTCAAAACCAGCACCTTGAAGACAAGCTGGTACTCAATTGGCAGCCAATGCAATTGCTGCAGGATTGGTGTGATGTGCTCTCTTGCCGATGCTCCCACCAGCAGTTGAGCGGCAGCATTTTGCACCAGCTTGAATTTCCGGGTTGTCGACAAGGGAAGGCCAATGTAGAGGACGTTACAGTAGTCTAACCTCGAGATGACCGTCGCCTGGATCACCGTGGCTAGGTCATTCCTGGATAGGTAAGGAGCCAGTCGCCTAGCCTGTCAGAGATGGAGAAATGCTGTTCTGCTAACCGTGGAGATTTGCGTCTCCATTGGTAGCAGAGGGTCTAATTGAACTCCCAGGCTTTTTACCAAAGACCACAGGCTTAACCGTTCGCCGTCCAGGGTAGGCAACCGGCACTCGCCCATACCAGGACAACCCAGCCAAAGGATCTCCGTCTTCGATGGATTCACCTTCAACTGGCTGGTGCGCAGCCATCCAGTCACGGCTTCGAGGCATTGATGGAAACAATTGGGCATGGTGTCCGGCCTGCCATCCACTTTCAGCACCAGCTGGGTGTCATCAGCATACTGATGGCACTCCAGACCAAAATCGCGAACCAGTTAGGCGAGCGGACGCATGTAGATGTTAAACAATAAAGGGGAAAGGATAGCTCCCTGGGGGACCCCACAACTTAATGGGAGTCTCCCAGAGGCCATCTCCCCCCACCCCTCTCCACACGTCCCTGGTCTTGGAGAAAGGCCACCCATTTAAGGGCAGTCCCCCTAACTCCCGTCGCGGCTAAAAGGATCAATAATGTGTGATCTACTGTGTCAAAAAAGTCCTCAAGCTAGCCCTTCTATTGTCTAAGTCAGTGTTTCTCAACCTGGGGGTCGTGACCCCTTGGGTGGTCATGAGGGCGCTTCAGAGGAAACATATTTCTGATTATCTTAGGAATCCCTTTATTGTAGTTGTTTGTGTTCACAGGGCTCTCTGGATGTAGGTAAACATCCCTCCAGCATTTTCTGTTGATCATGGAGATCTGTGTGTGGGACGTTTGGCCCAATTCTATCATTGGTGAGGTTCAGAATGCTCTTTAATTATAGGTGAAATATAAATCTCAGAAACTACTACTCCCAAATGTTAGGGTCTATTTTCCCCAAGCTCCACCATTGTTCACATTTGGGCTTATTGAGAATTCGTGCCAAGTTTGGTCCAGATCTGTTATTGTTTGCGTCCACAGTGCTCTCTGGATGTAGGTGAACTACAACTCCAAAACTCAAGGTCAATACCCACCAAACCCTCCCAGTATTTTCTGTTGGCCATGGGAGTTTTGTGTTCCAAGTTTGGTTCAATTCCATCATTGGTGGAGTTCAAGGGGCCTGTTTGATTTGTAGGTGAACTATAAATCCCAGCAACTACAACTCCCAAATTACCAAATCAACCCCTCCCCAACCTTAGCAGAATTTTGGTGTATCTGGTATTTGTGCCAAATTTAGTCCTGTGAATGAAAATATATCCTTCATATCAGATATTTACATTATGATCCATAACAGTAGCAAAATTAAAGTTATGGGGTACCAATGAAAATAATATTATGGTTGGGGTCACCACCACATGAGGAATTGTACTATGGGGTCGCAGCATAAGGAAGGTTGAGAAACACTGGTCTAAGTGGAGGAAATAAACATGTTTGGTCTGGCGCAGATGCCAGACCCCAGCAGTCCTTAATCTCTGATATGGATCTATTGATGGTATCTGGTCACTGGTTTCGGCCAAGGGGAATGAGAACAAAGGGGGAGGCAGATTGGGACACCCAAGGCTTTCCGAAGACAGGATGTCCCCTCTGTGTGAGGAATGACAAAATCACCATGGGGCATGTCTCCAGATGGCCGTGCTCCGAGATCTGAAAAGGTGTACCCACAGGACATATTTCCCCAAATGGCCCAACTTCGAAGTTTGGGGAAACGCCCTTTGTTTATGGTCCGTGCAAGTGCTGTTTAGTCCTTTTGTTTAGGGGTGACTAGCCCAGGAAGTTCCTGAGCCTTAGCATGCTGGGGTCACGAAAAGGTGGCATTTCATATTTCATATAGGGACACAGGCAAGGGGAAAGCATATAGGACATACATTCATCAACCCACCCCACCCACCAGAGTCCATTAGGAGCCAGAAATCATGAGAAAAGTCCGTGGGGTTTGAAAGAAGGAAAAGTTTCCAAAAAGTTCCTGAAAGTCCTTTAAAACAGTGTTTCCCAACCTTTTTTGAGCTGCGGCACACTTTTTATATTTACAAAATCCTGGGGCACACCACCAACCAAAAGGACGCTCTAACACAGTAATACATACAGTTAATGCGTTTTTAAATGTATTTATACACTCAAGTGGGCCTGTTTCAATGAACACAACATAGAGTTATTATAGTTCACCTGCAATCAAAGAGCACTCTGAACTCCACCAATGATGGAATGGAATCAAACTTCCCACACAGAACTCCCATAACCAAGAGAAAATACTATAAGAGTTTGGTGGGCATTGACCTTGAGTTGTGGAGTTCTAGTTCACCTACATCCAGAGACAGGCATGTAGCCAGGGGGGGGCTAAGGGGCTTCAGCGAAATTCTCAGGGTGGTTCTCGAAAAGGCCTTACTGGTACATTATTTAAACTGTTATGTTTATTCATATCATGATCTGATCACCATGCTCATTATATCCCACCTTCATGGGGTTATTGGGATAACAATACAAAAGGTTTGCTAGAATAGACCCTCTTCCACCCAGTCTCAGCCCCCCCCCCCCCGAACCAAACTCAGCCCCCTCCGAAACAAAATCCTGGCTTCGGCCCTGTCCAGAGAGCACTATGGACTCAAACAATGTTGGATCAGGACCAAACTTGGCATATATGCCCAAATGTGAACACAGATGGAGTTTGGGAAAAATAGGCCTTGACATTTGGGAGTTGTAGTTACTGGGATGTGTAGTTCACCTACAATCAAAGAGCATTCTGAACTTACCCCTTATGTGCCCGGGAGATCACTGCGCTCTGAGGAGCTTAACCTATTGGAGGTGCCCAGCATCGGGGTCTGCAGAGTAGCCACCACGCGTCGAAGGGCATTTTCTACTGCCGCTCCAACTCTGTAGAACGGCCTCCCTGAGGAGTTCCGGGCCATCCGGGCCCTCCTGCCGTTCCGCAGAGCGCTAAAAACATGGCTCTTTAGAATGGCATTTGGCCCCTAGCCAATTAGCCGCTATATTGTATCCATGGTCCTGTTCTTGGCATGCCACTGTGTTCAGTTGGCCTGCTGTGTGTTTATTGGGGGGGTTTAAATTGTTTTAATGTTTTAATTGTATTTTTAATGTATTTTATGGGCTTGCTTACGCTCTTCTGTAAACCGCTCTGGGCACCAGAGAGAGCGGTATAGTAAATCGAATTTAATAAATAAATAATAATAAACTCCACCAACGACAAAATTGGGAGAAACTTCCCACACAGAACCCCCATGACCAACAGACAATACTTAAGGCCATCCAGTCCAACCCCTTCACCAGGGCAAGAATAAGAAATCAAAGTCCATCAACACTGACAAAGAAACAAGAAATACTGTTTACCCACAAGCATAAAGACATTACATCTATTAGAAACCAACACTTTCTCATTAGTTTACTTCCCAGAACACCAGACCGTGCCGCAGCAAAGCGTGGCAGGGGATGGCTAGAATAATAATAACAACAACAATAATAAATATATAGCTTTTTAGACTCTTTCAGGAGATATAAAGCAGGGTATAAATAAATACATACAATAATAATATATTAATAAATACAATTATATATATAGTAATAATAATGCACAGCTGCTTTAAGACCCCTTTGGGGAGATAAAGCAGAGCATAAATATAATAATAATATTATAATAATAGATGCATGGCCACTTTCAGCACCCTTTGGGGAGAAAAAGTGTATAAATAAATAGAATAGTAGAATAATAATATAATAGATACATAGCCGCTTTGAGTGCCCTTTGGAGAGATAAAGCAGGGCATAAATATAGTTATAATACAATATATAATAGTAATAATAATAATAATACATAGCTGCTTTGAGCACCCTTTGGGGAGATAGAGTATAAATAAATAAAATAATGCTGGATCAGGACCAAATTTGGCATGAATATTTCATATGCCCAAATATGAACACAGATGGAGTTTGGGGGAAATAGACCTTGATATTTGGGAGTTGTAGTTGCTGGGAATGTACGTTGCGGAGCATTTGGATGAAGCACTCCAAGGCGTCCTCTCCCAGGCAGGGGCTTTGCACGGCGAGGGGCAGCGCAAGCCAGCTCAGCTGTGCCTGCAGCGCGCAGCCTGGTTTCGACTCACGCAAAGCCGCCAGGCCCAATCCCTCTGGGGGATCGGAGGGCACGGGGACCAGGCGGAAAAGCTCCCCCAGGCAGCGGGAGGCCTTGTTGGGATTGCGGGGGAAGCTCTCTGCCTGGCTCTCGCGTTCTTCCGAGTTCGGAAGGGCACGGGGACCAGGCGGAAAAGCCTCCCCCAGCCCGGCACCCTCCCTCTCCTCCAACCCTCTCTTCACACACACACACACACACAAAGCCTCAGAGCCCGCCTCACCCACTAGGCCCGGATCCGCCTCCGTCCGATTGGCCTCCTCTTCCAGGAGGGGGATGAAAGGGGGGAAGATAGGTTTTTCCGCGGCACACCAGGTGATCTCTCGCGGAACACCGGTTGGGAAACACTGGTTTAAAAGTAGGCAAAAGTTCATAAAAGTCCGAGAAAGTCCATAAGCATTGAGGGGGGAATGAATGGGTGTGTCCATGTGATTGACACTGGGGATCGCTGCAAATGCGGAGAGTTGGGGTCCATCCATGTTGAAGAAGGAAAACTACAAATCCCGTCTTGTCGTGGGGCCGGAATGGCCTGCTTGCTTCTCAGAGGTCCTACGGGGTGGTCACAGCAAGCTCCCCAGGTCACGGGCTCCTGGACCTCCGCAGGACGGGGCAGGATCATTTGAGGTAAGGAGGAGCCATGGATGACAATCAGCTGGTCTCCATTTAACTTTAGAGCAAAAGCGAGATAGTAGTGGATCATTAACATCTCCCTGGAGCAAGGAGTGTTCCCAGGGGGTTTGAAGGAGGCTATGGTGAGTCCGCTACTGAAGAAACCGAATTTAGACCCTTCGGCTCCCTCCAATTACCGCCCGGTTTCGAACTTGCCGTTCCTGGGAAAGGTGACTGAGAGGGCAGTGGCGGGTCAGCTGCAACCGTTCTTAAATGACACGGTTGGACTCGATCCCTTCCAGTCCGGCTTCCGTATTGGGCATGGGACGGAGACCGTGCTTGTCTCCATTACAGACCAACTTTGCTGCCAATTGGACCATGGTGGGTCAGGGCTGCTGGTGTTGTTAGACCTCACAGCAGCTTTTGACACGGTAGATCACGCATTATTGACCCACCGTTTAGCCGTGACGGGAGTCAGAGGGACTGCCCTTAAATGGGTGGCCTCCTTTCTTCAAGACCGGGGACGACGAGTGGAGAGGGGAGGGATGGCCTCTGGGAGACTCCCATTAAATTGCGGGGTCCCCCAGGGAGCTAGCCTCTCCCCTTTATTGTTTAACATCTACATGCATCCACTCGCCTGACTGGTTTGTGATTTTGGTCTGGAGTGTCAACAGTATGCTGATGACACCCAGCTGGTGCTGAGAATGGACGGCAGACTGGACACCGTACCCGATTGTTTCCATCAATGCCTTGAAGCCGTGACTGGATGGCTGCGTTCTAGCTGATCGAAGGTGAATCCATCGAAGACGGAGATCCTATGGCTGCGTCGTCCTGGTGTCGGTGAGTCCCGGTTGCCTACTCTGGATGGCGAGTGCTTAAGCCCGTCATCTTTGGTAATAAGCCTGGGGGTCCAATTTGACCCACTGCTATCGAAGGAGACCCAGGTCTCCATGGAAAGAATCCTCTCTGCATTCTTTCATCTTCGACAGGCTAGGCGACTGGCTCCTTACCTATCCAGGAATGGCTTAGCTACGGTGATCCAGGTGACGGTCATCTCGAGGCTAGACTACTGTAACGCCCTCTATATCGGCCTTCCCTTGTCGACAATCCGGAAACTCAAGCTGGTGCAAAATGCTCCCACTCGATTGCTGGTGGGAGCATCGACAAGAGAGCACATTACACCAATTCTACAGCAATTGCACTGGCTACCAGTAGAGGATTGTCTTCAAGGTACTGGTTTTGGCCTTCAAGGCCTTGTATGGCCGAGGGCCAGTGTACCTGAGGGATTGCCTCACCCCATACGTTTCCCTGAGATCTCTGGGTTCAGAGGAACAAAACCTTCTGATGATTCCATCAGTCCGTTCGTGTCGCCTTTCAACAACAAGACAAAGAGCCTTTTCTGTGGTGGTGCCGACTTTAGGGAACAGGATACCTGACAGAGAACATAAGAACATAAGAAGAGCCATGCTGAATCGGGCCTCAGCCCATCTAGTCCAGCATTCTGTGTCACACAGTGGCCCACCAGTTGTACACGGGGATCTCGAGTAGAAGGGAGGGCAAAACCCTGACCTGCTCCCGACCCCCCACAACCAGTACCCGGGGAAATCCTGCCTACCTCAACCAACTCCGAGGTGGCACTTGAATGTCCTTTTCAGTAACTACCGATACACTTGGTATCCATGAATCTGTCTAATCCTGCCTTGAAGCTGTCCAGGCTGACCGCTGTCACAACCTCCTCTGGAAGTGAGTTCCATAACCCAATGACCCTCTGGGTGAAGAAATAGTTCCCTTTATTAGTCCTAACTTTCCTACCTTGGAGCTTCAGGGAGTGCCCCTAGTCCTAGTGTTGGGTGACAGAGAAAACAGTTTTTCTTTATTCGCCTTTTCTATCCCATGCATGATTTTATACACTTCGATCAAGTCACCTCTTAGACGCCGTCTTTCAAGGCTGAAAAGACCAAGGCGTTGCAACCTGGTTTCATAAGGGAGCCGCTCCATCCCTTGGATCATTCTTGTTGCCCTTCTTTGTACCTTTTCCAGTTCCGTTATATCCTTCTTGAGGTGCGGAGACCAGAATTGTACACAGTACTCCAGATGTGGCCTCACCATAGATTTGTAGAGAGGCAATACAACATTTGCCGACCTATTTTCGATTCTCTTCCTGATCATGCCTAGCATAGAATTTGCTTTTTTCGCTGCTGCTGCGCACTGGGTTGACATCTTCATTGAGCTGTCCACCAAAACCCCAAGATCCCTTTCCTGGTTTGTCTCGGAAAGCTTTGACCTCATCAGAGCTCGTGCCATCACAGAGTCACCCCCTTCCGGAGGGCCTGCAAGACGTTCCTTTTTAGGCAGGCTTTCAACCTAGGCGCCTCCTGATAATCCTGTCCACGCCCTTGTGTTTTTATATCTCCAACCTGTTTTTATGTGTATTTTATTGTTTTTATGTAAACCGCCCTGAGCCTGCAGGGGGGAGCGGGATATAAAAGAGAATAATAAAATAAATAAATAGTTAGTTAGTTAGTAGGCATGGTTTAGAACCCAAAAATAGGAAATCGAAAATCTAATGGGGGGATTTTTTTATTTATTAGTAATAGAAAGACTTACAAAAAAACTTTTCCAAAAATTTCTAAAATGTAACGTAATTACTAACGAAATTCGTTAGTAGTTCGTATGCCAGCGCATGCGCATTCCAGATGGTTTTGGCCTACAACTCCCAGAAATCCTCACAGCTGGTAAATTGGCTGGGATTTCTGGGAGTTGTAGGCCAAAACTTGAATAAATCACACTGAATTCTAGATGGGACTCTCCAAATAGGAAGGAGGGAGGGAAGGAGGGAGGGAGGGGGTATTCTATTCTTGGAAGCAGCAAAAAAAAGGAGGAGCCCCCCTCGCTCCTCGCTGCCTCTCTCTCACCCGATCCTGAGGGAGCGAGGGCCCAAGTTTGCCCAGGCTGAGAGGAAAAGGAAGAGGCCTGAGGCTGTGAGGAATGGTGGGAGTTGAAGTCCAAAACACCTGGAGGGCTGAAGTTGGCCCCTCATGAAGCCTCTTCAAGGCTTTAGATCCTGGCAGGCAGAAGGGGCAGGGAGGGCCCGTCCACTCCTCCCGCCCTGCCAGGATCTAAAGCACATCAAGGCTTGGCACACTTTAGATCCTGTGAGAAACCAATCTAATGTATAATAGAATGAATGCTAACTTATAGAGTAAGTGCCTAAATATGATAAGTAATCCAACTGGTCATATACCTACATTCCATGCACATGCAATAATACAGCAGTCATAACAATGGATATAAGAAGAGGTAAAATTCAAACCGAAGTGTTCTGACTGTCCCATTCCTCAAGCGGTGCAAACGGGCTCTTCTCTATGAGCCCAGGATTCTGCAGCAAGCAAACGCTGTGCCCGGGCTTTTGGCTTTTCCCGGGAGAGCTGCCCTTTTGCAGTTTGCACCGCCTGAGGAGGGACCACAGTCAGAATACTTCGGTTTGAATTTTACCTCTTCTTATACCCATTGTTATTACTGCTGTATTATTGCATGTGCATGGAATGTAGGTATACTACCCCAATACTCTTTGATGCTTTAGAGCAGTGTTTCTCAACCTGGGGGTCGGGACCCCCAGGGGGGTCACGAGAAGGTTTCAGAGGGGTTGCCAAAGACCACCAGCAAAGACCATTTATGATGGCCTTAGGAAGCCCTTGGCAGAGAAGGTTGAAGATCTCTCTGCTTGTCCTTCTCTTTCTTTTTGGAAACAGATTGGGAGGCCTCCCAGCCAAGGGGAGGGCTGTTTCTGAGACTAAGCAGGGAGAGCAGGCATGCTTGGTGCATGGCAACATGATGCGCATGTGTGGGGTGAGGGAGAGTGTGTGAGGTGGGACGGAGGCTCACGCCAGCTAGTCCCTTCAAGGCATGAGGGTTCTGTGTAGGAAGTTTGACCCAATTCTATCATTGGTGGGGTGCAAGGGGCTCTTTGATCGTAGGTGAACTACAAATTCCAGCAACTACAACTCCCAAATGTCAAGATCTATTTTCCCCAAACTCCACCAGTGTTCACATTTGGGTACATTGAGGATTAGTGTCAAGTGTGGCTCAGATGCATCATTGTTGAATCTATAGTGCTCTCTGCATGGAGGTGAACTACAACTCCCAAACTCAAGGTCAATGCCCACCAAACACTTCCAGTATTTGCTGTTGGCCATGGGAGGTTTTTTTGTGCCAAGTTTGGTTCAATTCCATTGTTCGTGAGTTCAGAATGTTCTTTGATTGTGGGTGAACTATAAATCCCAGCAACTACAACTTCCAAATGACAAAATCAACCACCCCTCCTCAAAAATACAGTTATGAAGTAGCAATGAAAATAATGGTTAGGGGTCGCCACAACATGAGGAACTGTATTAAGGGGTCACAGCATTAGGAAGGTTGAGAAACACTGCTTTAGATCCTGGCAGGCAGGAGGGGCAGGGAAGCCTGGAAAAATGTAAACAGAGAGGTTTACTCAGAAGTAAATCCACAAAGGAGGGCACTTCATCCAAAGTGCCCTCCTTTGCGGATTTACTCATGAGTAAACCTCTCTGTTTACTTCCTTTGCAGATTTACTTCTGAGTAATCCTCTCTGTTTACATTTTTCCAGGCTTCCAGCCGAAAAAAGGAGCGAGTTTAGGGCTTGCCTTGCCATAATACTTATTGGCAAGGGAGGCGGGAGGGTGGTGAGAGAGAAGGAGGGTGCCCCCTTACGACCTAATAACGACACTTAAGAAAATCCTGGCCCCCGAAGTTCGAAAAAGAAAGTCCACTTCCTGGTTGGCGTTCCAGGTGCGGAAATACTCGAAAGTAGCATTTCTTACGAATTTCTTCCGAATCTTTTAATTTTCATAACTTTTTTCTCATGCCTATTAGTTAGTTTTAGAATTAGCTTGGGAAAAATATGGCACCAAAATGGAGGCGATCCGTTGACCCACGGATACGGCGGCCCGATGGGTTTCCGTATCCGCAGTTCAGAGGAACGCCGTTTTGGCTTCTCTGGGACGCTGTAAGAGCATCTCGGGCGAACCGGCAGCGATCCGCGGCTGGGAAAAGTCCGTGCTTGGAGAGAGTTGGAGACCGCAAAGGACACAACGTATCGCTATGGAGATGATACTTTATTGGGGGGTCTGTTACACAATGCGAGCGTCAGGGGAAGAAAGCAAAGTAAACAAAGATGGCTTCGTTGCGACGTTAGCCCAATGGGAGCATCCAGGAACTGTGGAACTCCCTGCTGCAGGACAGATGAACTTGAACGCAGGGCCCCCCTGGTTGTTCACCCTCAGCTCAATGCTGTGCAGGGCTGGGATTTGTAGTTTTGTAGGCCTGGGCCAGCTTGGGCCCGCCTTCCCTCCCTCCAGGGGTTTTGGACTCCAACTCCCACCATTCCTCACAGCCTACCGGCTGTGAGGAATGGTGGGAGTTGGAGTCCAAAACCCCTGGAGGGAGGGAAGGCGGGCCCAAGCTGGCCCAGGCCTGGTTTAGGCTCATCTTGGCCTGCTTCCCATTCTTCTCCTTCGCCTTTCATCTATTCTCTCTCATCCTGGGGTATCTAAAACGGCACAAAACCCTTTTGGACTACATCTCCCAGCAGCCCTCGGGGGCGTCGCTCATTGCGCAGCCGCGTTGCTGCTCAGCTAGGTCATCCCTCACTTCAGCGCCCCGCTTCCTTCTTCCCATTGGCTCGCCTTTGTGGACAGGCGGGCCGGCATCCAATCCGAGAGCGGGCAGCGCGTATCCTGAGCGCTCATTGGGTAGAGTATCTCTCCGTCCCGCCTCCTGTAGCCTGGCTGCGCGTCAAACGGAGGCGGCTACTGCTTGGCCTAACTGCGTCACTCCTCCTTTTCTCATTGGCTCGCCGTTGAAGACAGGCAAGCCATCCTCCAATCCGAGAGCGGGCAGCGCGTATCCTGAGCGTTCATTGGGTGGAGTATCGCTTCGTCCCGCCTCCTGCAGTCTGACTGCGCTTATAAATGAGGCAGCTACCTCTTGGCCTAACTGCGTCACTCCCCTTTTCCCCATTGGCTCGTCGTTATAGACTGGCAAGCCGTGGTCCAGTCCGAGAGCGGGCAGCGTGTATCTTGAGCGCTCATTGGGTGGAGAATCTCTCTGTCCCGCCTCCTGTAGTCTGGCTGCGCGTCAAAAGGAGACGGCTACTGTTTGGCGTAGCTGCGTCACTCCTCTGTTTTTCATTGGCTCGCCGTTAAAGATAGGCAAGCCGTGGTCCAATCCGAGAGCGGGCAGCGCGTATCCTGAGCGTTCATTGGGTGAAGTATCTCTCCGTCCCGCCTCCTGTAGTCTGGCTGCGCGTCAAAAGGAGGCGGCTACTGTTTGGCCTAACTGCGCCACTCCTCTTTTTCTCATTGGCTCGCCGTTGAAGATAGGCAAGCCATGCGCCAATCCGAAAGCAGGAAGCGCGTATCCTGAGCGCCCATTGGGTCGAGTATCTCTCCGTCCCGCCTCCTGTAGTCCGGCTGCGCGTCAAAAGGAGGCGGCTACTACTTGGCCTATTTGCGTCACTCCTCATTTTTTCATTGGCTAGCCGTTGAAGACAGGCAAGCCGTGCTCCAATCCGAGAAGAGCCAGCGCGTATCCTGAGCGTTGATTGGGTCGAATATATCTCCGTCCCGCCTCCTGTAGTCCTGAGTGCTGATTGGTCGAGGAGCGCCCGGCTGTGCCACCTCCTCTCTAGTCTGGCTTTCCGTGAGGAGAAGGAGGCACATATTCGTCATCCCTTTCAGTGCCCCGCCCCCCTTTCCCCATTGGCTCGCTTTCGAAGACAGGCAAAGCCGCGCTCCAATCCGAGAGCGGGCAGCGCGTATCCCGAGCGCTCATTGGTCTGGCTGTGGCTGAGGAGAAGGAAGGGGCGGCAACCGGTTGGTCCTTCGGGCGCTGCTGCGGCTAATTCTCCGAGTGAGGGAGCGAGTGAGGGAGTTAGCCCGCGTCGAGGGGAGTGTGAGGAGGCGTCCGGGGCCGTGACTACTCCAACGCGGGCGGGGAGCCGAGGTAGGCCTCAGGGCGTTGCTATGGCAACGGCAGCGGCGGGGCTCCTCCTTTTCCGGCGAGGGGGTATGACGTCACAGCCCGCCGCCGCCCTCTTTCCTTCCTTCTGACCGGGTCCTCTCTCTCTCTCTCTCTCTCTCTCTCTGTCCCTGTCTCAGTCCCTTCGGCGATGTCTGACGGAGAGGCCAGAGGAGGAGGGGGGAGCGGGAACAGCAGCGGAGGCGGAGGAGGAGGGCCCAACTCGGGCGGCGCGGAGCCCAAGGCCGAGGCCCTTCCGGCCTGCGCGGCCACCACCACCGCCTCCTCGGCCGCAGCCTCTCCCCCGGCGCCCGCCAAGGCCAAGTCCGGCGAGGAGGAGCCCGAGGAGGAAGAGGAGGAGGAGGAAGAGGAGGAGGAGAGCGAGGACGAGTCCGAGATCCTGGAGGAGTCGCCCTGCGGACGGTGGCAGAAGCGCCGCGAGGAGGTCAGCCCTTGGGAGGAGGCAGGCAGGGAGGGAGGGAGGAAGGGGCCAGGAGGGCCGGGGCGAGCCTTGGGGGGACCCTGCTTAAGAACATAAGAAGAGCCCTGCTGAATCGGGCCTCAGCCCATCTAGTCCAGCATTCTGTGTCACACAGTGGCCCACTAGTTGTACACGGGGATCTCGAGCAGAAAGGAGGGCAAAACCCTCACCTGCTCCTGACCCCCACAACCAGTACCCGGGGAAAATCCTGCCTGCCTCCATCAACACAGAGGTGGCACTTGGATGTCCGTTTCAGTAGCTACTGATTCCCTTGGTATCCATGAATCTGTCTAATCCTGCCTTGAAGCTGTCCAGGCTGACCGCTGTCACAACCTCCTCTGGAAGTGAGTTCCATAACCCAATGACCCTTTCTCTGGGTGAAGAAATATTTCCCTTTGTTTGTCCTAACTTTCCTACCTTGGAGCTTCAGGGAGTGCCCTCTAGTCCTAGTGTTGTGTGACAGAGAAAATAATTTTTATTCATCCACCTTTCTATCCCATGCATGATTTTATACACTTCGATCAAGTCACCTCTTAAACACCGTCTTTCAAGGCTGAAAAGACTGGTTTCGTAAGGGAGCCGCTCCATCCCTTGGATCATTCTTGTTGCCCTTTTCTGTACCTTTTCCAGTTCCGTTATATCCTTCTTAAAGTGCGGAGACCAGAATTGTACACAGTACTCCAGATGTGGCCTCACCATAGATTTGTAGAGAGGCAATACGACATTTGCCGACCTATTTTCGATTCCCTTTCTGATCATGCCAAGCATAGAATTTGCTTTTTTCGCTGCTGCTGCGCACTGGGTTGACATCTTCATTGAGCTGTCCACCAAGACCCCAAGATCCCTTTCCTGGTTTGTCTCAAAAGCTTTGACCCCATCAATTGGTAGGTGTAGTTGGGGTTCTTTGCCCCGATGTGCATGACTTTACACTTGTTTAGGTTAAAATGCATTTGCCACTTTGTTGCCCATTCACTCAATTTCGAGAGATCTTTCTGGAGCTCTTTACAATCAGTTTCATTTTTAACTACCCTGAACAATTTAGTGTCATCAGCAAACGTTGCTACCTCAGAATTTACTCCTACATCCAGGTCATTAATGAATAAATTAAAAAGTAGCGGACCCAAAACTGAACCTTGGGGTACGCCACTTCTCACCTCTTTCCACCCAGAGAAATGTCCGTTTATTACCACCCTTTGTGTTTTTTTTTTAAAAAAAGATTTTTATTGAATATTTCAGATATAAAACACAAGAATTGGAACTTATACATATAACACATATAACAATTTGAGTGTGCGTCTCCAGAGCTAGCTGCTCTGGCAGACAGAAAAGGAAAACAGAAAGTCCATCTTAGAAAGCAAGATTAAGAATAGCGAGTGTTAAGAGTGTGACAGAAGCTCGGGATTATTTCTCCTCGAGCTTATACAGAGTGTGTAACAAAAGACAGTTGGAGGTTTGACGGGGTTTCCTTTCATTTCGACTTCTGTGGCTGGTTGCCTTTCTTTCCCTTCTTATAGTTATCCACATTGGATTATTGGTGTCCTCTATTATATAAGATAAAAAAATGTATATGGAAAAAGGACAGCAAGGACAGGGGTTCCAGACATACCTCTTCTATCTGATTTCAATCCTGCCCCCTTATCTTTATGCTTCTTTCTTGGTCCCCTTTAACTTATTCTTCCCCACTTCCCCACCTTCTTATATACTCTTCACCTTCAGATCTATATTTTTTTCCTTCTTGAAGTACTCCCTCAGGTCCGACCAATCCCATTTATTGTTTCCCTCTTCCTCCCTTCTATTTGTCTTTCTTTCTTCTCTTAGAGCTTCAGTCAGTGCTTCCATTTGCACTGTCTCCATCACTTTCATCTGCCATTCCTCCTTGGTGGGGGCCTCCTGGGCGTTTATTACCACCCTTTGTTTCCTACAGTTTAGCCAGGTTCCAATCCAGGACAAGACCTGTCCCCTGATTCCATGGCTGAAGATTAGGTTACAGCAGTGATTCCCAACCTTTTTTGAGCCGCGGCACACTTTTGACATTAAAAAAAAACCCGGGGGCACACCACCAACCAAAATGACACTCTAGCACAGTAAAGAACGGCTGGGGGATGGTGAGCTGCTGGGAGCAGCTGCTGGGAGTGCAGAAGCCGGGGGGAGGGGGAGGAGCCATGCCTCGCCCCCTCCACGCGGCTTCAGCTCTCCCACAGCTTCTCCAGCCTTGAGGGGGCAGTGCCAAGCCAGCGGTGGCAGAGCCAGCACAATGCTGGCTTGGCACTGCCCCCTCAAGACTGGAGAAGCTGTGGGAGAGCTGAAGCCAGGGAGGGGGCGGAGCCATGCCATGCCCATCCCCGCCCCTCCCCCAGCTTCAGTTCTCCCACAGAGGAGAAGCATGAGCGGTGGACGGGCCTCAGTAGGTGGGGCTCCTCCTCCGCGCGGCTTCAGCAAGCGAGGGGTGACAGTCGTGGCGGGAGCCATGGCGGATTGGAGGCTGGCTGGGGAAGCAGCTGAAGGAGGCGGCACCCCGGCCCCTTCTTCTTTTTCTTCGCTGCCACTCGGCCTTCCTCCTCCTCTCCCAAGCAGCAGGAGGAGGGGGGAAGGAAGGGGGGGCAGAGAATTTTTCTCGCAGCACACCTGATGATCTCTCAGAGCAGACTAGTGTGCCACAGCACACTGGTTGAGAAACACTGGGTTACAGGATGTAGAGTGGGTCATGGGGGCTCTGTGTGCCAAGTTTGGTCTGTATTGGTCATTGGATGAGGGTTGCAGTGGTTTCAGTAACTAACTAACTAACTAATTTTATTATTTATGAGTCGCCCTCCACGAATGTGCTCCGGGCGACTTACACAGCTTGGCATTTACAGTACTAAAATATTAAAATGTTAAAATACTGGAATAGACAGATTCCAGGTCACCGATTGTCACTTATGCATATGCTCTTCTAAATAGCCATGTCTTAAGTGCCGCCAGAAATGAAGGCAGGTCGAGGATGGCTCTTTGGTCTGGCGGCAGAGAGTTCCACAGGACAGGGGCCGCAATGGAGAAAGATCTCTGTCTCATGGACTCCAGATGAGCTTCTCTCAGACCCGGGACACAGAGAAGGTTCTCGTAGGCTGGCCGTGGTGCTCTCAGATGGATGGGTGGTATCAGATGTGCTCTGGGCGACTTACACAGCTTGGCATTTACAATACTAAAATATCAAAATATTAAAATCATATTAAAATATTAAAATATTGGAATAGACAGATTCCAGGTCACTGATTGTCGCTCATGCATATGCTCTTCTAAATAGCCATGTCTTAAGTGCCGCCAGAAATGAAGGCAGGTCGAGGATGGCTCTTTGGTCTGGCGGCAGAGCGTTCCACAGGACAGGGGCCGCAATGGAAAAAGATCTCTGTCTCATGGACTCCAGATGAGCCTCTCTCAGATCTGGGACACAGAGAAGGTTCTCGTAGGCTGGCCGTGGTGCTCTCAGGTGGATGTGAGTGAAGGTATTGCAGATCTCATCATCCATGGACCATCCCCCTTAGAACAGCATCAGGATGCAGAGTGGGTCATGAGTATTCTGTGTGCCAAGTTTGGGCCTAGTCTGTGATTTGTAGGGGTTACAGTGTTGTGTGGGATGTGAATCGGGTGAAGGTACTGCAAATCCCATCATTTGAGGCCCATTCTGCCCCAAACTGCTCCAGGCTGTAAAGTTGGCCATTGGGCCTCTGTGTGCCAATTTTGGTCCTGATCCGTCATTGGTGTGGGCCACGGTGCTCTAAGGCAGTGAGTTAAAGTACTGCAAGTCCCATCATACTCCCTCAAACTGCACCAGGATGTAGAGAGGGTCTTGGGGGTTCTGTGTGCCAAGTTTGGTCTTGTTCTGCAAAGTGTTTTGGCCTTGAACTCCCACCATGCCTGACTGCCTCAGGCATTTTCCTTACTCCCCTCTGCCACTTTAGAGTGTCGGAATGTTGTTGGTGCTGGCCTTATGCAAATAATCCCACAGTGGCAACCAATCAGAAAGCTGCCACATACATACATACATACAAACATACATACAAACATTCTCTTTTATTATATAAAATAGCTTGGGGACCCGGCGGTGCCCGGGTTATTTGAGAAACGTATTAGTTGGTCTTTAGCAGTAATTTTTGTGGCTCGCAGTGGTGTCAGGAAGTTAGTGAAGGCACTGCGAGTCCCATCGTCCATGGTCCACCCTCCTCCAAGCAGCACCAGGCCGTAGAGTGGGTCATGAGGGCTCTGTCTGTCAAGTTTGGCCTTCATCCATCATTATTGGGAGTGGCAGTGATATCATGTAATTACTTTTTAAAAAAATATCGTCTTTATTGATTTTTACACACAATTGGTAAAAACAACACAAATGCACGACTAACATGGCACCTTAAGGACACACACTAACATTACACTCTACAAAGACAGAGAATACGACATTACAAGAGCACTTCCAACCCACAGACCCACCTCCTGTAACACCCATGTAATTACTGAAGGTACTGCAAGTCCCATCACCTGTGGTCTGTCCTCCTCTCAACTGCACCAGGATGTAGAGTGGGTCATGTGGGCTCTGTGTGGCAAGTTTGGCCTTGATCCATCATTATTAGGAGTTGCAGTGGTGTCATGAAATTACTGAAGGTACTGCGAGTCCCATTATCTGTGGTCCACCCTCCTCCAAACTGCAGCAGGATGTAGAGTGGGTCATGGGGGCTCTGTGCCAAGTTTGGTCTTGATTAGTCATTGGATGAGGGTCACAGGGCTCTCAGGAAGTGAGTGAAGGTACTTCAAGTCCCATCATCTGTGGTCCGTCACACACAAAACTGCAGCAGGATGTAGGGCTCTGTGTCATGAGGGCTCTGTGTGCCAGGTTTGATCAGTTTGATCAGTCATTGGATTAGGTTTGCAGCAGTCTTGGAAAGTGAGGGAAGGTGCTGCAAGGTGCTGCAAGTCCCATCATCCATGGTCTGCCCTCCTCCAAAGTGCAGTAGGATGTAGAGTGGGTCATGGGGGCTCTGTGTGCCAAGTGTGGTCTGTATTGGCCCCACAGTGGCAAGCAATCGCCTCTGTCTGGTGCCTTAGAACGTTGGAGTTCTGAGGCTGGCCAATCAGAGTCCTTTATGCAAATGATCCCTCAGTGGGAGCCAATCAGAAAGCTGCCACATTTCCGCCCTCTGCACGCATACAAACATTCTCTTTTATTTTATATATATATATATATATATATATATATATATATATATATATATATATATATATATATATATATACACACGCACACAGAAGATATACAGATATATACAGATTATATTATTATTAATAATAATAATAAACCGAATGCTCCCATTACAAAATACATAATGATGTAGGTGAACTACAATTCCCAGAATCGTGGGTCAGTCCCTCCCCAAACCAGGCCTGTATGCACAGTTGGCCATGTTGGGGGGGGTGGGGTGCCTAGTTTGGTCCAGAGCTGTCATTGGCTGGGTTCAGCGCTCTCTGGATAAGGGCGAACTACAACTCCCATATGCCAAGAGCAGTCACCCCCAAATCCTGACAGTATTTACAGTTGGCCTCAGTCCCCCAAACCCCTCCAGTCTGCTCAGTTGCTGATCAATTACTCTGTATTTGCTGTGTGCCGTAGGAAAGGGCTAAGGAGAGGCAGTGGACGGGGTCAGGCAAAGTCCACACCAGGGGTGCTCATTAGGTAGATCGCAATGTTTCCCAACCACTGTTCTGCGGTACACTAGTGTGCCGTGAGCGATTGCCTGGTGTGCCCCGGGAAAACCTCTCTTCCCCCCTTTCTTCCCCCTCCTGCCGAACTCCTGCTGCTTTTGGGGGAGGAAGGGCCGGGCGAAGAAGAAGAAGAAGAAGGGGCTGGGGCGCTGCCTCCTTCGGCCGTTTCCCCAGCCAGCCTTCAATCGAGGGAGGGCGGGGAACGGAAGTGGAAGTGCGCTTGTCTGGGCGCATGCGCACTAGGTCCCAGGGGTGGCAGACGCATTCACCTTCCTCCTGCGGCGGTGCAGGAAGCGAAGGAGCCAGCTGCTTCCGGAGGTGCCCAGGCTCGGCCCTGCTGTGTCCCAGGTGAGGCCCCGGGTGCCCTTCCCCGAGCCCCCCCCCGAAGCCCCCCCCCCCCAAAGCCCCTCAGGGAGGAAGGGCCCCAAAGGGGAAAAGGGGCCTCCCTTCGCAGGGGAAAAGGGCGGGGCCTGGCAGGAGGGCCCTCGGAGGAAGGAAAGGCAGGCAGGATTCCGTGAGGGACTCCCTCGCCAGCCTTCCTCAGCCTTCCTCCCAAATGTCAAGGTCTATTTTTCCCAAACTCCATCTGCGTTCACATTTGGGCATATGGAGTATTCATGCCAAGTTTGGTCCTGATCCAACATTATTTGAGTCCACAGTGCTCTCTGGATATAGGTGAACTACAACTCCAAAACTCAAGGTCAATGCCCACCAAACTATTATCGCATTTTCTATTGGTTATGGGAGTTCTGTGTGGGAAGTTTGAGTCTTTCTGCCATTCCTGCCAGGATTTCTGTGTTGTGTTCATCGAAACAGGCCCAGGTTTCACACTGAGTGTATACATACATTTAAAAACATATTAACTATATGTATGACTGTGTTAGAGTGTCATTTTGTGTCATTTCGGTAGGTGGTGTGCCCCAGGATTTTGTAAATGTAAAAAATGTGCCACTGCTCAAAAAAGGGTGGGAAACACTGGCGTAGGGCGTCCTGGTAGATCGCAGGCAGGGCGGGAGGAAGGCTCAGTCCCGCCCCACAGGCTCCCGACGCCACCCAGGTGCAGAAGGACTGGATGGCCCTTGAAGGTCCCCTCCTATTCTAGGAACCCATTGTTATTGTTATTATCAGAGGCTGAATGGCCATCTGTGAGGAATGCTTTGACTGTGTTTTTCACTTATGGCAGAAGGAGGTTGGACTGGATAGCCCTTGGAGGTCTCCTTCTACTCTAGGAACCTGTTGTTATTATTATTAGAGGCTGAATGGATATTATTATTATGAATAAATCCAGGGGCTTATTATACTCACATTTAGTTGAAATCAGTCTTAAAATATATTATATGGCTCTCACTGAAATAAATTTCCAAATATTTTGCTTTTATGGCTCTCTGAGTAGTGGGTAGGGAGATCCTTTTGACTTGGTTGTTTTATAAGTAGCTCGCATTTTGGAAAAGTGTGAGCACCCCTGTTCCACACAATGAACCCTGGGATGCCTGCCTGTGATGGAGGAAACACATCAAATCTAGGATGAAATTCTCCTCAAATGAAAGCATTGCTTGGGTGGTGGGCCATAGTGTTTGGGGAGGACATTGGCAGGGTTTGGGCTACGTGTTCGTGGCAGACGCGATAACACGCAATGTCGGTTGAGGGAGTGTCTTTGGAGGCTTCTCAGCACTTGGAACTATAGCCTGTTTGTGGAGGCCAGGGGCTGTCTATGTAAGTGGACACCTCTACCATGTACATGCATACATGTTTTTCACTTTTTTATTATGTGTATAGATTATTAATATTATTATTAAAATTAATATTATTAAGCCGAGTCCCTCAGGGACTTGGGAGGGTTAACACGAGGCCAGGCCCAACAAACACAGTAAACAAATTTATTATTATTTCAAATCTTTATACCCCGCCCTTCTACACCCCCTGACTGTGAGAGCCGTTCAGCAGTGGAACTCTCTGCCCCGCAGTGTGTTGGAGGCTGTTGCTTTGGAGAACAAGCCCCATGAGGAGTGGCCGAAAGAGCTGGGCACGTTTAGCCTGCAGAAGAGAAGGCTGAGAGGAGGCATGATGAGGGCCAGGTATAAATATCTGAGGGGATGTCATAGGATGTCATAGGAAGGAGCGCGCAAGCTTCCTTTCGGCTGCCCTGGAGACTAGGACGCAATGGAACCATGGCTTCAAACTATAGGAAAGGAAGGAGGTTCCACCTGAACATGACTGGGAGAGCCGTTCAGCAGTGGAACTCTCTGCCCCGGAGTGTGGTGGAGTGAGGCTCCTACTTTGGAAGCTTTTGAGCAGAGGGTGGATTGCCTCCGCTGTCACTGCTGTGGTGCAATTCTACTAAATTTATTTATATATTTTCGACATTTATCTGCCGCCCTTCTCACCCCAAAGGGGACTCAAGTGTGGCTGACATGTAATGCGTAAATACAAAATATTATATTATTACCATAGCACAATATTGGTTTTATATATTACTATATGTGAAGGGAGATGTTTACAAGCAGGAACATGTCCAGAGAAAGAGGGCGGCTCAAAGTGTCAAGGGTCTGGAGAATAAGCCCTGTGAGGAGCGGCTTAAAGAGCTGGGCATGTTTAGCCTGTAGAAGAGAAGGCTGAGAGGAGACATGATGAGGGCCATGTATAAAAATATGTGAGGGGAATATGTCCTAGGGAGGAGGAGGGAGCAGGCTTCCTTTCTGCTGCCCTGGAGACTAGGATGCAGGAGAATGGCTTCAAATGACAGGAAAGGAGATTCGACCTGAACATGAGGAAGAACGTCCTGACGGGAGAGCTGTTCACCAGTGGAACTCTCCACCCAGGAGGGGGAGGCTCTTTCTTTGGAGGCTTTCAAACAGAGCTGGATGGCCATCTGTCAGGGGTGCTTTGAAGGCCATGGAGTTGGACTGGATGGCCCACGAGGTCTCTTCCAACTCCAGGATTCTAGGATTCGAATGCTGTGGGAAGGAAGGAAGAGGCCTCAGCTGGGAAGAAGGGAGCCTGAGTGGAGTTCGGCAGGAGGGGGAAGAAAGGGTATTTGAGGTTCCAATTTCCCACGGCACACCTGATGATTGTTCAGGGCACACTAGTGTGCCATGGCACACTGGTTGGGAAACACTGCCTTAGAAGAAGCTCTTGCCAGCCTTAGAAATGACACTTGCCAGACATTCAGTTGGTGTTACTTGATTTACTTTTTTAATCATAAGAAATAAACATAATTAAGTCGAACTATAGCAATATAGAAAGGAGCCTATGATGCTGAAACAACGCAGCTACGTAAGAAACGCCTGCAGCCAACTAGGAAATTAAACCAGAAGCAAACACATCCACCTTATTCTCTCCTACGTACGTCCACAAACTATGCAAGCAAACAAACAGCCAGACACGGAGGCAGCCCTACGAAAGGCCCTGTGATGCTGGAGAGCAGCCTTCTGACGTCAAACCCTGAACTCCCTGTTTGTCCAGTAATCCAGCCAAACTCCTAATCACAGAGGTGGCTGTGCAAGCTTCCCTCCTAAAACATGGATCAGTTTTGTGTTGCCGACAAGTCAGAGGAAGGAGCCTAATCCGGGAACAGAAGAGGCAGGGTTCCAAAGTGGAGCTTAACATTCATGCAGTGGTCAGGTGATGGTCAGAAGGCGAAGAGTGCCGGCCCTGGGACTGCGGGGCGGGCAGTCGTCCTTCCTCTGCTGGACCAGGGCTCTTGGAGCAGAGGGGCCTGGGGGTGCTTTGCCCCCACACAATCACAGGCTTCCCTTTGGGTGGGTGTGGCTCTTGTGGCCTTGGAATGGCTCGCTGCCCACTCCGGGGCATGGCTGCCTCCTCTCTACTGCTCCAGGCAGCCTTCGAAAGCGGGCCCTGTTTTCAGGGAACGAGGCTCATCAGCCCCCCAATCAATCAGCCTTTATAGCTTTCCCACTTTGGGTCTGGGGTGGAAGAAAGTGCGTGGGTGCATTCCCATGTGTGGCTTGTACAAGGAATCCTTTCTTTGCCTAGCCAGGGGGAAGATAGAGAGACAAGAAGCTCTTTCAGGGAGCTTGTGTTTTCCTTGGACGTTTTCCTAGGTCAGTGTTTCCCAACCAGTGTGCCGTGGCACACTAGTGTGCCGTGAGCGATCATCAGGTGTGCCGTGGGAAATTGGGACCTCCAATACCCTTTCATCCCCCTCCTGCCGAACACTTTTCCTTCTCCACTCGAGCTCCCTTCTTCCCAGTCTCGCTTTGCTCACGCTGCCGCTTCTGCGGGAGGGGGAAGGGAGGAAGACATGACCCGTGCGGGCGCTACTGCGCAGCCTCGCCCCACGTTTTCCTCCCTCCCCTCCACAGTGCTCTCTGGATATAGGTGAACTACAACTCCAAAACTCAAGGTCAATGCCCACCAAACTCTTATAGTATTTTGGTTATGGGAGTTCTGTGTGGGAAGTTTGATTCCATCCCATCATTGGTGGAGTTCATAATGTTCTTTGATTGCGGGTGAACTATAACTCCCAGCTGTTGAGCAAGAGCTTTGTGTGTGTCTTTCTGCCATTCCTGCCAGGATATCTTTGTTGTGTTCATCGAAACAGGCCCAGGTTTCACACTGAGTGTATAAATACATTAAAAAACATATTAACTATATGCATTGCTGTGTTAGAGTCTCATTTTGTGTCATTTTGGTTGGTGGTGTGCCCCAGGGTTTTGTAAATGTAAAAAGTGTGCCGCGGCTC
Organism: Anolis apletophallus; assembly: GCA_030556195.1. Lineage (NCBI taxonomy): Eukaryota > Metazoa > Chordata > Lepidosauria > Squamata > Anolidae > Anolis > Anolis apletophallus. The sequence continues at coordinate 1,360,046 of JARBWK010000003.1, read as the reverse complement.
AAAAAAGGTTGAAAAACACTGCCCTAGGAAGCTGCTGTCGGATGGCTCTTGTAGGATGGGATGAGAGAAGGGGCGCAGCAGTGGTCCTTCCCCAGGCCACCCTTGGGGCTTGGTCACTTTTTGGGGTCCCTGCCCAGGAGGGGGGGGAGCAGCTGAAGGGGGAAGGTCTCTTGTTTGGAAAAAAGATTCCACTTCAACTTTAGGAAGAACTTCCTGATAGTAAGGGATGTTTAAGGAGGAATATGGTCCTGCCTGGGAGTTGGGTGGAGTCTCCTCCTTTTGGCTGGATGGGCATCTGTCAGGAGGGGCTGGATTGTGTCTTCTTGCCTGTTGGAATTAGGATTGAAACAAATGGCCTTTGTGGTCGCTTCAGAAGAGGAGGAGTGGACAGGAATCACAATCGGAAGGAAATTCCATCTGAATGTGAGAGCTGTGAGAGCTGTTCAACAGTGGAACTCTCTGCCCCGGAGTGTGATGGAGGCTCTTTCTTTGGAGGCTTTTAAACAGCGGCTGGATAGCCATCTGTTGGGGGAGCTTTGAATGCAATTTTCCAGCTTCTGGGCCAACGGGGGTTGGACTGGATGGCCCACCAGGTCTCTTCCATCTCTAGGATTCAGTGGTGGAAAGTTGGAAGAGACCCTCAGGGGCCAGACAGGAAGGCATCATTTAAGCCCGACAGGCAGATGGCCATCCAGGCCTTGGGAGTCAAGCGGGAGGGGTGTTTGTGCTCTCCATCCCCAGGGGCAGTTGTATCCTGGCTCCCAGCAGCCCTCGCTGGTAGTTGCAGTTGGTGGAAGTGGCCTTGGGTGAATCCTTTGATGCTTCTTGGAAGGACGGCAGGATGTAAACAAGGGCAGGCGGCTTGGCTGGGCCTGGCTTCTTGTTTCTTTTATTTCTAACTCAGCATGGTGGCGTGGTGACCCTTTCCCAGGCTGTTAGCATATCCCTTTGGGGGCGGGGTGGGGGGTGTTTGCTTTCTCCTGCTCTTTTGCTTTTTGCTGTGCCGGCTCTCTTCCTGCCTCTTGTTTCTTGCCCTCACCCCTTCCCACCCACGGCAGTCCTTGGCCCCGTGCCCTTGTCCTCCGTCTCCCCCAGAAGATAGTGCCTCTGGCAGGGCCTGGCCAGGTGGACCGGCAGGCTCACAACATATGACGTGGCGTGAATGACTCACGGTGAATGGAGCCACTCGAGGAAGTGGCAGGCATCCAGGGGAGGGAGAGGCACCGGGAGGAATGCGGCCCTGATGCAAGGCCACTGCCTCCCCCGCCTCAGGGGCCCAAGCTGGCCCACTTGGCACGGCCTGGAAGTGGGAAGCAGGGCACGAGGCCCACTCAGGAGGGAGGGTGGGGGGAGGAGGCCCAGTTGGCACTGAGTTGGAGGGGGAGGGAGACAGGAACAGAAGGATACACCTGGCACCAAAGCCCAGGGGATGAACCTCACTTGTCTCTGGTAGAACCCTCCTCCCTCAACCCCCCCCCCCAGCTTTCAAACATCTTGTGCACCCCATTCCCCTTCCGGTTCCCCCAGTTAGCCCCACCTGAGAGTACCGAGGTGCCCCAGCATGGAGGAAGCTTCTCATCATCCTTCTAGGCCCAAGGATGACATATCCTCAGTAAATGCAGTGCCTGCCTGCCTGCCTGTGTGTCCACCCATCCAGCAGAGGCCCAGGGCCAGCCTGGGCAGAGCCACTCCCACTCCATTTACCTTCACTAAAAAGGACTGGTGTGTTTGGCAGTTGGATGGGAAGATGTTTGGAGAGTTAGTGGGGATATTAGTCAGTCAGTGAGAGACGTGGCTCAGAGTTAGGTGTGTTTACTTAAGCAATATTTGTTGCTTTGATAAGTTTGGGCCCAGTAGATCAGTGTTCCCCAACCTTTTTTGAGCCGCAGCACATCTTTTACATTTACAAAATCCTGAGGCACACCACCAACCAAAATGACACAAAATGACACTCTAACACAGTAATACATATAGTTAATATGTTTTTTTTATGTATTTATTTAAAAAAGGTGAGCTTTGAGTTGCTGGGTCTTTAAGAAGCCATATAATTGGATCCTTTTCTGCCTTTTGTTGACCAGGCTCTTCAACTCCGTGCTGAGAGTCATGGTTTAGGCTGGTCACTTTTTGTAATGAGCCCAGTCCAAAGATCTACCTCACTGTAGCAATGCTTGAACCCTTTCAGTTTTGTGCTCCCCAAACCTGGTGGCATTTTGAGCATTGCTGCACAGCTCTTTGGAGAAGAGAAGGCAGGGCGTATCCAGATTGGATCCTTTTCCTGCAATGCCCTTTTGTTGACCAGGCTCTTCAAGGAGCGCCCCATCCGGCTGGTGATCACCTGAAGGGGGAGTCATGGTTTAAATGCTAGAATTGGTTCCAGTTTTTCCTAAAGTGTTATTTATTTATGGCTCTTTGGAATTTTTTTTGGTATTGGAGCAGTTGATGAACAGTTCGGTATCCTGAAGCAGCTGAAATACAATGGAAATCAAGCACCCATTGAGCCAGGGATGCTGGGCCTTTGGCTTCCTGAACAATGTGGGTTTGATCCCGCCATCCTCCCTCAATGAGGGCTGTTCTGGCTGTTGGGGGCTGCAGTTCCAGCCGCCCGTGTTTTGCTGAGTTGGCCTCCCCTCTACCCTCTTTTGTGCTCCTGGGCTGCTTTTGAGTAGAATTGATTCCACTGCCCGGCCCTGGCTCGACGGAGGGGGGCGTAGCAGGCAGGCTGCTCCCCGGCCTTCACTTCCTCCTGACTCCCTCCGGCCTTTTCCCGTCCAGGTCAATCAGCGCAATGTTCCGGGCATCGACAGCGCCTACCTGGCCATGGACACGGAGGAAGGCGTGGAAGTGGTCTGGAACGAGGTCCAGTTCTCGGAACGCAAGAACTTCAAGCTGCAGGAGGTGGGTGGCCCTCAGGCAGCAGGTGGAAGGCTGGGAGGGGAGTGGCCCTGCGGAGACCTGGTGGGTGTCCTTGGGAGGGAGGGGGAGCTGGCCTGAGGCTGTGGTGCAGCCCCCTTCCTCCGACGTGGGTCCACTCACCTCCCACTCCCCCCTGTTGCTTTCCCACAGGAGAAAGTGAAGGCTGTCTTCGACAACCTGATCCAGCTGGAGCACCTGAACATTGTGAAGTTCCACAAGTACTGGGCTGATGTGAAGGAGAACAAGGCCAGGGTAAGTGCCCCCCTCCCCCCCCTTCTTCCCCCTCCCCACCCCCTTCTTCCCCCTCCCTGCTGCATGGGAGGACAGCTTTTCACCTCTCCCTCCTCCTCCTCCGCTTCCAGGTGATCTTCATCACAGAGTACATGTCTTCTGGGAGCCTGAAGCAGTTCCTGAAAAAGACCAAGAAGAACCACAAGACCATGAATGAGAAGGCGAGTCCCCCTCTCCCCTCCTTCTCTCTCCACAGGCATACCTCTTCTGGGGGGCCCTGATGCTGACACCTTCACACACACCCTCCCCAAGGAGGAGTGGTAGGCTCCTGGGCCCACAAGGAAAGGTCCCCACAGCAAAAGGGGACCTGGGTCCCAATGTGTGAAGGTTGCAAATGTGTATAAGCAGAATAAGGAGAAGCTTTGCCACAGTATTTAAACCAAGATATATCCCGCAATATAATAAAATGTCACTCGGGCTTGGGAAACAAGTAACAGTATCTTTACTTTAGTTCAAGTGTTCAAACAGAGTAACAATATATACATTGGTCTCTTTGAATTCAGGCAGACATCAGAAAAATAAAATAGTCATTTTAAATAGTCTCGTGCCTTAAAATAATCAGTCTTTTTGATAGTTGGCAGCCAGCCCTTTCTCTTCACAGTCCAAAGAGAGAAAAATGGCAGAATGACAGTTAGAACCGTTGGTCTCAGCAGCTAGTCAGAGGCAGCCGCCAATCAGAACTCTGGCTCTTGGCACGCTCAGCCAATCAGCTGCTGACATTTAAATAGTCTCATGCCTTAAAATAATCAGTCTTTTTGATAGTTGGCAGCCAGCACTTTCTCTTCACTGTCCAAAGAGAGAAAAATGGCAGAATGACAGAACCGTTGGCAGAGGCAGCCGCCAATCAGAACTCTGGCTCTTGGCACGCTCAGCCACTCAGCTGCTGACATATGTCTCTCCAGTTAACCCACCATATCATGGTGTCCTTTTCCAAACCTTTACATGGAGGAAGTACTTATAGTCTTTGTGGGGGTGTCTCCGGGGTTGTGTTGCAGGCCTGGAAGCGCTGGTGCACTCAGATCCTTTCTGCCCTCAGGTAGGTGGTCTTGTTTGCGGCATTGGGGGCACGGGTCACTTGGGGGCAGTGGGAGATGGGCTTATGGCATCCAGAAGAGCCCCTTTAGGGGATTTTGCCCAGGCCCTTCCCTATGTGGAATGCGGTGGGGGGGGGGGGGGGATCGGTTTTGTCGGCCTTGCTTGCACCCAGGGCCATCTGGGTGGTCTGGTCCCTGGAGGTGAGGAAGGGTGGGTAGGGAGCAGGCTCTTCATTGAGGGTCTTTCACGGTTGCTGCTCTTTGACACCTCCATGTTGCCATGCCTTGGCTGGGCATAGTAGTGGCATCTGCCCCCTTCCAACACCCACCCACCCGTGTGACTCCTTGCCCATTTTCCTGTGTTGCCTTCTTTCTCAGTTACCTTCACTCCTGCGACCCTCCCATCATCCACGGCAACTTGACATGTGACACCATCTTCATCCAGCACAACGGGCTGATCAAGATTGGTTCAGGTAAGTTGGGTCCGTGTGAAGCTGGCCAGTGATCGGGAGGGGTCAGTCCCACCTTTTTGGCCCACCTTGCAAGGAACGAAGGAAGGACAGTGGAAAGGTGGGCCCAGGACACAGAGCGATTCCTCCTGGCCAGTCTCTCTGGAGCAGATGCTGCTGACCTTTGGGAACCTCCTGGGCCGCTTCCTGCTCTGGGTCTGGCTGTTGGCCTTTGCGGAGGGCGGGGTGGACGGGGGTCCCTGGGTGGGAGAGAGGCTTTCCTGTGCATTTCTTTTCCAAGGCCTTTTAGGGAGAGGAGGCCTCCCTTGGCGTGCCCCTCCCATCGTCCCCTTGCCGTGTGTCTGCGTGGCCCTGGCAGAGGCGGGTCGCTTATTGCTCTTGTCTGCGCCGTCCTTGCACGGCCGCCTTTCCTACTCTGCGATTGGGAGGAGGGGATGCGCTTACGGCCGTCGCATGAGAGCTTCCTGCAGAGGAGCCCCAGAGACTGGGGACCAGAGAGGCTCTGCAGAGCTGCTTTGGGTGGACCAGAAGCCCAGGGGAGGGGCCCCAGGGCGGCCATTTCCCTCAGCCCCCTTCTGCCGGGAGGGGGGAGGGATTTCCAAAGACAGGTGCCAAGCTGGCCTCCCTTTCAAGACATCCAATGGTGGAGGGTCACCTGCCGTCTTAGGAAGTCTATTCTTCATGAGGAATGCCTTTTCTTCTCATTTCCAACCCGTCATTTCGTCTCAAGCTGGCTGGCACTTGGCCTTCCCTCCTGTTATCCTGCGCCGTTCCCACAAAAGAGGCTCACTCACTCCTTGGGCAGTCAGAGCTGGAGGGGGGGGGGGGTGCCCTTACTTGTTGATGTTTGCAGCTTGCTTCTCTCTCTTCAAAGAACATGTTATGATTTTGGAGGCATAGGATGAACAGGGCAAAGTCTTTCTCTGGGAATGGGATTTGGGCCGAAAGCAGTGGGCCCCTGGGCACCTTCCCAAGTTCCATCAGCCTCGAGTTGTGGCCACGGTGGAGGACGATATGATCTGTAGTCGCTGGGAGGCCACAATCCCCTCAAAAGATGGACGGGCGGGCGGGCGGACACCCCTTTGCTCTGGAGAGGAAGCACGGAAGTCGCGGGTGCCCCTTCTGCAGCCACATCAGGGAGGAAGGGAAGGCCCAGCGGATGGCCAGCCCCACAGCCTGCCTTGGGCTCCTGTGCTGCTGGGGGACACAGAGGCCCAGATCCAGGCCATCATAGAAGCCTAGCGTTGAAAGAGGGCTATCCAGCGCAGGCTCAGATTAACCCCCGTTTGGCGCCCTAGGCCACACGTTGGAATTACGCCCCCAAACCTATCTCTACCGCACCCCCCCACACACACACACACATGCGCAGCACCCCTTGTCAAGGAAGGAGGGCGCGAGTGCCCCTGCCTCCTCTGCCTTGTTCCTGGGTGCCGCTCATGCCCGGCAGTGGCCCTGGGGGCGGGGCTTCCCTCCGCCGCCTCCTCCTCGCGCCCTCCTTCCTTGACAAGGAGGTGGGGGCGATGGCGAGGGGGCGCCATTCCTCCCCCGCCCCCTCGCAGCGCTCTCCCCCCGCCCTCCCCCGAGAGACAGAGTCATCTCCATGCCGCGCATTGCGGTTTTGTTTCAACATTTTTTTTGGTCTGTGTGAACTGCGCCCCCCTCGGCTTGCTCCCCTAGGCCATGGCCTAGGGTGGCCTTATGGGTAATCCGGGCCTGATGCAGCCCAAAACCCCTTCACAAGCAAAGTCCTCTGAAGAGATGACCATCCAGCCTCTGCTTGAAGATGTCCAGAAAAGAAGGCTCCATCAAACTCCAAGGCAGAGAGTTCCACTATTGAACAGCTCTTCCCATAGCCAGGGAATTCTTAATGTTCAGGTTGCCTGTTGTTTGAACCCTGGTCCCTAGGGCAGCAAGAAAGAATGAGATCTCCTTTCCAATTCTGAAACCTGGCCCACGTGCGCCCTTCTCCCGGCCTTCTCTTTTTCAAGCCAAGCATCTCTGGGAACATTGTCTGGAATCATAGAATCATGGAGCTGGAAAAAATGTCGTGGGCCGCCCAGTCCAATCACATTCTGCCAAAAAAACAGGAACATCGCATTCAAAGCCCCCTCGACAGATGGCCACCCAGCCTCTGCTTGAAAGCCGCCAAAGAAGGAGCCTCCACCACACTCCCTCCGGGGCAGAGAGAGAGGGAGAGAGATACTGACTCTGCTGAACAGCTCTCACACTTAGGAAGTTCTTCCTAATGTCCAGGTGGAATCTCCTCCTTTTCCTGTAGTTTGAAGCCATGGCTCCATTGCGTCCGAGTCTCCAGGGCAGCAGAAAGGAAGCCTGTTCCTTCTTCCCTCACATCCTGCTCCACGGCCCTCGTCCTGTCTCCTCTCCGCCTTCTCTTCTGCAGGCTAAACATGCCCATCCCTTGCAGCCACTTTCTCCAGACCAGGGGTCGGGAACCTTATTTATTTATTTTGTTTATTTATGTCATTTCTACCCCGCTCTTCTCACCCCCCGCAGGGGGCTCAGAGCGGCTTGCCTAGAGCGTTCCTCCAACCCCCGTTCGGCAATTGATTGCTTTGGTCCTCCTCTGCAGCCTCAACTGCAGCAGTTCCTTGAGGGCACAGCCGGCTTAGATCCCTTCTAGTCCGGCTTCTGCTTGGGGCATGGGACGGAGACTGTGTTGGTTGCCATTTCAGATCAGCTTGGATGCCAACTGGACAAGGACGGTTCAGCGCTGCTTGTGTCATTGGACCTCACAGCAGCTTTTGATATGGTCGATTACAATCTTTTGGCCCATCGCCTTGCCGTTGCCGGAGTCAGGGGAACAGCCTTGAAATGGCTGTTGTCCTTCCTCCACAACCGGGGGACAGAGAGTGGAAAGGGGTGATTTGGTTTCCGAGAGGGCTCCACTTACCTGTGGGGCCATTCTCTCCCCTTTATTATTTAACATCTATATGCGACCACTTGCTGGTCTGGACCGAAGCTTTGGGCTGGAATGTTATCAGTACGCTGACGACACCCAGCTCGTTCTGGAGATGGAAGGCCGGCCAGACTCCGTACCCTCTTGTTTCCACCAGTGCCTTGAAGCTGTTTCTGGTTGGCTGCGTGCCAGTAGATTGAGGGTGAATCCAGCAAAGATGGAGATATTGTGGCTGGAGCGCCCGGTGGGTGGGGAGGCCCGACTGCCTAGCTAAGATGGCGAGGCATTATGCCCGACATCCTCAGTTAAGAGCCTTGGGGTCGTCTTAGACCCGTTGCCCAGGTCTCCATCGTCAGCAAAACTGCCGTTTTCCATCTGCAGCAAGCTAGGCGTCTGGCCCCCTACCTTTCCAGAGACGACCTGGCCATGATGCTCCAAGCCACGGTCATCTCGAGACTGGACTACTGTAACGCCTTTTACATCGGCCTGCCCTTGTCAGTGATCCCGAAACTTAAGCTCGTCCAGAACGCCGCTGCACGACTTCTCACTGGGACTCCAGTGAGGTGTCAAATAACACCCATCCTCCAGCAGCTCCATTGGCTTCCAGTCGAGCACCGGATCACCTTCAAGGTGATGGTGTTAACTTTCAAGGCCTTGCATGGTCTGGGGCCTCTGTATCTGAGGGACCGTCTCCTCCCCTCTCAACCCCAGAGGTCACTTCGTTCCAAACAAATGCACCTCCTTGAAGTACCGACCTTCAAAGCAATCCTTCTCACATCGACCCGGCACAGAGCTTTTTTTGCCTTTCCTGAAGCCAGCGTGCTGTGGAATCAGAAATGGGTCAATTTTTCCCATAATTCTATGCAAAATAAGTGTCTCCAGAACTTTGTAAAGATGGCACAACAAGGAGATCGGTCTAAAGCTTTTTGGATCACTACGGTCTTTGCCTGGTCTCAATATGGCGATGTCGCTTGCTTCCCTCCAGGTTTTGGGGGTCTGACAGGATGCGGTGTAGTTGTCCTTCGGCTCCAGCAGCCAGCGCCTTCCTTTTGGACCAAAGTTCTTAATTTGTTCCATCCGTAGATCATCCAGGCCAGCTGATTTGCCATGTTTACATTTTTTGAGAGCCATGTCCAATGCAATAGATGTAAAAGGTTAATGAAGGTTGTTGTTCTCAATATCTCGTTGCCTGACTATTGGTTTCCTTCCTACTTTGGTGGCAAGGTTTCCCATTCTTCAAGAGCTGGTGTGCTAGCTGATCTGCTTCTATGTTGGCATGGGTATTAGCTTGTGAGGGGTCAATTTCTCAACCGTCTTAGCAGCCCCCATGCCTCCCGTCTGCTCCTGCCCGTGTCGAATTATGTTATCAGCTTTATCCACTGTTTTTTCTTGGCTGAGATGGAGGACACCATGCTCTGCTCTGTCTGAAGAGTTTGGTTTAAGAAAGATTGAGAAATCTTTGGTGATTTCTCCCCTTTCCCATTACTTGTTGCAAGGGTTCTCTATATTACACTTTCAACTGTGGCCGGGTAGTTTTCTTATTCCACCCTTACCACCAATTTATATAAAGACTTCTTTTAATTCCTCTTGCTGCCACCATATAATGTAATAAGTATTCACACAGGTCAGCTTTCCCACTGACCTTTCGATTACTGTGTCAGGGAAGGGTATTCCTCTAACCCAAACTCCCACTGACACTATTTGTTAACTTTCGCTGCCACCATTCACTATACTTGGCTACCCCTTAGGAAGAAGTTGTTTTTGAGGCTTGTGGGTGAAGGAACTACGTGGGGAGATATCTTTATTAAAGAACTGTAAAGTTTGTTCAAACAATGTTTTAAGCGTGGAGGTTTCAGAGTTCAAAGCTTAGGTGGTTACAGTATCTTCTTAGAGGCACGTATCTTAAGGTTACAATACACTAACTATGGAGATACAACTTGATACGATATAGCTGTACTCCCAGAACCAATAGCTCAGCAGTCTTTACACTAACTGCTTGTCCTTAAACCCAACTGCTTTCCTAGCAGTTCAAACACAGCTTTTCTTCTACTCTCTCACAGAGTAGAGTCAGAGTCTTTTGTTTTTAAAACCAGCTGACAGCTGGCTAAAACGGACTCTCTAACTCTCCACACACCCTCTCTCCTTCAACTTTCGCTGCCAACTGCTAAAGTTTGAATTCGAAGATTGGTGGGCAAGGAATAGGGGTGGGTTGGGTGGCTGTGTGTTCCCCTGAAAGCCAAAGCAGAGGATGGGCCGGATGGCCTTTGTGGCCTCTTCCAGCTCTGATTCCATCCAGTGTGGAGGGTCCTTTGCACTCAGATACACGCAGACACGCACACATACAGCCTCACCCTGCTCTCCTTTCTCGTCCTCCTCCCAAGAGGCTTCTGCAGGTCAGCAGTCCAAGGTGCCTGAGGGGAGGGGGCGCCAGGGATCCGTCCTGCTGCCCAGCCCTTGCCCTTGCCTGGCTTGCTCTCCCACTTATGGGGTGCCTCTCTCTCTCTTTCTTTCCCTGCCTCCCTCTCTTGCCGACAGTCTTCCACAGGATTTTTGCTAATGGTGAGCCTGTGCCTCTGTTCTGTGGTGTGACATTCAGATTAAATACATGTGTGATAGCAACACATATATATGTCCTGAAGGCATGTAGAATAGGGCGTTCCCGTCTTGCTTGTGGGGCTGGCGGGGCTGGCCCATCTTTGTAGGTTATCTGTTCTTTTGGTCAGTTGAGGGGCGGGGGTGGGCTGCCTTTGTCCTGTTGCTGATGCTGCTGCATGGGGGGGGGGAGGGAGCCTCCCGCACACGGCCTCGGCGGCTGCTCTTACTTTTTGTTGCTGCTGCTGCTGCCGCTGCCAAGGCCACCCTCCTCTGCGCTTTCCCTCGGCCTGGGCTCCGCTTGCTTCTTGCTTGTGTCTGCTGTGGAGGATCTGGTGTGGGGCGTGTGTGTTGCGGCCTTCAGAGGAAGGGCTTGGGCCTTGGCTCCTCCTGCTGCTGCTTTGGCTGTGTGCTTAGTGTTGCCCTCCTTGCGCCAAAGAGCAAAGGATGTCTGGCTGAACCGGAAGGCAGGTGCCTCATTCCTAGGCTGATGTTGCTCCTGCGCCATCTGCCTTCCTTGGCCGGTTGCCCGATGCCTCTGTGGGACACTTGGGCCAAGGGACATCTGCTTTGACGGCTTTGAGGAGATGCCCAGCTCTGCCTGCGGCAGGGGCCTGGGTGCTGGGACCAGGGCCCCAAGCTGGAGGGAGTGCCGGCTGGCCTCCCCGCCTCCCCGTTCACCGCGGTTTGGTCTTGGGGACTAAAGAGTGCCTTCGCTCTGGCCAGGCAGCAGGGCTCTGGGGCCCCTGGCCAAGGCGCTCTTCTCAGGGGCAGGGCACAGATGGACGCCGGACCAGACCGAGGCCCAGCAGAGAGGTAGCGGTGGCGGCGGCAGCAGCAGCGAAGGAGAGGCCGAGGAAGGTAACCGCAGGTGGAGGAGTGGCTTCGGCGGAAGGGTCTGCATGCAAGGACCGGGTACCTACGGGGCTTGTTCCCCTGCTAGCTGGAAGGCACGGGCTTTTGGGGTGACACCTCAGCTGCTAGGGAGGGATGGATGGATGGGGTCTGGGGGCTGCATCCTCCCCTCCCTCCCCCAGGGACAGAGTGGGATGTGGAAGACTCCCAGGAAGAGCAGAGACTGACACGGAGGGAGAAAAAGCAGGAAAGGGTCCAGAGGAGGGCGGCCCAAAGGAGCAAAGTCAGGGATTCCTCTGGGGAGTAGCTGCAGCCGCTGCAGGGAATGCTCTGCTTGCAGGAGAAGAGTGGACCAGAGCCATGTGCGACTCTCCGGAAACCCAGGGGGAATCTCCTGTCTTGTGAAGAATCTGAGTGGAAGCAGTCATTGGAAATGTGTCATACCTCTTTGGGAGGAGAAATATTTGCACCCGAAGGAGGACTTCTCCCTCATGTGACTGGCGCACAGAAGCGCATGGAGGCTCATATATATGTGTGCTGCCATAATTTCATGTTGGAAACCCCAAGCTGAGAGTGGGGGGGCAGATCAGTTCATGGACACTGCTTTTGCCGGAGAAGGAGGAACAACCGGGATCCCCTGAAAGCAGACCCTTGGCCCTCAGCCTGCTTCCAAAAGACTGTCAGTCTGGCCCTGCGTCTCCACACAGCGGTGGACAGAAGGAGCCACCCAAGCCAATCGGGTGGGCTCCAAGCAGTGGTGGCCCCCACAAGAGAAGAACAGCTGGAGGCCCAGTCCAGTGCTGTCCTGGGATCGATCACGCAGCGTGGGCTCCAGCCTTTCCTGGGAAGCAGAGGCAGGGCTCCTCTCACCAAAGGGTTTCTTCAAGGGACCCCCAGGCAGCTCCGGTTCTTCCCGGGGCCACGTTGGTGACCATCCCATTGTGACAAAGGGTTGCGTGGTCTCTTTCAACAGAAGCCGGGCCTGAAGTTTCTTCTCTTCCTTCTGTTCCGATGGCACTCCATTGACCAAGGAAGGACCTTGTGCGAAGAGGAAGTGTCTGTTTGGCCCTCTGGCCTGTTGGCTGTGGGGGAGAAACAGGGCAAGTGGGTCTGCACGTTGCCTTCGGGGCTCTTCCTCCTCTGAGGAGCCAGTCCCAGCTAGCCAGCCACCTGGAAGAAGAAGAGGCCAAGAAGAGAGGGCACCAGCGCCACCTCTCAATATTGGGAAGGACGTCACCTGGGAAAAGGGGCTGGGACACGATGGAGCCATGGAGGGAAAGAGAGTCATCCGAAACGTGAGGAAGGCCTTCTTGATCGTCATCCAAGCTGCCTGGCAGTGGAGGGTGCTGCTGCCGCCGCCGCTGCCTGGGAGTCCGGTGGAGCCTCCTTCCTTCTGTGAGGCCTTGAGCAGAGGCAGGATGGCCATCTGTGGAGAGGGCTTGGGTGGTGCCCTCCTGCCTTGCAGAAGAAGGGGCCAGGATCAGTCTCCTCTGGCTCTGTGATCCTAACGGGCAGCCTTCTTGGTCCCATCTCTTCCCCCTGGTTCTTCGGTGTTTGCTGGTGGAGGAGCAGGGGGGAAGGGGCTGCGTGGGTCAGGATCGGCGGCAGCAACTGCCCCCAGTCACCCTCCCCTTGGATCGGGGCAGAGTGGCCCCTGGGTGTCCCTGAGGTCCTGGTGCATGTCCCCCGGGATCCAGGGCAGGCCGCTGGTCCTGCCAGTGGCTGGAATTGCCCCGCTTGTCCCCTGGTGTCGGTCCAGGGAGCTTGGGTGGTCTCTGTGGCCGAAGGTGGGCAGGCAGAACGCCCCTTGAGGTCTCCTTTCCCTGCTGAACGCCTGATTCTTGGGCCTGGCTGTCCCTGCTTGGCCTGTGTATGTTCAAGGGAGCTTCCCACGTTCCCTGTGTTTTTGTGGGGAGGGGGGCTCGTAGGCAGACCCCTGGTGCATTAATGGGGAGGTGAGATTGCCATGCCTGAGAGAGGCTGGGCATGGCGTGCAGCCTCCCCTGGGCTCCTGCTTTGCCTGTCTCCAGTGCCCTTCAATGTGTGTGCATGGTGGTGCGCTTGCAGTGTCCCCTGGCTGCCTTTGCTCTCCCTGGAAGGGCCCGGTCTTCTCCCGGCCCTTCCCTCGCCTTCCTTCAGTCCTCTTCCCTCTCTTGCCCTCTTCTCCCACTCCTTCCCTGCTCAGGCCTGGGCTTTTGGGGCTGCGTGGGGTTCTGCAGGGCCGCCGCCCCCCCCTCGGCCTTGGCTCCCGTTCCTTTCGGGCAAAGGAAGAGGGGCAGGAGGGCCCCCCCCTGACTTTCCCCCGTTTCCCCCTTTTTTGCAGTGGCTCCAGACACTATCAACAACCACGTGAAGACCTGTCGCGAGGAGCAGAAGAACCTGCACTTCTTTGCCCCGGAGTATGGAGGTAGGGCCGGATCTGGGACCTGCAAGGTGGGGTGGGGGAACACAACCCCCCCCCCCCTCAACCCAGATTGTCGAGAGCCGTTTCCACCCTGACGATGGCCTTTCTCTTCTCCGCAGAGGTTGCGCATGTCACCACTGCGGTGGACATCTACTCCTTTGGGATGTGTGCGCTGGAGGTGAGGTGCCTCTCTCTCCCCTTGCCCTCATTTCCCGCATTTGGGGTGAAGTGGCCGGGAGGCCAAAAGAGCTGCCCGGTTGGGACCAGGGCAGTCTGGTGGAGCCTGAGGAAGGGGAAGGAGAGAAACTCCCAACTCCTGGGGATGGTGGGGATGCTGCTGACATGGACCCCAGTGGAAGAGTGGGGCCCGGCTGTGGGGAGCTATCTCTGAAGGGCCGTCCCGCTGACCCCCCTGCTCCTCCCCCCCCCCCCCCTGTGCAGATGGCGGTGCTGGAGATCCAGGGCAACGGGGAGTCCTCGTACGTGCCCCAGGAGGCCATCCACAGCGCCATCCAGCTCCTGGAGGACCCCCTGCAGCGGGTAAGGAAGAGCCCGCAAACCCTTGCCCCGGTTGTGCCCCCAGAAGCTGATGACATGGGATCGTTGTCGTTGTGTGCTTTCAAGTCGTTTCAGACTTAGGTTGGGTAAAAAGGACCTTGGAGGGCCATATCCGGCCCACGGATATGAGGACCTCTGGTTTGGGGGGTGAGGTTCATGCTCAGGGACAGGTCTGGCTGCAGAACACACAGAACCCCAGCCCCCCAGTTAATGGGGTGGTGGTGGTTGGGGGGAGGCACCCCAAGGGCTGTTTGGTTCCCATCTGGCAGGGTCGCCTCCTCCTTCTCCTCCTGCCGGCTGCCCACCCACCGTTCCCTCCCTCCCTCCCTGCCCTTCTTCTCTTCCTCCAGGAGTTCATCCAGAAGTGCCTGGAGCCCCAGCCCAGCCGGAGACCCACGGCCCGGGAGCTGCTCTTCCACCAGGCCCTCTTTGAGGTGCCCTCCCTCAAGCTCCTGGCCTCCCACTGCATCGTGGGGCATCAGCGTGAGTGGGGGAGCAGGAGGCGCTTGCTTGGGGGCTCCTCTCCAGCCCCTCTGCTGCCCATTGCCTCTTTAGGGGAGCAGCAAGCGGGTCAGGCCCAATGTTCGTTCTCTGTCAGGAGCAGCAGACTCTTGGGCACCGAGGGGGAAATGGAGGCAGTGGGTCCTCTCCGTTTGGCCCTGCCTCCCTGCTCCTGCCTCCTCCGTACCAACGGCCCCGGTCGGTCCCCTTGCGCTTGATTTCCCTTTGGGCCCCATCCTCCCTGCAAGAGGGACCCCTCCCTCCCCTGCTCCCTCCCATCTGGGGCCCCCCACAGTCTCCCCAGTCTGGAAGGGAAGGGGCCCCCAGCGTGACCCCGGCTCCCCTTCTCCGGCAGACATGATCCCGGAGAACGCGCTGGAGGAGAGGACCAAGAACCTCGACATGAGCGCCGTCCTGGCCGAGATCCACCACGCAGACCGCGAGGGTGTCCGCATGATGTGAGGCCCCTGGGCGGACTGGGGCGCGTGGGGGGGATGTTGACACCCCCTTTGTGGGGGGTGGGGTTGAGACAGGATGTCTGTTCCCTGCTGAACTGGTCCTTTGCTTCCTCTTCCTCTCCTCCCAGTTTCTCCCAGTCCCCGGCCCTGGAGCTGGACAAGTTCCTGGAGGACGTGAGGTAAGGACAAGGGGCCAGGACCCCTTTCCCCCCACTTCCTCTCTGAGAAGGAAGGCTGTGGGACACCGGCCCTGACTCTCCTCCTCTCGCCCCCTGCCCCCCATTGCAGGAACGGCATCTACCCCCTGACGGCCTTTGGCCTCCCCCGCCCTCAGCAGCCGCAGCAGGAAGAGGTGAAGTCCCCCATCGCGCCCCCCTCCGTCAAGACCCCCACGCCTGAGCCAGCCGAAGTGGAGACACGCAAAGTGAGCTCCCTCCCCCAGCATCCTGAAATCTGCCGGTCTGAAGGCAGGCCCCCCAGAAGCCCCTCTTCTGCTGCTCCTCGGCCTCACAGTGCTTCTCTGTCCTGCCAGGTGGTCCTGATGCAGTGCAACATAGAGCCGGTGGAGGAGGGCGTCAAACACCACGTATGTTTACATGGGGTGGGAGGGTGGGGTTTGGGGGCGGGGTGGTGAGGTCTCCTGCAGCCTCCAGATGGAGCCAGGAAATGCAGGCCCTCAAGGTTGGGTGAGTGGGCTTATTAACAAAAGACCCTCCCCATCCCATAAATGTACAGCGGGGCCACTTATCCACATCAGCCTGACCCAGCGGCAGGAGCCCAAAGTGATGAAAAGAACACAAACACACCGGCCCATGCGATGTCTTCCTTCGGAGGCTCTTCTTTGTAGTAAAATAATATGTGTACACGATTTACAATAACAAGGGGTCCCTATAACACACATAAAGTTCAACCTTCACACTGGAGCTTTACACACGAGGCCTGCTCCTCTCGAGGCCTACCTCGGGACTGTGAGGCCTCATAACACCAAGGCCTACTCCTCTCCCACAGTGAGGCCTTCTCTCCCACTGAGGCTTCCCTCACACTGAGGCCTTCTCTCCCACTGAGGCCTTCTCTCCCACTGAGGCTTCCCTCACACTGAGGCCTTCTCTCCCACTGAGGCTTCCCTCCCACTGAGGCTTCTCTCCCACTGAGGCTTCCCTCACACTGAGGCCTTCTCTCCCACTGAGGCTTCCCTCACACTGAGGCCTTCTCTCCCACTGAGGCTTCCCTCACACTGAGGCTTCTTTCCCACTGAAACTTCCCTCACACTGAGACCTTCTCCCACTGAGGCTTCCCTCACACTGAGGCCTTCTCTCCCACTGAGGCCTTCTCTCCCACTGAGGCTTCCCTCCCACTGAGGCTTCTCTCCCACTGAGGCTTCCCTCACACTGAGGCCTCCTCCACTGAGGCCTCTCCCACTGAGGCTTCCCTCACACTGAGGCTTCTGAGGCCTTTCCCACTGAAACTTCCTCACACTGAGACCTTCTCCCACTGAGGCTTCCCTCACACTGAGGCTTCCCTCCCACTGAGGCTTCTCTCCCACTGAGGCTTCCCTCACACTGAGGCTTCCCTCACACTGAGGGCTTCTCTCCCACTGAGGCTTCCCTCACACTGAGGCCTTCTCTCCCACTGAGGCTTCCCTCCCACTGAGACTTCTCTCCCACTGAGGCTTCTTTCCCACTGAGGCTTCCCTCACACTGAGGCTTCCCTCACACTGAAGCCTTCTCTCCCACTGAGGCCTTCTCTCCCACTGAGGCTTCCCTCACACTGAGGCCTCTCCCACTGAGGCTTCCCTCACACTGAGGCTTTCTCTCCAACTGAGGCCTTCTCTCCCACTGAGGCTTCCCTCACACTGAGGCCTTCTCTCCCAATGAGGCTTCCCTCACACTGAGGCGTCCCTCCCACTGAGGCTTCTCTCCCACTGAGGCTTCTCGCCCACTGAGGCCCAGTCTGCCTCTCCCACTGAGGCCTTCTCCCACTGAGGCTTCCCTCACACTGAGGCATTCTCCCACTGGGGCTTCCCTCACGCTGAGGCTTCCCTCACACTGAGGCTTCTCTCCCACTGAGGCTTCTCTCCCACTGAGGCCTTCTCCCACTGAGGCCTCCCACTGAGGCTTCCCTCACACTGAGACCTTTTCTCCCACTGAGGCTTCCCTCATACTGAGGCCTTCTCCCACTGAGGCTTCTCTCCCACTGAGGCTTCTCTCCCACTGAGGCTTCTCTCCCACTGAGGCCTTCTCCCACTGAGGATTCCCTCACACTGAGGCCTTTTCTCCCACTGAGGCTTCCCTCATACTGAGGCCTTCTCCCACTGAGGCTTCTCTCCCACTGAGGCTACTAAGCTACAGGCAGACCTGCTTTTAGGGAACGGCAGCTTTTGCAGAGTCATTGCGTCCATTTAACCCTTTCAGTGCTTGACTCCCATTTTGGTAATCAAAAATACCGAGTTAATGTTTAATATTTCGGGCCCTCAAGAGCTCCGCCTCCCTCTCCCCCCTTCCGCAGTTGACGCTGCTGCTGAAACTGGAAGACAAACTGAACCGGCACCTGAGCTGCGACCTGCTTCCCAGTGAGTAGAAACCCCCCCCCTTCCTCCCTCCCCTAAGCCTTTGGGCCAGGCACTCATTGCCCCCCCACACACACACAAACACACACTGCCTGTTTTCTACTCCAGGTGACAACATCCAGGAGCTTGCAGCCGAACTGGTCCAACTGGGATTCATCAGCGAGGTGGGTTCCCTCCTCCGACCGCTTCCTCCCCGGCCCCACTCTTTGGGGTCCCCGGCCTGTCTCCCCGCAAAGAACCATTGGGCCGGGGAATTGGCTGGCACGCCCTCCCACTGTGGCAACTCCCTTCCCGCTCATAGAATCGTGGTGGTGGTGGTGGTGGTGGGAGAGACCCAGGGCCAGTTCAACCTCCTCCTGCTAGGCAGGAGCATCACCTCCAAGCCCTCCTGACAGATGACCACTTGGCCTTTGCTTAGGAACCTCCAGAGAAACAGACACCAATGGACTCTCCTTATATATTAAATCCACATTGATCAAATCTGCAACAATATTTTTGTGACGCCTTCCCTGGGGACTGTTTCAGGGCCAGGTGACCCCGTCCTGCTTGACCCCTGACCCCTTGCCCCTTGCTCTTCTGCAGGCAGATCAGGGCCGACTGAGCTGTTTACTTGAAGACGCCTTCAGCAAGTTCCTTTTCTCGCGGAACGGGGGCATGGCGGCTGTCACGGTTTCCACCTAAACCCGCTCCTCCCTCGGTGCTGCCGCTGCTGTTGCTTCCACTGCTGCCGCCGCCGCCCCATGCAGAGAGCCGACCGAGACCTGGCCCCGCCTCCTTTGCCGCTGCCGCATTGCTGCCTGCATGCCGCTGCCGGCCGCCCTGCAGACAATCGGTGCCACCGTTGGGGGGCCGGAAATGGGGGGCAGGGGGCAAGGTGGGCGAGGGAGGGGCCGCGTGCCTTGTGTCAGTATTATTACTCTTTCCCCTGTGGCCCCAAGGCCCCCCCTTCAAAAAAAAACCCGCATGGAGTTTTCTTTTGCTTGAATTGTACAGAGTTTTTGCACAGCACAGAGAGGTCTGTCTTGTTATTTAAGGAGAGGGGGAGGGAGGGGGAGATGCCTCCGCCCCCAAAGCCCCCCCTCCCTCCTTCCCATCCCATTGCGCCCCCATGATCATCAGTCGTGGGGGCCCCTTCCCTTTCCCCCAAAGGGCCCCGGGCAGACAGGCAGGAAAGGGGGTGGTTTGGTGGTTGGCGGTGGTGGTGGGTGGGGCAGGGGGCTGTTCTCTTCATAAGGCTGTGATGGGGGGGGGGGGTCAGTGGGAGGTGGAGCTGGTTAATGGAGGTGGGGGCCTTCTCCCCTTGGGCTGCCGGGACCCCCTCCACCCGCGTGTTGTTTCTGTTCCTATTTTTAATAAACAGTTTTGTAAGGACTTGGCTGCCATTGCACCTTTTTCTCCCCCCCCCATAGACCCCCCCTCCTCATGGGGTGGGAAGGGGCAGGAGGCCCTCTCCGACGATGGGAGAGGGCCCAGGTCCCACCGCCCTGCGCCCCCTCCATCTCCTCCCCTGAGCCTACCGCAAAGAAGCCCCCAGAAACACACGTATGTAGAAACAAGGTTTAATCCAGGAGAATAAATACAAGGAGGACTTCTGGGATTTCTTGGGGGGGGGAGTCAGGCAGGCCTTCACTGGAAGGAGAAGCCGGAGCTGGGCAGCCCCCCGCACCACTGGCCCACGAACCGGATCACGTCCTGGCAGGGGGGGCTGTGAGACATCTGCAAGGAAAGGAGGGGGAAGAAGCAGGGCCATTCAGAGAAGCCCAGAAGGGTCGGAAGGGACCTGGGGGGCCACCCTCCAGCCCGGCCCCCTTCTGCCAAGAAGCAGGGGAATCGCATTCAGAACACCCCCGACAGGATGGCCACCCAGCCTCTGCTTCAAAGCCTCCAAGGAAGGAGCCTCACTCCACCACTCTCCCTCTGGGGCAGAGAGTTCCACCGCTGAACAGCTCTCTCTCTCTCACAGTGAGGAAGTTCTCCTTCCTTTCCATGGCGTCCTGGTCTCCAGGGCAGCAGAAAGGAAGCCTGCTCCCTCCCCCTCCCTAGGACACCTTCCCCCCACATCTCCATACATGGCTACCTCTGCCAACGGGAGGCCCAGAGACTGGTCACGGGACCCAGGCCCAAGCCCCCCCTTCCCCAGGACCCCGCTCCGGCCTCACCTTGACCGCCATCAGGAACGTGTTCCAGCTCTCCTTGTTGGCCTCCTTCCCGGGGCTTTTGAAGGCCACTTGGTTCCTCAGCACTGGGTAGCCTGGGAGCGAGGGGGGGGGAGGCATAAGAGCTGTGGGGAGGGGAGGGGGCCCTCCCAGGAAGGAAGCCCCTCCTCCTGCCCCCCATAGGATCCTCCCTTAATCATCCCATCAGGAGACATGCTGCCAAGCCCATCTCCAGGAGGGCCAGGTGGGAGTCCGGGGCCATTCCCAGCTGAGGGCCATTCCCTGTGCAGGAGAGGGCTCTGCGCATGCATGCCCCCCCCCCCACCCCTGGTGCCCTCCTTACCTGTGACCAGGCAGGGCAGGGAGCGCACGCCAGTGGAGGGGGCCAGCAGGGAGGCCTCGTAGGTCCCGCGCTCGTCCTGCGGCAGCACCTGCTCCAGGCGCTGGTCCATCGAGACCGTCAGCACCCAGTCGCGCACCTCCTCCCGATGCTCCTCCTGACATGGGCAGGGGACAGAGATGTGGGGAGAGGTAGGGGCAGGTGCATGGAGGGACGACGTGCCCCTTGGCCTGGACTGGGGAATGGCCGCCCTCCCTCCTAGACAGGGCTGCTGCCACTCACGGAGATGTGCTGCTTGGCCGGGAGGGGCACCTCGAAGGGGATGTCCGTGTTCTGGAAGTCGGCGTGGTCCAAGGCATCCAGGGAGCCCTCCTCAATGGCCTGGGCAATGGGGGCAGTGGGGCGGTTGGTACAGACCCCAAGGGCCACACACCACAAGCCCCCCCCCCCACTCTCAAGGAGGACAGGGAGACTCACGTCTGTCAGGTCCAGGAAGCGGTTCAGGAAGATGAAGGCCATGTTCTCCCAACCGACAGCCTGAGGAAAAAGGGCAGCAGGTGGGAGGGGGTCTCCTGTGGGGGCAAAGAGCCTCTACCCCCTCCCCTCACACACACACATTGAATCCCCAGCCATGGGTCCTGCCTTGAAGGAGCCGATTGCCCTGTGACTGAGGTGGGGAAAGAAAGACGGGGCCCTTCCTGTCCCACCCCCACCCTCTAGGCAGCCCTACTGTCCGGTGCCCCAGTCCTCCTGCTCACTTTGGCCGCTGTCCCAGCTTCGTAGAAGGCCTTGTCCACCGGGAGGATGTCCGTGTGTCGCAGGAGGGAGACGGAGAGCTTGGCCGCCATGGTGTCCTGGGGAGACGGAGCGGATGTTCCCTGTGGCCTCTACCCGTGGACCCCGCCCAGCCCCGGGTTGCCCAAGCCCCCCTTGCCCTTGGCCCAGGAGGAGGGAGCGGGCAAGGGTCCCAAGAGCGGGCCTGGCTTTGGGGGGCCGGAGGAGGAGGAGGGAGGGGGCAGGAATCTGGGGGAGAGCGGCCCCCCTTTCCCCCCTCCCCTCCTCACCAGCTGCTTGACGCTCTGTGCTGCAGAACGCGTGGCGTAGTAGTGGGCCACAAGCAGCATGCGCTCAAACTCCTCGTGCGCAGGCGAGTTGGCCTCGCTGGACTTGACCAGGTTTTCACACTGCAAAAAGGAAGGGGGGGGCACAGAGACACAGGCATTTGGGACGGCCCCTCACCTCACCTCACCTCAAAGCACACTTGCGAAAGAGGAACAAGATTCTACAAATCCTCGGTGAGTCCAAAACACAGAGGAAAGCAGCACAATGCGCTGCACCAGAGACATGGGTAAAATCCTGTGCTGTGGCCACAAAACCCCAAATGCCACAAGCACGTACAATAGAGGCGACGCTTGTCCCTGGAGAGAGGTGGAAAAAGGCCTTGGCATTCTCGCTGAACACGAGCCAGCCCCACGAAGCTGTCGGGAAGAAGGCACATGATGCCTCCGCATGCCTCAAAGCAGCGCTTGTCCACCTGTGGGTCTCTCTCCCTCTCCCCAGGTATTTCGGGCTACGACCCCCAGGGATCCCAGCCAGTTGACCCGCTGTTTGGATTCCTGGGAGTGGAAGGCCAAGACACCGGGGGGAGAGAGAGACCCTCAGGCGGAGAACCACTGCTCTTGGCGAGAGTCCTGACCTGGGAGCCATGGCGAGACAGAGACCGGACTGTAGCGACAGCCCGGCTCTTGAGCTTCCTCTGGCCTTGGGCTTGGCTTCCGCGGCCCCCTCTCCCATCGCTGCTCTATGACAATGCTCCACCCTGCACTGTGCTGGGCCAAAGAACCAGGACCAGAGAAGGGCAGGCGTGGGGGGGGGGGGGTGTGCTTCCAGGGCTGCCCCGTGTTCTCAGTCACAGGACTGAACATGAGAAGGAGCCGGCATCTCCAAGAAGACCCTGATCCTGTGGGGGGCCCTGCGCTGAGCAGAAGGGGTCTGGGCTTGGCATCCTCTGCACCCTACTATCTCGCTGTGCAAGTGGGGGGGGGGTGTTAAGGGATGTGTAGTTTTTCTAGGGTGCTGCTGAGGAAATGAGGGTATGGGCTCACCAGTCCGCAGAGGAGGTCCCGCAGGTCGGCCCAGCGGTGGTAGGCCTCCGCGCAGTTCATCCCACCCGCGTTCACCATCTCCACAAAGAGCCGCTTGTAGATGTTGAAGTTCTAGAGGGAAAGGCAGGGGAATTGGGGGGGGGGCTTGTGTTGTGCTCCGTGCCCTCCTGCCCCTCCTGCCGCCCCCTCCCCTCTGTGCCCCTCCCCTGCTCACCTGCCCATTGGCGGGGGCTCCGTGCTGGACGTAGAGGCCCAGGGCCTTCTCCCAGCTGCCCTCCCGGATCAGGTGCGTGGCATAGAGGGCCACGTACTTGTGCAGCACCTGGTAGTTCTGTGGAAGGGGGGGGGTCAGGACTGTGTTGCACGGGGGAGGGGGGCAGGAGTGGACGGGGGGCACCCTTTGCAGCTCCAAGGGCCCAATGAGGATGACGCCAATGCCTCTTACACCTCCACGCTGCCCCCACCCTCAGCACACACCTGCTTGGCGGCCGTCTCCAGGCACTTCTCCCACTGCTGCCGCTCCACATACATGTCCAGGGCGGCCACCACGTCCACGCCCACCAGCTGCCAGGAAAAGAGGCTGTGGTTACGGGTCGTGATCTGGAGAACCCGCCTGGCACACAGCCAGCGCCCTCCTCCTTTTGTGACTCAGCCCACCCTTGTGCCTCATGTCCATGAGGAAGGGCATCCTGGGGTTTCTGGGCCAGCGTGAGATTTTACGTCCTGAAACGGAGCGCTCTGTGTCTCCTGCCGTTCAAGAAGGCGAAGGCCGCACTCCAGAGAGGGGCCCAGAGAAGCCTCTCTCTCTCTCTCTCTCTCTCTCTCTCTCTCTCTCTCTCTCTCTCTCTCGGGAAGCCAGTTCAGAGGGTGAACGGCCAGGCGGAGAGGCTCATGGGATGTTAGACAGGAGACTTAGTTTTCGCAAACTCTGAGCTGCTCCACGGACTCTACGACAGTCAACGTTGGAGTTTGAAGCAACCTCTCTTGTCAAGTCCTCGTCAAGTCAGCGAAGGGAATTCTAGTTTCATGTCTCCGATGCTTCATGTTCCATGCTTCCAAGTGTCAAGGATTGTCCCTGAATTCTGCGCATTGGATTTCATGCTGCCTTGTGTATCCTGACTCTATTGCGTTCCTGGTTTTGGACACAACTCTTGTCCCTTGGATTTTGTGGACTGTTTCTTACCATTAGGCTGAGAGGTTTTGACTATTTTGGCTAAACTGTTCTTTATATATTCTTCCATACGTTGCTTTGCGGATGGACATTGGATTGGGGTGTGGTGGTGACGTCCAGAGGAGCTTCCCGCCTTGGAATACAACACCCCCGGCCCTCCGGCCAGGCCCACTCCCTCCCCACAGATGGCCATCCCGCCAGACTCCTCCCACCCAGCACACGCTCTCCCCAGAGCCGCTCCTCACCGAGTCGACTTTGCCCTGGTTCTTGAGGTACTCCTTGTAGTGCTGGTCCACATACTCCTCATACCTGCAAAGGAGGGACGGAGGGATGGAGGGCCTGGGCCAAGAGAGCAGGCCCTCCTAAAGGCGGCAGGAGGGGAGGGAGGGAGGAAGACAGGCTCCCCATGGAGGAGGAGGGGGAGAGGCCTGGGGGTCAAGAGGTGCCACCCCCACCAGGCCTCCTCCTCACAAAATGGTGGCTGGTCGTGGCCCCCGAGAGCGAAAGGCTGGGGGAGGAGGGCCTCCCGCAGGAGAAGAAGGCGGCTGCCCCCGAGAGCCCTGGGGAAAGGAGGGAGGGGCGGGAGGCGGGGGCGGGGGGGTCTCCCTCACCTGGGCTCCAGCTCCCTGGCCACCCGCTTGGCCTTGTTCCACTCCTCCCCCTCCATGAAGGCATCGATGGCTTCCTTGATCAGGTCCAGGTTCAGGTACAGCTCTGCTGCCTGTGGAAGCGGGGGGGGGGGGGGGGCAGGGGTGGTTGGGATTCAGCCCCACACTGCCCAAGTCTCAAGTCCTCAATGAGGAACGGTTTCATTAGCTTAGTGTAGACTAAGGGTTTCCCTTCCCCATGAAGGTCTCCTGGGTGTTTTAGGGTGGTTTTCCCTCACGGGAGTCGCTGCCATGCCGGGGAGGAGGCCGACCTGCCTGGCCGGACTGGTGCCAGGGGCAGAAGTGGCTTGTGCCCCCCACCCTCCAGCTCCCGGCTGCAGCCCCCTTTCGGCCCCACTCACCACGCTGAACTTGCCCAGGCCCACCAGCAGGGGCCCCACCGTCCGCACCACCTCTGTGCTCCGCGGCTGCCCAAGGAACTTGATGGCCAGCTCTGCCGCCTGTTGGGAGGGGGAGTGGTCAGGGGGGTCCCACAGCCCCTCCCCTTGCCCCCCAGGCCCCCCCTCCTAGGAACCCCCCTGGCCAGGCTCCCCCTTGCCCACCTCCCTCCCCACCTGGACACCCCACCCACCTTCATGCAGCACTTCTCGGCCAGGGCGCTGTTGCTGGGGTCGCGCACCTTCAGGTAGCAGTCCACGGCGCGCGCATATTGCCCAGCCTGCTCCCACTCGCGCGCCTGCTCCACCAGGCCCTCCAGGCCCCTGCAGAACACAAGGCCCCGGTCAGCCCTCCGTTGGGGGCAGCGGGGTGGGAAAACGGCCCCCTCCCAGATTGGTAGCCCCAGCCATTATGAGGAGGGGAGCAAGGGCCCTTGCCAGGGGAGGTCGAGCCCAACCTGCCCCCGTACCCGCCCCTCACTCACCTGGGCCCCTTCTTGGCCACTTCCTGCTCGTACTCCTCCTGCAGGGCTGCCAAGTCTCCGGGCAGGTACTCCTTGCAGACCCTGAGGGCGTCCATCCACATGGCCGCCTCCTGGGGGCCAGAAAGCAGCGGGAAGCAGGGAGCGGGGCTGTCACCCTTCCCCTCAGGAGGCCCCTCCCTCTCCTCCTCCGCCCAGGCCCTTTGAGGAGGCCCCACCCAAAGGAAAGGAAGGCGAGGGGGGTTCCCACCTTGTAGTGCTTGACAGCCAGGTCCAGGCGCTGGGCGCGCAGCAGGAGGGCCTCGGCCTTCTGGAACTCCTTCTGCTTGAAGGCTGCGTCCGCCTGGCCCACCAGCACAATCCCCACGCTCTCCGGGTCGTGGGCCTCCGCCACGCGCTGCGCCGCCCCCCAGTTCTGGGCATGAGCATACCTGGAGGGGAGGGGGAGAGGCAACAGGTGTTGGGGGAAGGAGGGGGGCTGGTAGAGTGGGGCAGACCCCTCCCCACCCCGTTGGGAGAGGGCCCACTCACATCAGAACGGCCTCCTTGGGCTTCCCTGCCTTCACAAACTCCGCTTCCGCCTCTTCGAACTTGCCCTGAGTTCAAGGAAAGGGAAAAGGAAGGAAGGTGAGGCGTCACGGGGAAACTAATTATAATGCAGGTTTTGTCTATGCTTATTAATGTTGATATTAAGGCGAGGGCAGGCAAGAGGCGGCTACGTATGACTGGTCGATGCATCGCCATGGTTACGTAGCCTCTGCAGTAGAAATGTCTCCGTTTTAGAGTGGCTAGATAGCAAGACATATGATTGGTCCATGCATCACCATGGTTACGTAGCCTCTGCAGTAGAAATGTCTCCGTTTTAGAGTGGCTAGATAGCAAGACATATGATTGGTCCATGCATCACCATGGTTACATAGCCTCTGCAGTAGAAATGTCTCCGTTTTAGAGTGGCTAGAGAGCAAGACACAGGGGCGGAGCTAGCTGAGAAGGAGCCAGTCTCTAGCCAGGGAAGCGAGAGTGAAGCGGACCCTCGTTTGAGTTCGAGTCTTCCGTTGTGAAGATACCGAAGTAAGAAAGGGACCCCTTTGAGTCAGTCTCTAGTCTGGGAGCTCGAGGGAAGAAGGTCCTCGCATAGGATTGTGCCTCCAATTGTGAGACTGAAATAATCAGAGACTAGTTGGAGTCTAAGTCCTCCGTCAGGTGGAACTAAGAGGCAGAGGAAGAGGGTGGCCCCTTTGGCAGCCGCTACCAGCCCGCCCGTCCCCCGCAGACACGCACGCACCTCGTCCTCCAAGAAGGAGGCGTATTTGAAGTGGATCTCGGGGAGCCTCTGCTTCAGGGAAAGCCTGGCCAGCTCAAAGGCAAAGTCGAACATGCTGCGCGAGGAGAAGGAAAGAAAGGAGCCCAGGGAGAGGGGCGGCTTGGGGAGCGCCTTCCCTCTGGCCCCACAAGCAAGGGATGTGCGGTGGGCTGCCCATCCACTGGGGGCGGCAAGTCCGTATCTCTCTTCCACCCAGCGGTGTGGATGGTGTCGGAGTCCTGCACGGACTCTCCCCCATCTCCCCCACCCCCGTCCCGTACCTGTTGTCGGCTGCGTGGTCAATGGCCATCTCCAGAAGCCCGAATTTGCCGAGCAGCTTCACGGCGGCCTCCCCGCCGAGGCTCTTTGCCCACAGGAAGGCCACGTGTTTGTGGGAATTGGCCCCTCCGTGGGCCTTGGCCACCTGCCCCAAAAGGGAAAGAGGGAAAAGAGTTTAGCTCAAAATAGAAAACCCTCAAGTTACACTAATTGGGAGAAATTTATTGGGTTTATAAGAAAGAATAAGTATAAATATCTATGACAAACAATTTAAAGAAATAGAGAGAGTTACTATACATATAAATATAAGATTAGGTAGTTAAGAACCCTAGGGCCGAACGAAACCTCAGAGAGGTGGGGAACATAAATATGATACAGGATACATAATTGCTATCACAAAGCGACCAGGAAGTCACTCATTCTCAAGGGGGGGGGGGGGAGTGAATGGTGATTTGTCTATGTCAGTGTTACATATGTCTTCTGTCTTGTGTCCCCGTGTTCAGGGTTCCTTGACATGGGGGAGATGGGGGTGGTAAATGCATGATATTGTATGTTCTCTTCTTATGTTCAATAAAAACCACTTTTTTTTAAAAAAAAAAGGGAAAGAGGGAGATTGGGGTCAGGGAAGGGGGTTGAGAAGGGCGGCCCTCCAGCAAAACAGAGCGGCCACTGAGTGACCCCCACGACCCAGCCCAGCAAAGGCCCTGTGGTTGCCTCAAAGGGCAGAGACTTGGCTGTCCCCATGTGCCTTCCACGAATGGACCATCATCCCTGACCTTGACCAGCCCTGCATTCAGCGTCCTCGGAAGCACTTTCTTCGATCCCCTCGTGCAATTGAACCCCGTTGTTTTTGGTCTCATCAAATCCTCCCTCCAGAAACATTACGTTGCTTTCTCAACCTGTGTTTTTTCATGTTTACTATTTGCAACCGGCCCTGCCCATTGTGTTCAACTGATGGGACTTAATTTGTGTTCTTTTTTTTTTTTACTCTTTTCCCTTAGCCTTCAAAATCTTTCCCGTGTTTGGTGTCCATTGTCCGTTCCTTGTCTTTTAGTGTAGCTGGATCTGTACCTTTTCGTTTTCCTCGGCTTCCTTTCTAACCGTTCTTTTAGGAGATTCGAGGCCTTTTATATCCATTCCCAGGATGCCACATCTCGCAGGCCTAAAAATACCTCTAGGGGTAGGGGCAATTTTCCTTTAGGTTTTTCTTTCTTCCTTGCTGGGTTGTTCTCCTCCAGCTTCTCTTCCTATTGGGCTGCAAGGCCCCAGTCTTTTTGTTTTCGTTCTTATCTGTATCAAGGATAGGGCTTTTGGGTGTTGCAGCGGCCTCTTGGATTTCCCCTCTTCTCTTTTTGGGGGCAGAGGTTTTAGGGCCCTTGAAGTCATTCTTGCAACTTCCAGTGAAACTTCCTCCCTATTTTTGAGTGAGGTCCTCTTTCTTCTGGTATTTCTTGCGGTTTTGTATTCTCCTTCCCTCTCTTCTCTCTGCCTTCATGTATTGTTGCTTTTTCCCCCTTGACCTGGGGTGCGTCCTTTCCATCATCATAGAGGGTCAGCAGCTCTGGCATTGTGGGGAACGCCTCTTCGGTTGGTTCTGTTCTTGCACGTTGGGAGTGCTCCCGGATCGTTCCCATTTGCTTTTCTTGCCGAGACATTATGGCATCCATCTTCCGTAGGCATCCGTCTTGAGCTTCCCCTATTTTTCGCAGTTCTGCAAGGATGTCCCTTCCTCCTTATTCCTTCCTCCTCTGGTCCCTCTTCTTGCATTTTCCTCCGCTCTTTTGCTCTTGAGGTCCATTCATGCAGTGCCGACATAATTCTATTGTCAATTGTGCTATTCCCTGTTTTACTATTGGAAAAATGTCCTTTTCCCTCTCCCAAGATGGCGCTCCCGCCAAAAAGCTCTTCTTCTTCCCTGCTCCTAGGACTGTGAGAGCTCATCCGCCATTTTGGCGCCCTGTAGCTCTTTTCCTCCCGTTCCCTCTGCCTTTGCCAGGGATGGTTGGCTCCCCCTCTGTGCGGCCTGCTTGTTGGGCCTTTGTGTCTCTTTTGTTGGGGGCCCGATCCCCTGAGTGTGGGGGCTTCCGTGGGGCTGTTGGGATCCCCGCTGCTCGTCCGCGCCTCCCCCTCTGTCTCCAATGGCGCCTCCCGATGCCGCACGGGCCGCTGTTCCCGTACTCACGGCCTCCTTCTGTTTCGTCTCTTCTTCACCTCCTGCCCTCTGCTTAAGGTGGGGGGGGGGGAGGCCGGGCTGGGCTGGCAGTAAGTGCGGGTCGCCACCCGCTTCCCGGCTCACTCGCCACAATGGCGGCGGTCCGGGCCCGCTCAACCTCTCCCTCTTGAGGAGGGGGAGATCCTTGGGGCCGCCGGACCCTGTCCGCCGGCTTCGCGCTCTCTTCGGACGCTTCTGTCCGTGAGGAGGGGGGCGCAAATCGCCCTCTAGCCAGGAAAGCAGGTGACACTCCAGGGAGCCCTAGAGTGCCCGTCCTGCCGCCATCTTCGCCCGACCGATTCCATTTGTGTTCTTTTTTGTATTATTTTATTTATATATATATATATATATATATATATATGTGTGTGTGTGTGTGTATTTTTATTATATTTTATTGTTGTATTATATGTTGTATATTCACTTTGCGGTATTGTTGGTGTTGTAATTGAGCCCTCAGCGTCTCCTGCTAGTAGTGATAAGGAAGATGCTGAGTCAGTAGCATCTAGCAGTAGTATGGATCGGGCGTGGCTTTGAGTAATCAAGACGCTGGAGCTAGGAGAAAGAGGGCTGCTAGTGATTCTAGCCTTGAGGGATTGGAGCAGAGAAAGAAGATCCGGCAGATACTCTGGGTCCTCTTTCAGATTCTGAAACCTTTGAAGGTTTTGCTGGGGAAGAAGAAATAGTGTCAGAGGAAAGTGATACTGACCTAGACGAGACTTTGGTTCAGGAAGTAAGGGATGTGTGTAATGAAGAGTCTAACTCAGATACCTTCCTAGGCTTCGATAGTGATTCAGACTGGCCTTCTGAGGCTTCAGGGACAGACTGGGATACTTTAAGTTTCCAAGAACGTTGGCAAAATTGGAGGACTGCACAAGGCACAGCAGCTGTAGGAAATGAGACAGCTGCTACCCCTGATCAAGGGGAGTTGTCGGGCGAGTCCGACACCTAAGGGGCTATATAATGAATGGGTTTATGAGGCTGCCTTGCAGCGGTCAAAGAGTTGATCAGGTGCTTTGGTCTGGCATTCCTGTGATCTCTGGCATCTTGGCATCGTGTGTCTTGTTCCTGGTTCCAGTTACTCGTGAGTTAACCTTTCTTGGGATGAGTTGCTATGGCTGCTCTGCTACTGTTTGGGAGAAGGTGGGGGGTTTGGGATTCAATGTTTATCTTTTCTGTCTAGTTGCTGCCGTGTTTTATCTCCGCTGAATCTGCTGTGAGTTCCAGCTGCAAGTTTGGTATTGTATGACATGGAGGGAGGTTGAGACTGTGTTTTATGGGGACTATGATATGTGTTATTCCTGTATACTCAGATCCTGTGACCCTTGGACCGTCTCCTCCTTTCATCCGTCATTCTCCTGCCCTTGACCTTTGGACCGGCTTTCGGCTACTCTTCTGGATCATCCCACATCGGACGTCGCAGACGGACGTCCTGAGTTTGTTTTGCATCGTGCTTCAGGGCTTTTGTTAGGTTTCCTGGGATTTTTGAGGGTTTTTAGACGAGTTGGCTGCTTTTTTGTTCGTCCCCTTTCCATTTGATTGTTCAATAAACTTTTTGTGACCCCCTTTTACATCTGGGCTTGGCTTCCTTGGTCTTTTTTGCACAACAACTACGACAATTTTATATATAAAAATTATATATAAAATGGGTGGGTGCTGCCCCATTGCGGCCCCCAAGACAGAAGGCCGTGTGCAGTGGCAACAACAGTACTTCAGCTGCCAAGGACCCCAGGGCTCCCCAAGGCCTCCCTCTTCCAGTTGGGGCTGACCCCCAGTGACCCCCACCCACCCACTCACCCACCCCCTGTGCCACGTTCCTTGGCTCTCACCCGGTAGGCCTCGTCCCACATGTTGCTGACACGGTACATGTTGACGGCCGCCTTCCAGTCCTTGGCCTCCAGGTAGTGATACTCGGCCTCCTGCAGGCGCCCCTCCGCCTCCAGCTCCTGCGGCAACAGCCAACGGGTCACCCAAGGGAACCCCCCCCCCCCACGCCGCATCCCCCTCCCCATACGCAACCCCTTGCCTGCCCCACAGCCATCGCCCTACCTTTCCCAGGTGGAGGTGCGTGTCGCTCAGGAGGTCCTTGTGGTACTTGCCCAGGAGGCGCAGCATCTCCTCGTACTTCTTGCACTTCTTGTACATGGTGATGGCCAGGTCCGGCTCGTCCACCGTGATGTAGAGCCTGGCATTGAGATGGGGAGGGGCCACGCCCGGGGCTGAGCTGGCCCTGGCCCACAACACCCCCTGCCCACCCCCGACCCTGAGGCCCGGGCCCCGCACTCACCTCTCGGCCTCCTTGTACTTGCCCTGGTGCTCCATCTCCTGGGCCCGCGTGATGTACAAGATGGAGATGTCCTCCGGCCGCATGCACTTGGAGGCCAGCTGGAGGAGAGGGAGGGGAGGGGCTGGGAGCCAGGGCAAGCGAGCGAGGGAGGGAGGGGTCCTCCCCCCAAGAGAGGCCCAGAGCGCACAGCCTCTCCTCTCCCCACAAACTGAGGGGCGCTCAGGGCTGCTCTGAGGCCCCAACTCCTCACCTTGTGCGCCTGCTCCCAGAGCCCGGCCTGAGTGTACATGTCTATGGCCTCCTTGGTGTGGTCCCCTTTGACGTAGAGCTCCTCCGCCATCTGCAGAGAGAACCAAGGCCCGGCCCCTCCATCAGGTGCATCCCAAGAGGAGGAGGAGGAGGAAAAGGAGGGGGCGGCCAGTGAGGGAGGGAAGCGGGCAGCAGGGGGCGCTACCTGGTACTCCTGCAGGGCCGCATAGTGCTGGGCGATCTTCAGGTAGTACTTGGCGGCCACCTTCGCGTCCAGGGTCTCCAGGATGTACACAGCCTTCTTCCATTGCCGGGCCCCGATGGCGGCCTCGATGGCCTTGACGGCGCACCTGGAAGAGGCCATGCTCCTGAGGGGAAGGCCTCCAAAGGAAGGGAAGGAGGGAGGGAGGGAGAGGAGGGCCGGCCGGAGGGGCCAGCGGGGCTGGGACACTCACTCTGGCCGGCACACTGACTTACCGGGCCTCGATGAAGTGGTTGATGGCGGCATCCAGCTGCTTCTGCTGCACCAGGTGGTCGCCCCAGGCCTCCTCCAGCTTGACCACTTCTGCCGGGAAGGCCGAGCGCGCCAGCTCCACTGCTGCAGGTCATGGGAAGACAGGCAGGCAGGGGTCAAGGGTCAGGCGGCACCAGGGAAAGAGCTGGCCACCCGTTTGGGCTGCGGGAGGGCAGAGCGGAGGAAGGAGAAGAAGCCCCGCCCCTCAGGCGCCCACGGCCCTTTTGCCCCTGCCACTTAGAAGTGTTGTGGGGGGAGCGTGCCCCCCCCCCTGAGAGCACCCCCAAGGCAAGGAATGGTTTCTCAAGGGCCGCCCTCCCCGACACCCACTGACCTTTCAGGAAGGAGCGGCCCTTGCGGTAGCACTCCAGCGCCCTCTGCGGGTTGCGCATCTTCTCAAAGAGCTCCCCCGCCTGAGAAAGAGATATGGGGGGAGGAGGGAGCGGATGATCTTAAGTTTCGAGGTGGGAAATACCAATTTCCCGCAAACGCACTCAGCCCCCAACTCCCCAATTGCTCTGGGGGCGCCTGGCCCTGCTGACCTGCTCGAAGAGCTCCCCCCGCAGGAGGGCGGTGGCGATGCGGTTGACCAGGTCCCCGCTGCCCAGCAGCTCCTCTCTTCCGGCCACCAGCTGCGCCGCTTTGGCCGGGAGCCCCGCCTTGAGGTAGAGCCCCACCGCGGCCTGCAGGTCCCCCTGGCCCTCCTGCACCTCGGCCGCCCGCTCCTCCTGCTGGCTCTGCAGGAGCCACTCGTAGTAGCCCTGGCGCAGCTTCTCCAGCGCTGGGTGGCCCTGAAGGGGAGAGAAGGGGGCGCAGCTGAGTGGGGGTCCCGAGGAGGAAGTGAGCGAGAGGGGGCTGCTCTCCCTTCTCCCCCTACTCACCTTGGCCTCCGCCACCGCCAGGCACTCCTCCCACATGTGCAGCTCCTGGTACATCTCCATGGCCTCCTCCACCGCGTTCTGGAGGAGAGAAAGAAAGAAGCCTCAGCGAAGGAAGGGGTGGGGGGCTGGCCTGGGCAGGGGGCCACCCCCAGTAACCTGCGCTGCCGCTCACCTGTTCCAGGAAAATCATCTCTGCCAGCTTGTAGTTCTTGTCCAGCATGGCAAGGCGGGCCCGGACCTGGTAGTGGTCGGTGCCCTCCCCTCCCTGAAAGAGGAAGAGAGCAGCCCCCCATTGGAATTGGAGCGGGATTGGCGCCAGGAAAGTACCACCACATGGCTCTAAGACAGGCTTGGGCCCTCCAGGTGTTTTGGACTTCAATTCCCATGATTCCTAACAGCCTCGGGACCCTTCCTTTCCCCCCTCAAAAGGTCCTGAGGCTTCTAGGCTGTTAGGAATCATGGGAGTTGAAGTCCAAAAACACCTGGAAGGTCCAAGTTTGCCCATACCTGCTCTAAGGTGTGTACACCCATGTGTGTGCCTGTACACACATGCTTACAGGGACACATGGGGTTACCGATGAGAGAGAGAGAGATAGCTGGGTGCCACTCACAAACTCCTTGGCCACCCGGTCTGCAATCGTGTTGGTCTCGTGCAGGAACCGGACTTTGGAGACGTCGCCCAGAGCAGCAAAAGACCTGAGGAAAGGGGGGGGGGCTTGCATCATGCTCCTGTGGACATGTTGCCCCCTCCCCAAAACATACACAGCCCCATAGCATGATTAGCACTCAACCACAAAACCCAAGGATCGAATGACTGGTTTATGTGAGTATTTTATGGGCGGAGATGGTACGCAGCTCGTTTCGTTTACAGTTTGCTGCGTTGGTTGAATTTCCAAATGAGTCGGGCTAGATTAGTGTGCTGTTTTGTGTACATGCATGCTGTTTTTATACAAACATATGTTGTTTATGTAAATGTTGTTAGGGCATGCCAAAAATCAGTTGGTATGTTAACTGAAAATGCAAAGCACGAAGCCGATTGGCTGGGCTCTGATGCCTAAGAGACTAGCTGAGCCTGGGAGTTTTGGCCACAGTGACATATGGAGGTCTTGGCTGTGCAGGAGCTTCCGGAGAGACGGCTTTGCTTCTGGGCGGCTGGAAGAAGGCCTCTCGCACGGACACCCAAGGAACACCTCCGTCTCTCTCAAAGGGTATTGTGCGAGTCAATGCAACTGTTCACGTGATTGTATATATGTTGTTCTGCATTTTGAAGAGTAAACGTTTCGCTCTTTACTGATCATCTGTGTGGCATATTTTTCTTTAATGTGAACTACACGTGATTTTCATTCCGCCACAAATGTCGCCGCACGATGGTGTGCTTTTCGTGAGCTGCCCGAGACCCTTCGGGGAGATGGTGGCGGGGTATAAATAATTTTTAAAAAATATATACGCTATCGTATTGAGGGCAGCTTGTTCAACTTAAGCCACCTGAGGGCTCGCACTAAGACTCTAAACTCTCTTAGTCCGTAAGCTGCTTTTTGCTAACAATGCCGCCCTTGTCGCCCATTCAGAAGCAGCCCTGCAGCGCCTAACATCCTGCTTTGCAGCAGCTGCAGAGCTGTTTGGGCTGGAAGTCAGCCTGAAGAAAACGGAAGTCCTCTACCAGCCCGCACCACAGGAAGAACACCATCATCCCCACGTCAGCATAGGCAAATCTGTGCTTAAGTCCATCCAGCAGTTTGCCTCCCTGGGAAGCATCATCTCTTCAGATGCCAAGATTGACAAAGAGATCGATCACAGATTATCAAAGGCATATGGTGCATTCGGAAAGGCTTCACAAGAGTCTGGAGCAACAAGCACCTGAGGCAAAGCACCAAAATTAGTGTGTACAGAGCTATCGTCCTGTCTATTCTCCTCTATGGGTCTGAAACATGGGTCACCTATCGTCAACACCTACAACTCCTCGAACGCTTTCATCAGCGCTGTCTTCGCACAATCCTAAATATACACTGGACTGACTATATGACGAACGTTGCTGTCCTTGAGCAAGCAGGGATCACCAGCGTTGAGGCCATGCTATTGAAAACACAGCTGCGCTGGGCAGGGCACGTCTCTAGGATGGAGGACCACCGCCTCCCAAAGATACTACTCTACGGTGAACTCGCCACGGGTCAGCGCAAGAGAGGCGCCCCAAAAAAGAGATATAAGGACTCCCTGAAACAACATCTCAGGCTCGGCCAGATTGATCGCCAACAATGTTCCACCCTGGCCTCACATCAGGAGGCATGGAGACGCACTATCCACAATGCTGCGGCCTCTTTCGAGAAGACACGCCGAACGGGTCTCGAAGAGAAACGACAACGCAGAAAGAATCGCAACTTGGAAACAACATCACCCAAGGAGACTTTCTGCTGTGCTTTCTGCAACCGGACTTGCCTATCTCAGATTGGCCTTTTTAATCATCAACGCGCTTGTAAAAAGCGTGGGATGAGTCCTTCCTAAGAATCTTCGTTCGCGAAGTAATGCCGAGAGAGAGAGATAGTATTATTATACAATAGCCGTCCCCTGCCACACGTTGCTGTGGCCTAGTCTGTGTATATGTGTTTGGTGTGTGTATATATTTGTATATATGTGTGTTTGCACATGTGTTGTAATTTAATTTTTGTTTTTTGCTACTTTTTAAGCCTCTTCTGCTGTGTTTTCCAGTGTTTTCTGAGTGATGGTCAGTCGTTGGCCTGAGAGGTGTCTTGTGTCCAAATTTGGTCCAGTGGTTTTTGAGTTATGTTAATCTCACCAACAAACATTACATTTTTATTTATAACGATGATGATGGTGGTGATGAGGGACTTTTGTGTCCTGCAAAGCCCAGAGAGAACTGAGATGCGTCCCACGGCCGTGCCCGGCCCCTCGCGCTCTCCTCCCCTGGCGCTTCTGAGGGATTGCCTCCAGAAGGCCTGCTTGCTTTCCATCTGGGTGGCCGGCTGCAGGAAGGGGAGGCTGGGCCACGTTTGGCGTGGCTGCCCGGGCCTCCCTCCCTCCCTCCCTCTGGAGAAATGGGCCTCCCCCACAAGCTGGCCACAGCCCCCACCTCTCAGCGATGCGCAGCTTCCTGGCCTCCAGGGACAGCCGGCTGAGCGTCTTCCACATGGCCTCGGTCTCCGCAGACATCTCCAGCGTCTCCAGGAAGGCCACAGCCCTGAGGGCGCAAAGCACAGGAGCCCCCCACTCAGGAAGGGGAGAAGCAGGGCCCCCCACGCAGGAGGGAGACACTTTCCTCCCCCAAAGCAG
Organism: Anolis apletophallus; assembly: GCA_030556195.1. Classification (NCBI taxonomy): domain Eukaryota; kingdom Metazoa; phylum Chordata; class Lepidosauria; order Squamata; family Anolidae; genus Anolis; species Anolis apletophallus. The sequence continues at coordinate 1,324,181 of JARBWK010000003.1, read as the reverse complement.
GGGCTCAGGGCATCCTCCCACCAGAGCAGAACCAGGATCCGGCTGCTGGTTGTCTGGAGGGTGGGAGGACGCTCCTGGCCCCCAGAGCTGCTCCTGGCCCCCCTGCCTGCAATGGGGGGAGCGGTCCCCTTCGATCCCTGACCTGGGGTAGTCGCCGTCGTCGATGGCAGTCCCAAACTCAATGAGCCCCTCGTCCAGAAGGTGGCTCACGGTGTTCACGCCCTCCGTCACCATCACCTCCGTCTTGCCGCTGCCCCTCTGGAGGTCCACAATGTCGCCCTGGAAGGAGCCGTGACCTCAGGGTTGCCCTTCCGTTGACCCCCTGCCTGCCCCCCGCCAGGGCAGGGTTGGAAATGGCCACCTCCCAAGCCTCTCACTATTCATTTCTGTATGTATTTGCTAACCTGTATCCTGTGTGTATGCTGGTCTGCCAGTTTGGCTGACCTCTTTGGTGTGGGAGGAGCTATGGGCATGTGACTGTACTGAGCATGCTCAGACTCAGGGCTCCGTTTTGTCTCCAGGGCCTGCGGAACACCTCGCTGCCGGTGGCTGTTTGCTTTCCGCCTCTTTGGAGGTGCCTACAGGTTGCCGCTTTGGGCTTGAGTCGAGAAGGATGACTCATGGGCTCCGGTGAGCACAGCTACACCCATGCCCGGATTACCCATAAGGCCAACGAGGCCATGGCCTAGGGGCACAAGCCGAGGGGGGGGGGGGCGCAGATCACGGACCAAAAAAAACCCTGGTCCGTGCCCCTCTTTCCCCCTTTCTCATGCCCCTCCTTGCTCCTTCTCCCGGCAAAGTCTCTGCTCCTTCTCGCGCACTCTCTCGCGCGTGCACGCATGCTCTCTCTCTCGCATGCTTTCTCTCTCTCTCTCTCTCTCTCTCTCTCTTGCACTCTCTCTCTCTCTTGCACTCTGTCTCTCTTGCGTGCGCAATCCCGCGTGCACGCTCCCGCTTGCGCTCTCTTGCTCGCGCTCTCTTGCTCTCTCTCGCTTGCGCTCTCTCTCGCACGTTCTCCCTCTCGCACTCTCTCTTGCTCTCTTGCGCTCTCTGTCTCTCTCGCGTGCGCGCTCTCTCTCTCTCTCGCACGGTCTCTCTCTCTCACGCTCGCTCGTGCTCTCTCTCTCTCTTGCGCGTGCTCTCTCTTGCTTGCGCTCTCTCTCGCACGCTCTCCCTCTCGCACTCTCTCTTGCTCTCTTTGTCTCTCTCGCGTGCGCGCTCTCTCTCACTCGCGCTCTCTCACGCTCTCTCTCTCTCTCTCTCGCACGGTCTCTCTCTCTCTCGCACTCTCTCTCACGCTCTCTCACACGCACGCTCTCTCTCTCGCTTGCGCGCTCTCTCTCGCGTGCTCTCATTCTCGCACTCGCTCTCTTGCATTCTCTGTCTCTCTCGCGTGCGCGCTCTCTCACTCGTGCTCTCTCCCGCTCGCTCTCTCTCTTGCGGTCTCTCTCTCGCACGCTCTCTCTCACGATCTCTCTCTTGCACGCACGCTCTCTCTCGCTTGCGTGCTCTCTCTCTCGCTTGCGTGCTCTCTCTCGCTCTCTCTTGTTCTCTCTCTCGTACCCTCTCTCTTGCACTCTTGCGCTCTCTCTCTCTCGCTTGCGCTCTCTCTCTCGTGCAGCCTTTGGAGCGAGTTTGCACCCGCTGCACTCTCCTCAAGCCTCCCGACTCCCGAGGAGACCTTCAGAGCACAGGGGAGCTTTCCAGCCGGTGGGAATGCATGGGGACCTTGGAGGTGGCGGGATGGTGCCTTCTGCTCTGGAGGCGCCATGGCGAAAGCTAGCCAAGTGTGGGTCTGAGTGGTGTGTGTGTGGGGGGGCGTAATTCCAAAGTGTGGCCTAGGGTGCAAAAAAGTGTTAATCCGGACCTGGCTACACCTCAAGAGTATGGGCCATGAGTAAAGAAGGGTCTCCTGTGTACTCAACGCAGAGAATAAACGACACCTGATCTAACTGAACTTCAATGAGAAATGTGCCTGGATGGTGAATTCATGCAAGTTGTTTATGAGTAAACAAGAGATGTTATTTATCAAAGAAGACTGGGTTGTTGTTTTTTAATCGCTGAGAAGTTTCAAGGGAGAGCATATCTTTTGGGCAACTGCAACTTCAAAGAAACACCCATCCTCTGCTAACCCAATATATTTTTTTATCCCTGGCAGTTTAAAGACATGGTTCTTCAGTCTCACAGCTGAGTTACCTGTGTGCCATTACATGAATGCTTATGAATCTCACTTGTTCAAAGGGCCGACTTCTAACAAGGCCATGCTTTTCTTGACTAGTGGTTTTCCAAAGGTGGTCTCCACATGCTCAGGGAGATTCACGCTTGCCAACTGGATGTCACCTCATTTTGACCTTTTCGTTAAGGTTACGGTGCCCTGATTTCCAATAGGTGACGGAATTCCCAATCGGCATGGCGCTGGAAGGGCGGGCGGGGACCCACACAACCTACCTTAATGGGGAACGTGGTCACTCGCTCGGGGGCGTCGATGTTGTACCAGATGCAGAGGTTGTTCCGGTTCTGGGCCACCACCACGTCGCTCCCAGGGACCCACTGGACGTAGGAGCAGTAGCTCAGGAGGGCGGTCTTGGTGGCACTCGCGATGTCAAAGAGGTGCAGCTGGGGGGGGGGGGGAGGGAGAAAAGGCCGAGGATCAATGGAACTGGGGAAGGAGGGAGGGAGGGAGGGGGGCTGCCACGCCCCCACAGAGGCCTGGACTGTTTTCTTTACTGAGCCCCCGTTGTCATAGAGTCCTAGAATCCTAGAAGAGTCGGAAGAGACCTCGAGGGCCACCATCCAGCCCAATCCCTTTCTGCCAAGAAGCAGGACAATCGCCTTCAAAGCACCCCCGACAGATGGCCATCCAGCCTCTGCTTAAAAGCCTCAAAGAAGGCGCCTCCACCACACTCCCTCCGGGGCAGAGAGTTCCACTGCTGAACGGCTCTCACAGTCCGGAAGTTCTTCCTCGTGTTCAGGTGGCATCTCCTTTCTTGTAGTTTGAAGCCATTGTTCTACATCCTGGTCTCCAGGGCGGCAGAAAGGAAGCCCGCTCTCTCCTCCTCTCTAGGACTTCCCATACTTCTTGATACACAGCCCTCATCGTGTCCCCTCTCTGCCTTCTCTTCTTCAGGCTAAACACGCCCAGCTCTTTCAGCCGCTCCTCACAGGGCTTGTTCTCCAGACCCTTGATCATTTGGGTCGCCCTCTTTCTCTGGACACATTCCAGCTGAGTGTCTGCAACGTCTTCCACCTCAAAGATGAGGAAGACTCGTAGAATCAGAGTCTCCGGCTGAGAAAACTCAGCTGATGAAGTCAAATGGGAACAACTGGATAACCTACAAAGAATCTTTAGATTGGAATGGAATAAAATATGTATTAAAAACTAAGGAGGAACTAAAAAAAGAAGGAATAAGGATAGATTGGTTTTCATTTTTACAAATGAAAGAAAAATTTAAAGAAGACGAAAAGCTAGGCTTTATTAATGATGAGAACGAACTAGAGAACAAAATCATGAGAGATGAAGAGAAGCTAATGGGAAAAATTTACAAAATATTGTTTAAAAGATACTGAGAGAAACCAAAAAAGGGACTATATGGTTAAATGGTCAAGGGATGTTGGGTACAAAATTAACACAGAAACATGGAATGCTATCTGGAAAAACAACATGAAAAACCCGTATGTAATTCTTTCAAATTTATCGTTGGCATTTATCTCCCGAAAAACTGGCAAGGATCTATAAAAATATGGATACAAAATGTTGGAAATGTGGAGATAAAAATGGCACCTATTTCCACTTATGGTGGACGTGCCCTAAAGCCACAAAATATTGGAAAATGATACAGAGAGAATTACAGAAAATAATAAATCATAAGCTAGAAAGGAGACCAGAGATATTTTTACTAGGGATATTAGATGCTAATATCTCAAAAATGGAGAAAAAAATGGTACTACTAGCAATAACAGCAGCTAGAATTCTATATGCAAAACAATGGAAAACTCCGGAAGTACCAACAAGAGAAGAATGGTTTGTGAAGATCCTAGATACAATCCAGATGGAGTGATTAACAGAAAAATTGAGAGATAAAGATAAGGAAAGAATTGAGAAAACAGACTGAGAAATAATACGTAATTATTGTAGAATGGAATTTAATGTAGATTTAATATTGGATTAAGAATAAGAAACTGTTCTCTATCTCTATACAGGTAAATAAGAAGATAAAGTTAGAAAAAGCACACAAAAACGGGGTGACGGGAAAGTGTCATCTATAGAAGTTTATTCTAATCTCTAATCTTAGCACTCTTACTTCCTCGCTTTCACCCATCCTGCACAACCCTATAGCCTTGAAAAGCTGAAGGTTGAAGAGAAATTGAGTTCAAGACTCGAGGGCACGAGCTTAAAGGACGGAGGTGCCAGGTCTGTGGGTGAAAGAGGGGAAGGGACTTGGGGTCGGAGGTGGCAAGAGGGGAAAACACAGCCAGGCCAAGGACGCAGAAGAGAGGCCGGAAAGAAGAAGATCTCCTTGGAAGGAGTCGAGAGAAACCCAGTCTGGCTCCGAGCCTTCGTCCGTCCCTTCACGTCATTGCGTGTCAACCAGACCCTGGGAGGAGTTTGGGTCCTGAGCTTCCACACAATGGCATCACTTTTTGTTGTGAGTCTCCATCTCTTTCCTTCCCGAGGAAAAGGTGCTCGAGAGTGAGCTTGGGGGGCAGGACAGCCCCCACAGGCCTTAGGGATCTCCCCCCCCACCTCGCCTCCAGGCCCCCCTTACCTTCATCTTCTTGTCCCTGAAGAGCAGCATCTGCCCCGTCTCATTCAGCTCCAGCCAGTCGATCTTGGTGTCGTGGCTGATGGAGGCGAGGTTGTAGCTGCCCACGAGGTCCACTGAGGCGGGGGGGGGGGGAGAGGCATCCTCAACCATGGCCCCACAAGCCCAAAGCCACTTGCGCATTGCGGGGCCCGTGTCACCAAAAAATCATTGCAGGTACATGTGTGTGAACGCTGAGTGAAAATGTAACTTCCCTTTTGTTTGTTTGTTTGTGAGCCATGTAATTGTCAATCCAATGTAGTTGCACAGAATCTGTGTGTCTGTCTGTCTGTGTGTCTGTCTGTCCAATGTCATTCTTTGTGTCAAAGTTCTCACCTTCCCTCTCACACTGAAAATGGCAATAAAAAGCATCTATCCGTTAAAGTGATTGAAAAGTTATCCATGACCCCTGGTTTGGGGGGGGGTGGGGGGGAGAAGGAGAGCGGGTCCTTTCTCACCTGCTGCGATGGTCTTAATGTCCAGCAGGTAGGCCAGGCGCTTGTTCTCCTCGGAGCCCCGCTGCCTCCTCTCGTTGATGCGGACGCTGAGGGCGAAGAAAGGAGGAGGGGGCGCTACAAGGGGGAGCGGGGCACCGAGGCGGCCCCCCACCCTCCTTCCTCAGGGCCCAAGGGGAGAACAGAGGGGGGCTCCTGCCTTCACCTGATGAGGTGCGGGTTCATGAACTCCGTCCGCACGGTGCCCAGGATCTCCTCGCTCCCGTACTCCACCAGCGTCAGCTCCCCCGCGTTGAAGATCATGCAGACCTAGAGACCGGGAGGGAATGGCCCAGCTGACCTGTCCGAACCTGTCTCTCCTTATGAACCACCTAGGACTCTAAGATTGTCTGGGGAGGCCCTGCTCTCGGTCCTGCCTTCTGTGCAGGCGTGCCTGGCGGGACGGGAGACAGGGCCTTCTTGGTGGTGGCCCCTCGGCTGTGGAACGCCCTCCCTCAAGATATTAGATCCACCCCCTCCCTACTGACATTTCATTAAAAAGTCAAAAACTGGCTCTTTGGGCCGAGAAAGGCGGTAGGCAGATACTGTAAACAAATAAAGGGAGGTGGGGAGGGGTAGAAGGGGAGGGGAGCCACTTGGAATTTCCCCCCTTGCGGAAACAAGGAACCGAGTGAGCTTCCATTTCCGGCCCACGCTCCCCCTTCCGCCACAACGTTTGCAAATACAAACTTTCCAGACTTACGCTCTCGTTCTCGAAGAAGAACTTCTCGTTCCCGCCAGAGCCCTGCCAGGCCACCTGGGAGAGAGGAAGGCGCGTGGCATCACGCTGACATGGCGGCCCCCTCCAAAGCCTGGCCCCAGGGCTGTGGCCGGCCTGCCAAGGGAGCCCCGGCTTGGCTTTGGCCTCCTGCGGCCCAATGGCAGCCCTCCCCGGGCCCCTTCTCCAGCCCCGTGGCCTCTTCGATACATACCTCCATGAGCTTGTTGGAGCTGAGGTCCCCCAGGATGAGGGTGTCCGAGGTGCGGGCCACCAGGTAGCGCTCCCGGCCCAGGATCTTCACCTCGTCGATCTCGTAGTGGGACTTCAGCGCCACCCGTGTCCCGGTGGAGAGGTTCTTGACATTCACCTGGGCAGGGAGACAAGGCCCTGGGTTCTGGCTGGGCAGAAGGGACACCCTGCCTGGCCCCCAAGGAACCCTGGCCAGCTTCCCCAAGGGCAGGCAGGCAGGCAGGCAGGCAGGGGGGCTTCCACCCCTTTCACGCCAGGCAGAATAAAGGAGATTCCACCAGAACATGAGGAAGAACTTCCTCACTGTGTGTGTGAGAGTGAGCTGTTCAGCAGTGGAACTCTCTGTGCCTGGGAGCGAGTGTAGTGGAGGGAGGCTCTCTCTCTTTGGAGGCTGGATGGCCATCTATTGGGGGGGGGGGCTTTGAATGCGATTTCCCTGCGTCTTGGTAGAAAGGGGTTGGACTGGATGGCCCACCAGTTCTCTCCCAAGCCTAGGATTCTATGGTTCTACGAAAGCACCCCAAGTCCCTTTGGGGAGACAGGGAGGCCTACAAGGGATGTTTTGCTGTTGTTGTTGTTGGTGGTGAGGCATACCTGGCTGGGCCCCACGTAGGTCAACTCAAACTTCTTCTTGTAGATGATCCTCCGGAGGCAGCAGTCCAACTGCTCCACTCCGCCGCAGAGGGTGCCCTGGGAAAGGGGAGAGCAGGAGGCGCCCCTTCAGCCCCACGTACGCCCCAAGCCCACCCCCTTCCTCCTCCTCCTCTGCCATGGAGTGGGCAGCAGGAGCCTCTCCCGGGGAGGCCACACGAACCGCGCACAGCCGGGAGCCGTCCCGCTTCCACGCTAAGGCGGTGATGGTGTACAGGTGGGGGATCTCCAAGGGCTTGGCCTCCTCCCAGGCGCCCCGGCGGGGGCTCCAGTTCAGCACTCGCAGCCTGGGGAGATGGGAGGAAGGAGAGGGGAAAGTGAGCAGGGAGGGGGAGGCTTCCTCTGCAGCACAGAACCCCCCCTCCCTCCACGTCCCCCCCCCCATTCTGGCCTCGACCCACCTGTCAAAGCTGCCGATGACCACTGACTGACCCCCGGGGCTGACGGCGGCCACCGTGAATTCCTTCTCGGAGGTATCCCGGCTGTAGTCAAAGGCCTGGATGATGTGCCCCTCCCTCCCGTAGGTCACGATCTTCTTGTCGCAGCCGGCCACCACGATGCTGCTGGAGGCCCAGGCGATGGCGTACGGAGGGCATGGGTGCACCACCAGCTTCCCCTGCAACCAGGAAGAGACCAGGGCTGGAACTGGAGTAGGGAACGCATACAGGGGGGGCTGTGGTGGTTCTGGGGGGAACTTGAACCATGGCCCTCCCTGTCAGTTCATCCCAAGAGGCAGGTCAGGGCCGCCTTGTGTGGGAGGGGGCTCCAGGGGCTGAAGGCAGGCAAGGAAAGGCCTAGCAGCGAGGGGAAGCCCAGCCCCTTCCTTCTGCAAGTCACAGGGAAGCCCCTTGAGGGCCACATCCGGCCTGTGCAGGGCCACATGCTGGGCAGGTATATTCGGCACAAGAGGAGAATACCCACAATGCCCTTCCCTCCCCAAAAGCAGAATGTGCTGCTTCCTCTGCAAAGGAAATGCCATGAAATGACACAGAGGGGCCTCTTACGCCTGGTGGATGACTAGTTTTGGGGGAAGCGCTCTAGCCGCAAAGGGGAACGGGCCCTCCTCCGCCCAGACTTCTGTGATTGTTGCCTCCTTGCAATGCCTGGGAAGGTGGGTCAGGGTCCTCAGTGGGTCCAAGGAGGAAGTATTCCTGGCCATTTCAGCTGAGGTTGGCAAATGTTCATTTCTAAAAGGAGGGGAGAGGAGCCGAGCCCTCCCCTTCCCCTCCCGCCCCCCTCTTTAGGCCGCTGTGAGGCGAGGCCCGCCCACACCTGTGACTCCCCACAGCCTTCATCCTCCAGGAAGTAGCGGACGATGCTGCCATCCGCATGTCCGGACAGGAACCCCTTTCCTGAGACACTGTGGAGACAAGGAGGAGAAAGAGGAAGGGCGGTCAAGCAGAGAAGGGGAACGGGGTGCCCTGCATTGGGGGGGGGGGGGCAGGACAAGAAGGGGCCACCTTTCCCCAGCCCCCCTCTTCCTGCTTTGCTCACTTGGAGGCCATTGACACTACGTAGGACTCGGTGCCATAAATGGGGGACGACTTGTTGCTCTTGGGGTTTGCTCGCCGAACCTTCAGGAGAGAAAAACCCAACTGAGCCATCCATGGGGCTGAGACCCATGGGCCCCTCCAGATCCAGCCCCTTCCTCCGGGGGAACATCACTCCCATTTGGCGGGAGGGGGAGTCCCAGCTCTTCCCTGACCTTTCCGTCCAGGAGGCCAAAGACGATGGTGTTCTCGTCCGGCCACAGGAGGCACGTCACGGCACTCTGTTGGGGAGGGAGCAGGGTTCAGCAGCAGGAAGGCAGGCAGGCAGGCAGAGGAGGCAATGGGGAGCCAGCTCCTCCCCCCCCCCCCCTGTCTGCAGAGGAGCCCAAACGGGGTTCCCCGCCCTGTGGCTCCTGGGCTTGAGAAGCACATCACATGCCAGGTCGGTCTGCCTGAGGCTCCCTCCAGCAGGGAAAGAAAGAGTGCCCGGGAGCCTGGCTCAAGGACGCAGGCAAAGGGTCACAGGTGGGCTCTGTGGGGCCCCTGCTCAAACAGCCCCAGTGGTTGCCCATGAGTTTCCGATCCCCATTCAAGGCGCAGGTGATTCCCTACAAAGCCCTCAACAGTTCAGGACCTGCCTATCTTGGCCATCGCACCTTCCCCTATGAACCACCACGAGCCCTAAGATCACCTGGGGGGCCCTTCTCTCGCTCCCACCTCCATCTCAAGCGTGGTTGGTGGGAACCAGAGAGAGGGCCTTCTCTGTGGTGGCCCCTCACCTCTGGGACTCTCTTCCTGGGGAGATCACCTACCCTGCCCTCCTTCCGAAAGAACTTTAAAACATGGATGTTTGGTTGTGCCTTTGATGAGGCACTTCCAAAGAATCGGCCCTTGAATACCGACGTCCCTGCACTTGAGCATGGCCCTCCGCTCGACAATCCTGGCACTATAAAGCCCAAGGACGTGTCTCTCCCACCCCTGCCTTTCTGAATTCTGCACTTTCCCTTCGCTCAGAGCCCTCTGAACTCCGCATTTTTATCGTTGTATGCGGCACTGTTTTTATGGTGTTATGTTTTATTGTGATAGGTTTCTATTTGGTTCGGTTTTGTTTTTATGTTATTGCATGACGTGTGAACTCGAACTCTGGCTCTCTGGGCTTGTCCCTTTGTCGGCCGCCCTGAGTCCCTTCGGGGAGAGAAAAACAAAAGTTATGACGGAGGGTCTCCAACAGCTTGGGCTTACCGTCTGGATGAACTTGTTGCAGATCACCTTCTTATCCCCCCTGGAAGAGAGAGAGAGAGGGGGGGGGGGCATGGCAATGAGGGCAACAGTTCCCTGGCCCCCAATGGGAGAACAAGCCCTGAGAGGAGCGGCTGAAAGAGCTGCTGGGCATGTTTCCCGGGCCAGTGGTGCCGGGGGGGGGGGCTGCCCATCTGGAGGCCCACTGGAGGAAAGAGGTCCAGAGCCCCCCCTCTGAAGGGGCAGCCAGTGGGGGCAGGGCTGGACAGGGCAGGGCCTCAACCCAGAAGGGATGGACATGGCCCTCCTCCTCCCCACTCACCAGTCCTTGCCGATACTGTAGACGAAGATGATGTTGTCGGTCTGCCCAATGGCGATCTTGGTCGAGTCCGGGGAGAAGGCCATCCCTTTCACAACATAGCTTTCCCGGCCATACTGGGGGGGGGGGAGGGAAGAGCCAAGTCAGGTCTCTTAACATTATGATCATTTTTATTATTATTCGAAACACAACAAGAGGAGTCCACAGCAGACAAGGTCACTCTGCTGCCTGTTGTATTGGATCACACGTCGGACACTTCCCAAGTGCCTAGGACTGTGTGATGTATTGGTGAATAATGCATGCAGATCCCAATAGGGCGGCCTTCTGCATCTGGCAGGTGGTAATGTTGTCATCTGCGTTTGTTTTTTAAGTGCAGGCCAAGGTCTTGAGGCACGGCACCCAGTGTGCCCATCACCACTGGGACCACCATGACTGGCTTGTGCCTTGTGTCTTTGCAGCTCAATCTTTAAATCCCATTACTATTATTTTTATATTGTTATTATTAGATACAAAACAAAAGGGGTTGCTGTTATTATTATTATATTATTATTAGATACAAAACAAAGTGGGTTGCTGTTATTATTATTATATTAGATACATAACAAAGTGCCTTGTTGTTATTATTATTATATTATTAGATACAAAACAAAGTGGGTTACTGTTTTTATTATTATATTATGTACCTAACAAAGTGGCTTGTTGTTATTGCTATTATTATATTATTAGATACAAAACAAAGTGGCTTGTTGTTGTTATGATTATTATTATTTGAAACACAACAAGATGAGTCCACAGCAGGCAAGGTCAAAAGGCCACCCAGTGTCTAGTATTGTGTGATGTATCAGCGAATAATGCGTGCAGATCCCACTAGGGTGGCCTTCTGCAGCTGGCAGGCGGTAGTTTCGTCATCTGCATTTGTTTTTTAAGTGCAGGCCAAGGTCTTGAGGCACTGCACCCAGTGTGCCCATCACCACTGGGACCCCCTTAGCTGGCTTGTGCCCTTTAAATCCTATTATCATTATTATTACTACTATTGTTATTATATTATTATTAGATACATAACAAAGTGGCTTATTGTTATTGTTATTATTTGAAACTACAAGATGAGTCCACAGCAGACAAGACCACTCTGCTGGCTGTTGATTGGATCACCTGTCGGACCCTTCCAAAGGGCTAGGACTGTGTGATGTATTGGCGAATAATGTGTGCAGATCCCACTAGGGTGGCCTTCTGCAGCTGGCAGGAGGTGATTTTCTCAGTGCTGATTGTGTTTAAGTGCAGGCCAAGGTCTTGAGGCACAGCACTCATTATTATTATTATTATTGTTATGATTATGTGTATTTGTGTCCCGCTTTTTCTCTCCGCAAAGGAGTCTCCAAGCGGCTGACGTCAAAAGCATTTCCGTATCATTTAAAACCCAATTCCTGACACCTGGCTGTTAGGAATTATGGGAGATGAAGTCCAAAACACCTGGACGCAGCAGGGCCAACCTTTGTATCGACTCGATCTCAGTGGAATGCCGGATCACCTTCAAGGTGCTGGTATTGACCTTCAAGGCCTTGAATGGTCTGGGGCCAGTGTACCTTAGGGACCGCCTCATCCCATACTGTTCCCACTAGACCAGGGCTGTCCAACTTCTACCGGCCCAGGGGCCTGAATTCCGGTCACTGATGACCTAGGGGGCCGTAGGGTCTGCCCCCGCCCCCTCCCCACCCCCGGCTCCGCCCTCTCCCCAGTTCCGCCCCTGCCCCGCCACCGCCCCTGCATGCATACAGTCAAATATAATCTTTCACTGAGATAAAATGCAGGGTGGGCATTCAAAAGGGGCATCCATACAGTCAAATATAATCTTTTACTGAGATAAAATGCAGGGATAAGATATTAAATTATTTTAATTTAATATTAAATATATTTAATTCCATCCTCCCCTCTCCCCTTATTTTTATTTAATATTAAATATATTTAATTCCATCCTCCCCTCTCCCCTTATTTTTATTTAATATTAAATATATTTAATTCCATCCTCCCCTCTCCCCTTATTTTTATTTAATATTAAATATATTTAATTCCATCCTCCCCTCCCCCCTTAATGTATCCCATGGGGAGATGGGGGGAGGGAATGAGGAGCCCCCCGAGGAGCCCCCTGCTTCGGCCTACCTTTTCCAAACGCGCAGGATCCAGGAGTACCCGGACGACGAGAGAGGCGACGACCGACTGAGTCGAAGAAGGTCCTAATCGCGTCTGTGGGCCTCAGCGATCCAGTAGCAGAGTAGCCGAAGAGTATCGCGAGAATATGCAATCCGCACGGGATTTCGCTGTCAACGCCGGCGTGATCTCGCGCTGACAGCGAAATCCTATGTGGATTGCGTTTTCTCACGATACTTGCTCCAAACCCGGAAGTAGGTTTTATTTTTTTAAAATTTATTTTATTTTTCAATTTTTATTTTTTATTAAAAATCTTAGGGGGGCGGAGGGAAGGGGCTGGGGGTTGGACAGCCCTGCACTAGACCACTGCGCTCAGAGACTGGAAACATTCTGTAGATACCAAATGTTAAGAAGTACCATCTTACGGCTGCTCGGAGGAGGGCTTTTTCAGTTATAGCCCCCATTTTATGGAATGCATTGCCTTCCGAGATTCATGCCCTCCCAGGCCTGCTGGCATTCCGGAAGGTATGCAAAACACTCCTGTTCCGACAGGCATTTGGCTGCTAATATCTGGCAATTTTTTGCGACACTATCTGCCATCTATTTTGATTGTTCAATATTGTTGTTTTTAATCTTGAATTTTATTCTGTATTTTATTGCTATGTCGTGTTTTACTTTGTTTTTATATTGTGATTTTGTTGTTGTGAGTTGCTCTGAGCCGCACGGGAGTGGCGACTGATAAGTCTAAATAAATAAATATGGATGGACAGTCACTGGAAGCCCATCATGACAAGCACACAGTTTGACTACATCACGAAAACATGGCTGAGACACGATGACCGGCCTGGGCTGCTAGGAATTCTGGGAGTTTGAAGTCCAAAGCACCTGGAGGGAGGGAGGGCCCAAGTGGGCCCAGGCCTGCTCTGCCTTGCCCGGCGGCCTCACCTTGGGGTCTGCAGGCTTGGTGGAGAACTTGTCCCTCTTCTCTCCGTGCTCGTCGTAGAGGAGGACCACCCGGTCAACGGTGCAGACGGCGAAGCGGGCGTTGTTGGGGGCCCAGGCCAGGCACGTCACCTTTGCCGACCCCAGCTGGAGGAGGCCAAGGAGGGAAACAAGGAACGGGGGGGGGGTCACTCGGTCAGCCAGCCATTTATGTATTTACTTATTTCAGGGCATTTCTATGCCGCCCTTCTTCTCAACCCCGAATAGTATGTTGCGAATACAACATACTATGTTATTGCCACAGCACAACATTAATATTACAAATCGCATTGTACTATGACATTAGACCGCAATATTATTATTAGTAATATTACATGTAACATATACAATTATAATATCATATTAGTAGTAGTAGTATTATCTGCAGAGCTGTTTGGGCTGGAAGTCAGCCTGAAGAAAACGGAAGTCCTCTACCAGCCCGCACCACAGGAAGAACACCATCATCCCCACGTCAGCATAGGCACATCTGTGCTTAAGTCCGTTCAGCAGTTCACCTATCTTGGAAGCATCATCTCTTCAGATGCCAAGATTGACAAAGAGATCGATCACAGGTTAGCAAAGGCATAGAGTGCATTTGGAAGGCTTCACAAAAGAGTCTGGAGCAACAAGCACCTGAGGCAAAGCACCACAATCAGTGTGTACACAGCTATTGTACTCTCTATTTTCCTCTATGGTTCTGAAACATGGGTCACCTATCGCCAACACCTATGACTCCTCGAACGCTTTCCTCAGCGCTGTCTTCGCACAATCCTAAATGTACACTGGACCAACTATGTGATGAATGTCGCTGTCCTTGAGTACGCAGGGACCACCAGCATTGAGGCCATGCTATTGAGAACACAGCTGCGCTGGGCAGGGCTCGTCTCTAGGGTGGAGGATCACCGCCTCCCAAAGATACTACTCTATGGTAAACTCACCACAGGTCAGCGCAAGAGAGGCGCCCCCAAAAAGAGATATAAGGACTCCCTGAAACAACACCTGAGGCTCGGCCAGATTGATCACCAACAATGGTCCACCCTGGCCTCACATCGGGAGGCATGGAGACGCACTATCCACAATGCTGCGGCCTCTTTTGAGAAGACACGCCGAACGGGTCTCAAAGAGAAACGACAACGCAGAAAGAACCGCAACTTGGAAACAACATCACCCAAGGAGACTTTATTCTGTGCTTTCTGCAACTGAACTTTACTATCTTAGATTGGCCTTTTTAGTCATCAACGCGCTTGCGAAAAGTGTGGGGTGAGTCCTTCCTAAGAATCTTCGTTCGCAAAGTAATGCCGAGAGAGAGATTATAATGTATTACATTACAACATTATCAATATTATATGCATATACAATATTGTACCATACCGTATTATACTATATCGTATTATATTATGTTATGAAATAATAAATAAATAGTACTACAAGTCCCATCATGCTGGGTCCATACAAACATAGGGAGGCAGGAACATCCATTCACTTGTGTTCTACAGATCAGGCCTGGGCAGATCCAGGCCCTACAGGTGTTTTGGGCTGTGAGGAATTGTGGGAGTTGTAGTCCACGACACCTGGAGGGAGGGGGCAGGTTTGCCATGGCTGGGGAGAGGGAAGAGGGGGTGGTTACAGCCAGGCCTGCCCCTTCCGGCCCCCCAAAAAGGTCCCCCCTCACCTGAGGCACCAACAGGGTCCGGTCGTGCCGCAGCCTCATCGCGTCCCCGGGTAGGCCCGTCTCCAAGGCAACCACAACCACGGTCTCTGCAGCTCCGCCCACTGGGGGTGACGTCACAGCCCGGCAGAATCTTAGAGCTGGGTGGCCTCAGAATGGGCTGCTCAAGGGGCGGGACTTCCGGAATACAGCCTTAGGAGATAAGAGTAGTAGAAAGAGAGCACATGGGACACCTCAAGGGGAGGGACTTCCGGGAATCCACAAGACCTCCTGGCTTGTCTGAGTCCACACTGCCATATAACCCAGTTCAAAGCGGATCGTGTCGGGTTTCATTGATTGATTGACGACATTTATAGGGTTACAGCCTGTGCTCGACGGGGTTGCACTCCCCCTGAAAACGCAGGTTCGCAGTTTGGGAGTGATCCTCGACTCATCGCTGAGCCTGGAACCGCAGGTTTCGGCGGTGACCAGGGGAGCATTTGCACAGTTAAAACTTGTGCGCCAGTTGGGCCCGTACCTTGGGCAGTCTGACTTGGCCACGGTGGTCCACGCTCTGGTTACATCCCGTATAGATTACTGCAACGCTCTCTACGTGGGGCTGCCTTTGAAGACTGCTCGGAAGCCGCAACTAGTCCAACGGACAGCAGCCAGGTTGATAACAGGAGCGGCACTCAGAGAGCGTACAACTCCCGTGTTGCGCCAGCTCCACTGGCTGCCAGTTTGCTACCGGGCACAATTCAAAGTACTGGCTTTAACCTTTAAAGTGTCTAAGGGACAAATGTCCAGCCCATGTGGAAGTGGTATAATAGTAATATATATATATATATATATATATACCAATACTATCGAAGCTGAATACTACTGCTCCCCCACGCTGCTGGGTATGGCACAAGTCGGTGCGGCTACACCAAAAACTGCCCTGAGGGACAATGTCTCCGTGGCCCAGGATCCAGGATCAATAACAACAAAATAATATAGTCCTATAAGGCATAGTACACAGATAAACACTGTACATAAATATCAAACACAAGCCTTAATCCCCTGCGGAGACAATCATGGAAATGCACATCCAGTAGGCAAAAACATGTATATCCCCAATAGCACATTCGGGCCCCACACCATTCTGATGGAAGTCCAGTACCTACATAGAGATATCAATCAAAACCGCCTGCAGCAAGTGAATTGGGGAGGGATGGTCTCTGAGGGCTCCCCCTTACATTGTGGAGTCCCTCAGGGGGCCACCCTCTCCTCGCTGTTATTTAACATCTACATGCGACCGCTCGCCCAATTGGTGCGGAGCTTTGGGATGGAGTACCATCAGTACGCTGATGACACCCAGCTCATTCTGAGGATGGACGCCGGGGTGGAATCTGTACCCGATAATCTCCATCTCTGCCTAGAAGCCGTAACTGGATGGTTGCAAGCCAGTAAGTTGAAGGTGAACCCGGCGAAGATGGAGATCTTGTGGCTGGGCCGCCCGGGGGAGATCCAGTTGCCAACAATTGACGGCGTGGCGTTATGCCCCCAGCCTCTAGGAAAGAGCTTAGGTGTCCGGCTGGACCCCCAGCTCTCTATGGAGGCGCAGGTTGCCTGCGCCTGCAAGACGGCTTTTTACCATCTCCGACAGGCAAAACGTCTGGCTCCTTACCTCTCCCGCTGCGACCTGGCCACGGTGATCCAAGCCACGGTCATCTCGAGGCTTGATTACTGTAATGTGCTGTACATGGGCCTACCTTTGTCGGCGATCTGGAAACTCAAGCTGGTGCAGAACGCAGCAGCACGCCTGCTCTCAGCCCCAAGATCTGCTCATGCCGGGTCTCCTTCAAGCAGGGGCGGTCCGTCCATGTAAGCAACCTCTGCACCATCTTGGATGGATGCAACCCCAAACCTCTGCCTGCAGCAGCTTCTGAGCATGCACGGAAGCTGCCCAGCAGCGCTCTCCCTTGCCCTGTGAAATGCCCATGAAACCCCAAGGCTCCTCTTGGCGCTTCCTGGTTCCCCTCTGCCGGCCCCTGAGGCCCCTCCCTGCTCTACAATGCCCTGCGCGGGTCTCCAAAGTAATGTTTCATGTTTTTTTTTGGAGGTGTTGGACCGCCCCTGCATTCAAGGTGTTAGTTCTAACTTTCAAGGCCTTATATGGTTTGGGGCCAGTGTACCTGAGGGAGCGGCTTACCCCTTATGTGCCCAGGAGATCGCTGCATTCAGAGAGGCTAAACCTGCTGGAGGTGCCTGGCATAAAGATCTACAGGCTGTCTAGTACGCGGCAGAGGGCGTTTGCTGTGGCGGCGCCGACTCTGTGGAACTCCCTGCCTGAGGAGATTCGAGTTATACGGGACTTGATGCCATTTCGCAGATCCGTCAAGACCTGGCTATTTAGGCAGGCAATCGGCCCTGACCGGTGTCCACCATCATTTGCCGCTCTGCCGTGTCATCACCACTTGCACGATGCTGTCCTTCTGCAATTTTAGTGTCGGGAATGGGGTTTTAACGGGGGGGGGGGGGGTTAAACTTGGTTTTATAATGTTTTTATGTGTTTTATCTGATGTTTTATTGCTGTAAACCGCTCTGAGCTTCGGAGAGAGCGGTATACTAAGCAGAATAAATAAATAAATAAATATTACATTATGTTATAAAATAATATATAGAATTATTTATTTAAATAAAAAATATTTTTAAATACAAATTAACGCAATTAAGCAAATAAAATAACAATCACATTCCTAAAACCATCAAAAATCACAAAAATAAAATAAATTTAAATAAATAAATAAGACTCAGGAGCCAAGGCGGAGGCCGCTGCCCTCGAGAGAGAGAGAGAGAGAGAGAGAGAGAGAGAGAGAGGAAGGATCCCCGGGTGAGAGGGAGGCGAACCTGGTTTCCCACAGACCTGGTTTGTATATTTCATCGGTTGTATTATGAGGTTATCCACTGCCACCCTTCGAAGGGGAACCGCTGACTCCATCCTCCACTGTGAAGAGCCTCAGTGTCATCCTGGACTCTAACATGACGATGGAGGCCCAGATCGCCTCCACGAGCAAAAGGGCCTTTTTCCACCTACGTCAAGCAAGGCAACTGGCGCCCTATCTACCAACGGAGGCGCTAGCCATGGTAATCCATGCCACGGTTACATCAAGGCTGGATTACTGCAACGCTTTATACGTGGGTCTACCTCGGTCAGTAACTCGCAAGATCCAGATTGCAGAAAATGCTGCCGCCAGGTTCCTCACGAAAACACCAATGAGGTGTCACATCACGCCATCCTTCCAGCATTTGCACTGGCTGCCGGTTGAGCACAGAGTCTTTTATAAGGCCCTGACCCTGACGCTTAAGGCCTTGCGGGGCCAGGGTCCTACATACCTAAGAGACCGTCTGATACCACCCATCCATCTGAGAGCACCACGGCCAGCCTACGAGAACCTTCTCTGTGTCCCGGGTCTGAGAGAGGCTCATCTGGAGCCCACGAGACAGAGATCTTTCTCCATTGCGGCCCCTGTCCTGTGGAACTCTCTGCCGCCAGACCAAAGAGCCATCCTCGACCTGCCTTCATTTCTGGCGGCACTTAAGACATGGCTATTTAGAAGAACAAATGCATGAGTGACAATCAGTGACCTGGAATCTGTCTATTCCAGTATTTTAACGTTTTAATATTTTAGTACTGTAAATGCCAAGCTGTCTATTCCAGTATTTTAACGTATTTTAATATTTTTAGTACTGTAAATGCCAAGGACCAGCATAATAAGATCATTACATACAAAAACAATACCCGCAGGGGTTAAGTCTATACAGGTCAATAAATCAACACAAATATATATCAGTGCTCAATAGCATCTAAGCATAATCGCTCATAATAAAGAGTCCATAAATCATACTTATCCCCGGTGGGGAAGGAGAGGCAGTAGGACGCGGAGGAGTAAATTAGTACTCATCCAGGTGAATGAATCAGGCCGACGGAGTCGCCATGCCTGTTGTAAGGCCAAGAAATCTGTTTCACCGATAGTCCGGTTTTGTCAAGGCAAATCCAGGAAAGCGTCCAGCATCATCAAATAATATCAATCATAACCCAGGCTCAGTAGCCGATCGCGGTGTTGATTTAACCCCTGCGAGGGATGTTTGAATACTGTATAGACTTAACCCCTGCGTGGGATTGATTACCGTTGCTATTTGGGTTTTGTATGTAATGCCCTATCTTATTATGCTGGTCCTTCTGTGACTTTATATACAATTCAATATTGAATACACAACTATTTGATACGTTATTGATTTTGTGATTTATTGACCCTTCGTGGGTATTGTTTTTTGTGGCTTTCTGGCCCCCGAGCTCTGTTTTCTACTACAAGCTGTGTAAGTCGCCCGGAGCACATCTGTGGAGGGCGACTCATAAATAATAAAATTAGTTAGTTAGTTAGGTTGTGTTTGATTCCCACGTGAACTACAACTCCCAGCATGCCATGGGACTCCCTCCCAAACCCCTCCAGGGCTCAGGGTGAGTGGGGATGGGCCTGCGGGCCAAACTGGGTCCTGATCCGCCCTCAGTGGGCGTGGGTCACCGTGGTCTCTGGGTGCAGCTGAACTACAAGTCCCATCATGCTGGGTCCATACAGACATCCATTATCTGATGTTCTAGAGACCAGGCCTGGGGAAATCCAGGCCCTCCAGGTGTCTGGGGCTGCGAGGAATGGTGGGAGTTGTAGTCCACCACGCCTGGAGGGAGGGGGCGGGTTTGCCCATGCCTGGGGAGAGGGGAGAGGGGGTGGCCACGGCCAGGCCTGCCCCTTCGGGCCCCCAAGCCGGCCCCCCGCTCACCTGAGGCGCCAGCAGGGTCCGGTCGTGCCGCAGCCTCATCGCGACCAACGGGTAGGCCCGTCTCCAAGGCAACCACAACCACAACAACGGTCCCCGCGGCTCCGCCCACTGGGGGTGACGTCACAGCCCGGCAGAATCTTAGAGTTGGGTGGCCTCAGAATGGGCTGCACAAGGGGCGGGACTTCCGGAATACAGCCTTGGGAGATAGAGTAGTTGAAAGAGAGAGCATGGGGAGGGGACTTCCGGGAATCCTCAATACCTCCTGGCTTGTCTTGAGTCCACACTGCCATATAACCCAGTTCAAAGCGGATTGTGCCGGGTTTCATTGATTGATTGATTGATTGATTGACGACATTTATATGCCGCCCTTCTCTCTCTCTAATATATACAGTATATATATATATATATATATATATATATATATATATATATATATATATACTGTATATAAAAATATATTGCAATAATATATAATATAATAATATATAATATAAAGATATCTTTCTCTCGGCATTACTTCGCAAACACATATACTTAGGAAGGACTCATCCCATGCTTTCTACAAGCACGTTGATGACTAAAAAGGCCAATCTGATATAGGCAAGTCCGGTTGCAGAAAGCACAGCAGAAAGTCTCCTTGGGTGATGTCGTTTCCAAGTTGCGGTTCTTTCTGCGTTGTCGAGACCCGTTCGGCATGTCTTCTCGAAAGAGGTCGCAGCATTGTGGGTAGTGCGTCTCCATGCCTCCCGATGTGAGGCCAGGGTGGACCATGGTTGTGTTGTCGAGATCAGCAAGATTCCAGCAGCAGGTCGTTCCGCGAGTGAACAGGTCCCAACTTCAGCACGCACGCCTGTTCCCGGGTGGAAACCCGCACATCCCCTCCCTTAGCCCCTCCGGAGCCTGTCCGAAGGGTTCCCTTCTCTTTCTGACCTTCTCCCCATTTTTCCTGGATTTTTATTTTTTTTTTCTCCTTTCCCGTTTCCCGGGCGCCTTAAGACTGCGCGGAGAGCCGCATCCAAGGGAAAGGTGCGATGGCTCCACCGGCAGGGCCAAGGTCGTTTGAAATGGGAGTCCCGGGTTCGAGACCACCAAGGGAGGAAAGGAACTCATTTTTGCTTTTACACTTTTATCTTTATTCTCCTCTTCCCCCCTCCCCTCATTCTTGGGACATCTCTGAGCTCAGAAGGAAAGGTTTTGAGAAAGGAATTGGCCATGAAGCAGGAGGCCTCATCTGTTTACGTTGGGCTGAAAGCAGGAAAACAGAGATCATAAATAAAGATTCATCTTTGTGATTATGCATCTGTACATATTGCCTCCATGTTCCCCCTGACCCCCTGTAACCTCTTCCCTTCCCTTCTCCCCTTTTTTTGTCATGAAAAGAAAGATTGCCTGTATTTTGCTGTTGTGTAAGCTGAGAGGATATGACTGAATCTTGCTCCCCTAAGCCTTTTTCGGATCACCATATCTATTGCATGAGCTATTCTGATGGGAAATCTTGTTATGGATAAGCGGAAGCACTAGTCTTCATGCCCCACATTCCCATCAGCCTGAAGGAAGTATTAATCGTCGGAGTTTCGTCCAGTTGATTCATCCCTTGGGACTTGGACAATTGAACATTTGTTCACACAGCAGGGACCACAGCTGGCTTCGGAACCCAGATGGGGTCTCACAATAGATCCTCGGTCACACAAAGGCTTGAGTGGGTTTCTGCCATCAAGTCTCTTCCTCCTTTTCCCATTCATCCTCAAGTCCATTAATCCTATCACTCCCAGGCGTCATTTCAGGTCGTTTACCTGACTAGGACTCTTTTGTTTTACTCATATGCAAATATTGACAGTGATTCCCGTCTGAGCTTCCCTTCCTGGAAGTCCATATATGGCCACAGACTCCTGATTGGCTGAGGTGGCGAATGGGAGTAAGCGCAACGCCCCATCCATCAGCTGATCTCTACGTTCCGACCAAACATCGACGGAGCTGGCCAGAAGGGGGCAGGCGGGAAATTCAATTGTTTTGACAGTTCTGTAACCTTTAAAAATCGATGTTTTGAATGTACACGCATGCGTCTTTGCGGAATCAGGGAATTTGCGGTCGCATCCTACTCAGCTGAGCAGAATAAACAATTTCGTGGCATCTACCTAACAGATTGGTGAGCATAATTGGGTCCAAGGGAGGCGGGTAGATTACGAGGGCCTAACCGCTCCTGGCTCGCCAGGTTAACTGAACCCTCGCGGGCTCCGCTCTGTGGTCGGTCCACAAGACTTGCCCGGTTGTCGGAACAGCCGGTCCGGGGAAGTGGCAGCTGTTCGATAACAGTTGGGGATCAACCTGGCCGAGCCTGAGATGTTGCTTCAGGGAGTCCTTATATCTCTTTTTGGGGCGCCTCTCTTGCGCTGACCCGTGTTGAGTTCACCATAGAGTAGTATCTTTGGGAGGCGGTGGACCTATATCCTATGGACATGCCCTGCCCAGCGCAGCTGTGTTCTCAATGGCATGGCCTCAATGCTGGTGATCCCTGCTTGCTCCAGGACAGCAACATTAGTCACGTAGTCGGTCCAGTGTATATTTAGGATTGTGCGAAGACAGCACTGATGAAAGCATTCGAGGAGTCATAGGTGTTGGCGAGAGGTGACCCATAAGAACATAAGAACATAAGAAGAGCCATGCTGAATCGGGCCTCAGCCCATCTAGTCCAGCATTCTGTGTCACACAGTGGCCCACCAGTTGTACACGGGGATCTCGAGCAGAAGGGAGGGCAAAACCCTCACCTGCTCCCGACCCCCCACAACCAGTACCCGGGGAAAATCCTGCCTGCCTCCATCAACACAGAGGTGGCACTTGGATGTCCATTTCAGTAGCTACTGATTCCCTTGGTATCCATGAATCTGTCTAATCCTGCCTTGAAGCTGTCCAGGCTGACCGCTGTCACAACCTCTTCTGGAAGTGAGTTCCATAACCCAATGACCCTCTGGGTGAAGAAATATTTCCCTTTATTAGTCCTAACTTTCCTACCTTGGAGCTTCAGGGAGTGCCATCTAGTCCTAGTGTTGTGTGACAGAGAAAATATTTTTCTTTATTCACCTTTTCTATCCCATGCATGATTTTATACACTTCGATCAAGTCACCTCTTAAACGCCGTCTTTCAAGGCTGAAAAGACCAAGGCGTTGCAACCTGATTTCATAAGGGAGCTGCTCCATCCCTTGGATCATTCTTGTTGCCCTTTTCTGTACCTTTTCCAGTTCCGTTATATCCTTCTTGAGGTGCGGTGACCAGAATTGTACACAGTACTCCAGATGTGGCCTCACCATAGATTTGTAGAGAGGCAATACAACATTTGACGACCTATTTTCGATTCCCTTCCTGATCATGCCAAGCATAGAATTGCTGCTGCGCACTGGGTTGACATCTTCATTGAGCTGTCCACCAAAACCCCAAGATCCCTTTCCTGGTTTGTCTCGGAAAGCTTTGACCCCATCAATTTGTAGGTGTAGTTGGGGTTCTTTGCCCCGATGTGCATGACTTTACACTTGTTTAGGTTAAAATGCATTTGCCACTTTGTTGCCCATTCACTCAATTTCGAGAGATCTTTCTGGAGCTCTTTACAGTCAGTTTCATTTTTAACTACCCTGAACAATTTAGTGTCGTCCGCAAACTTTGCTACCTCAGAATTTACTCCTACATCCAGGTCATTAATGAATAAATTAAAAAGTAACGGACCCAAAACTGAACCTTGGGGTACGCCACTTCTCACCTCTTTCCACCCAGAGAAATGTCCGTTTATTACCACCCTTTGTTTCCTACAGTTTAGCCAGGTTCCAATCCAGGACAAGACCTGTCCTCTGATTCCATGGCTGAAGAGCTTATTTAGGAGCCTTTGGTGAGGGACTTTGTCAAAAGCCTTTTGAAAGTCAAGGTAAAAGACCCATGTTTCAGACCCATAGAGGAGAACAGACAGTACGATACCTGTACACACTTATTTTGGTCCTCTACCAGCCCGCACCACAGGAAGAACACCATCACCCCCACGTCAGCATAGGCAAATCTGTGCTTCAGTCCGTTCAGCAGTTCACCTCCCTGGGAAGCATCATCTCTTCAGACGCCAAGATTGACAAAGAGAGAGATCACAGGTTAGCAAAGGCATAGAGTGCATTCGGACGGCTTCACAAGAGAGTCTGGAGCAACAAGCACCTGAGGCAAAGCACCAAAATCAGTGTGTACAGAGCTATCGTACTGTCTATTCTCCTCTAGAGAGATTATTAGTTGTAGTAGTATTATATTGTATTAATATACAATATATTATATTATGGAGAGAGAGTTGCCGAATAGACAAGCTGGGTTTAGAAAAGGCAGAGGAAGGAGAGACCCAGTGGCCGATATCCGGATGCTGGACGATGGAGAAATGCCAGGAGTTCCAGGAAAACATCCACTTCTGCTTTAATGACTCTTCCAAAGCCTTTGACTGTGTGGATCATCATAAATGGTGGCACGTTCTTGGTGGTCTGGGCATCCCAATCCACCTTGTCTGTCTCCTGAGGAGCCTGTATAATGACCAAGTGTTAATAATCTCCTGACCTCACGATTGTGTTAGAAAACAAAGTAATGGATCGTCAACATCACAATCCCAGGTGACAGCAGGATTGAAGAGAAACAAGCGGAAAAGCTGACACGAGATGAGGATTTAAAGATCGAACTGCAAAGACTGTGGCACAAGGTGGTCCCAGTGGTGATGGGCACACTGGGTGCAGCGCCTCAAGACCTCGGCCTGCATGTAAACCCAATCGGCAAAGGCAAAATCACCCCCTGCCAGCTGCAGAAGGCCACCTTACTGAGATCTGCACACATTATTCGCCGATACATCACACAGTCCTAGCCACTTGGGAAGTGTCCGATGTGTGATCCAATACAACAGCCAGCAGATTGACCTTGTCTGCGGTGGACTCCTCTTGTTGTGTTTCTAATAATCATAATTATTATTATTATTTATATCCTGCCTCCATTTCCCCAAAGGGGACTCAGGCCACGGCTAACATGAGGCCAAAATTACATCAAACCAACAAGATAAAATAAATAGTGCAAAATAATAATAATAATAATAATAAACTTTCTTTGTACCCCGCACCCATCTCCCCAATGGGGACTTGGGGCGACTAATAAGATAATGAAAATAGAACACAATGGGTGGGCCAAATGCACAAGATAACATTTATTTATTTAAAACTTTTGCACCCCGGCCTTCTCACCTCTCTCGAGGGACTCAGACCGGCATTACAGCAAAGATTCAATGCTATACCATTTAAAAACAACTACAACAACATGTTAAAATACATAAAAACCCAGCATAAAACCACATCGCCACTAAAACAATTCCATTCAATCTGTAAACGTGGTCATACATTCAGACAATAGCCAGTCTCAGCCTATTCTGGGAAGGCCTGGTTCCACATCCAGGTCTTCACCAGCCTCCTGAAGGTCAACAGAGAGGAGGCAGATCTAGCATCACTTGGTAGGGAGTTCCACAGCCGAGGGGCCACCACAGAGAAGGCCCTGTCGTCCCCACTAGCTGCACTTGCGACGCTGGCGGGACCAAGAGCAGGGCCTCTCCGGAGGATCTTAATGTTCTTGATGAGTCGTAGGGAAGAATCTGTTCGGACAGGTAAACTGGGCCAGAACCGTATAGGATTTTGTAGGTTAAAACCAGCACTTTGGATTGTGGCCGGAAGCTAATTGGCAGCCAGTGGAGCTGGAGCAACAAGGGAGTTGTGTGCTCCCTCTGCCCCGCTCCTGTTAGTAACCTGGCTGCCGAACGTTGGACTAATTGCAGCTTCCGAGCAGTCTTCAGAGGCAACCCCACGTAGAGAGCGTTGCAGTAGTCTATTCGGGGATGTAACCAGAGCGTGGACTACCGTGGCCAAGTCAGACTTCCCAAGGTACGGGCGCAACATGATAAAACCCTGGATGAGATAGCAGTGGGAAAGTGTATTTGTGAGGGAGGGGCAAGGCCTTCATTAAGGATGGGGGGGGGGAGTACATCAAGAGGACGACTCTGTAGATGGAACAAACAGACATGGAATATATGAAGCAGCACTAAGATCTAGATTGTTTTTTGGGGCTATGTGGCCATGTTCTAGAAGCATTCTCTCCTGACGTTTCGCCCGCATCTATGCCAAGCATCCACAGAGGTTGTGAGTAAGAACTGACGATGGAACAACAGACCGGTTCAAGGTTGGGAAAGGCGTAAGGCAGGGTTGCCTACTCTCACCCAACCTCTTCAACTTGTATGCAGAACGCGTCACGCGAGGATGTGCGGGGCTTGACGAATCCAAGGCTGGGGTTAAAATGGCTGGAAGAAACATTCACAACCTTCGATATGCAGAGGATACCACTTGGAAGGCTGAAACTCGGGAGGAGCTGCGGAGTCTTCTCACCAAGGTGGAAGAAGAAAGGGCCAAAGCTGGGTTGCAGCTAAACATTAAAAAACCAAGATGGTGGCAACCAGACGGATGGGTAACAACCCTGACCGGGACCCCCTTCCACCTGGAAACGGATGTCCTCACTGCGGAAGAACGTCAGCATCCCGAATAGGGCACAGCAGCCACCGATGTCTCCACCGCCAAGACATCATCCTCGGGCTAGGAGGGATCGCCTAAATGAATGTAAGTCGTAAGTAGGTAGTACTCCAGAGGAGACCACTTCAGTGCAAAAAAGGATTTGGCCGAGCCTCTGCTTCCTTCAGCGTACACAGTTTATTTTCTGTGGTCATTCTGTGGCTTTCCAGATATTGATGACCTGCAGCTCCCATAGGCCTCTTGGGTAGCCTGACTAATTGGGGGGGGGGGGGGCTGGGAATTGTTGTCCACCAAGCCCTGGCCACTCCTGCCTTGGACACAGTCCTGTGGATCATTCTAGATGCAGGTGTTTTGGGGTCAAAATTACGATAGCCCCGGTTACTTTGACATCTAAGGAAACCTCAGGCTTGACCTGCTCTGGGAGGGATGTCCTTGTCTCTTGGGGTCTGTGTGTGGCTTCACGCCTGTGTCAAGCCCTCCATTTCTCCTCCCGGCAGGTGTGCCTGAGTCCAGACTTGGCCAGCAGAGTCTCCAGACATCATACGGAGCAAAGGCAACCCCGTGAATTCCTCCTCTGAGGAAGAAGGTGCCAGAAAGATGCCCCCAAAACAGGTTAACAAAGTCTTTTTCTTTCCTTCCTTCCTTCCTTCCTTCCTTCTTTTCTTCCTTCTTTCCTTCCTTCCTTCCTTCTTCCTTCCTTCCTTCTTCCTTCTTCTTTCCTTCCTTTCCTTCCTTCCTTTCCTTCCCTTCTTTCCTTCTTCCTTCCTTCCTTCCTTTCCTTCCTTTGTTTCTTCCTTCTTTCTTTCCTTCCTTCCTTCCTTTCCTTCTTTGCTCCCTTCATTCCTTTTTTTCTTTCCTTTCTTTCCTTCTTCCTTCCTTCCCTTCTATCTTCCTTCCTTCCTTCCTTCCTTCCTTCCTTCCAACAGAGCCCTTGGGAGGGGTCTGCAACAGAGGCCGCCAATAGTTCCTCCCAAGGGCAGAAAAATTGGACCCTGGGGGTTGGTGCTCATCTCCTTTTCAAAGCCGGAGAGCCCAGCGTTGTCCTTAGACTTCTCCAAGGTCATGTGGCCAGCATGACTGCATGGAGCACCGTTAACTTCACACAATTGAAGGGATATGTTGACTCTAAGCTGGGATGTAAAGAGCTGGGCATGTTTAGCCTAAAGAAGAGAAGGTTGAGAGGAGACATGACGAGGGCCATGTATACATACGTGAGGGGAAGTCAGTCCTAGGCAGGAGGGAGCAAGCTTGTTTTCTGCTGCCCTGGAGACTAGGACGCAGTGGAGCCATGGCTTCAAAGTACAGGAAAGGAGATTCCATCTGAACATTAGTAAGAACTTCCTGATTGGGAGAGCCGTTCTTTCTGATTGGGAGAGCAGTGGAACTCTCTGCCCTGGAGTGTGGTGGACGCTCTTTGGAGGCTTTCAGACAGAGCTGGATGGCCATCTGTCAGGGGTGCTTTGAAGGCCATGGAGTTGGACTGGATGGCCCACGAGGTCTCTTCCAACTCTAGGATTCTATGTTTCTAATGTTGTGGATTTCTGGAAATTGTAGTTTTGGGATATTTGGCAGAGAATTAAGTGTTGCCCCTTCCTTCGTATTTTTTTTGTAGAGTTGTAGTTTCACAAGGCATTGGGTATTCTCTTGCACATCAAATGCACTGACCCCACTCAATGCTGTGGAATCCTGGGAGTTGTAGTTTGTTGATGATTCTATGGTCTTAAACAGGAACGCTGTGTGAACGTTGAGGAGGGTACGCATGGGAGTTGCTCCTTGAGCTTGCTGTGGCCGCTTTTGAAACGACACCTTGGTCTGTAGAGACTTCTCAGGCGGGACCGACAGTCGTCACCTGGAGCGTTTACGAAATCTCATCTCTATCCACGAGGCCTTCAAGATGGCCGCGCAGACTCCTCTAATCCAGTTCAAGGCAGGCCATGTGAAGGAATGACGTAGAATGAGTCATGGGGGCTCTGTTTGCCAAGTTTGGTCTTTATCGGTCTTGGTTCAGGGCCGCAGTGGTCTGTGGGGAATGAGGGTTTGAAAGTACTACAAATCCCATAATCCGTGGAGGTACTTCAAGTCCCATCATCCATGGTCCGCCCTCCTCCAAACTGCAGTAGGCTTTAGCATGGGTCATAGGGGCTCTGTGTACCAAGGTTGGATACTTTCAATTCAGGCCATACACAATGTCCCATGAGCTGAGGCCTAGTCAAGAAATTCTAGTTGAGGAAGCCTTACTGTCAATTCAGGCCTTATTAAACAGTATCCCATTAAGAGAGGCCTAGTCAGGAAATTCAAGTTGAAGAAGCCTTACTGTCAATTCAGGCCTTACACAGTATCCCATTAAGAGAGGCCTAGTCAGGAAATTCAAGGTAATGAAGCCTTACTGTCAGTTTTGGGCCTGGTCTGTGATTTGTAGGGGCTAGTGTTGTTTGGGAAGTGTTTGGGGTGAAGGTACTGCAAATCCCATCATTCGTGGCCCATCCCGCCCTAAACCGCACCAGGTTGTGAAGTGGGCCATTGGGCCTCTGTGTGCCAAGTGTGGTCTTGTTCTGCCATTGTTTGGGTCGCAAGGTGTTTTGGACTCCGACTCCCTTTATGTTTCCTTTTCTACGTAATGCTGAAGAAGACTCCTGAGTTTTCCTCTTGTGAGCTCTTTCATCACACTTGGAGTTACAAGGGCTAGAGTTACTCTATGGGCTACTCATGCTCAATGCTGACACAAGCTTCCTTTCTGCTGCCCTGGAGACGAGGACGCAGCGGAGCCATGGCTTCAAACGGCAGGAAAGGAAGGAGATTCCACCTGAACATGACTGGCAGAGCTGTTCAGCAGTGGAACTCTCTGCCCCGGAGTGTGGTGGAGTGAGGCTCCTACTTTGGAGGCTTTTGAGCAGAGGCTGGATTGACTCCGCTGTCACTGCCACGGTGTAATTCTATGAAATTATTTATCTGCTGCCCTTTTATCCCTGAAGGGGACTCAGAGTGGCTTACATGTAATGTGTAAATACAATATATTGTATTATTACCATAGCACAATATTGGTTTTGTAGATTACTATATTTGAAGGGAGATGTTCACAAGGTGGAATGCGTCCAGAAAAAGAGGGCGACTCAAAGGATGAAGGGCCTGGAGAACAAGCCCTATGAGGAGCGGCTTAAGGAGCTGGGCACGTTTAGCCTATAGAAGGGAAGGCTGAGAGGAGACATGATGGCTGGGAAAAAGACACCCCCCCTCAAGTGGATTGCTTGACACCTGGCTGAGAAAAGAAAGAAAGAGGCCTCAGCTGAGGGAATCAGGCTCCTGAGGGAGCAAGCCAGGAGGGAAGCCATTTTGTGTCCTGCCCACCATTTTGTGTCCACTTCTGCCAGTCCTGAGCGTGCTCAGTGGGCGCCCACAGAAGGTTCTGGCACCTTCCTCCGTCCTTGGGAAAGCACGGCTGGGGAGTTCCTGCTTGGGCAAGGCTTGGCTGGGCCAGGGTGAGGCCCCATCTTGCCCGGAGGAGGCGGCTGTTGAGGCCAATGTGAAATACAGTTTAGAATCGGGGATCCTAGTTGATTGACACCTGGCTGAGGCAAGAAGGAGGGAAGGGGCCGAGGGGCGGCTGAGGGCCTCAGACTCCCGAGGGGGAAAAGCCAGAGGGAAGCCATTTTGTCTTCCGCCCGCCATTTTGTGTTCAGGCAGTACGTGAAACTACAGTATAGAATAGATTTAAATGAGAAAGGGGTGGACGGACGGACAGACAGACACTATATCTCCCTCTGATGGGCAAGAGGTGGCCGACTCCAACGTGCCTCCGGCCTCCAAAGGGTCCGGCTTCAAGGCCGTGGGCAGCCAGCCATGTTTCCTCACAAAGGGCAGAATGGCAGTTGGAAGGGTTGGCCTCAGCAGCCAGCCAGAGGCAGCAGCCAATCAGAACCCTGGCCCCTGGCACACTCGGCCAATCGGCTGCTGACACACCTCTCTCTCTCTCCAGCCAGCCCACCCTTTCCGAACCCTCCCACTCTGGGCCCACCAGCCTCCCGGGCAGACCGTGTCCAGAGGTCCTCCAGCCCTGTGGAGGGAGAGGCGCCCTCAGCCTGAGCCTGGCCAGAGGAGGGCCCGTCCAGGGCAGGAGGAGTCAGGCCCTTCCTCCCACACCGCCACCTCCCTCCCTCCCTCCCTCCCTCCCCTCCCAGGGTTCCTCCCAGGAGAGACGTCCGGACAGGTGATCTGGGCCAGGTGTGTTTGGTTCCCAGAGAGGCAGGAAGGAAGTGGGCCTCCTCCTCCTCCTCAGACCTGCCTTTCCTGCCCCTCTAGGACCCACACTCCCTCCCCTTCGCCCTTCCTTGCCCGGCTGGGACAGGAGAGAAGAGTTGGCCCCTGTGGCCTCTTCCCCCTCCTGCTCTTTGCAGCCTGTCTCTTCTCCTCCTTCCTCTCCTCCTGGGGAGTCTTCTTCCCATTCCTTCTCCAAAGGGCGGAAGAGAGGCCGAAGCCCAAAACACCCGGAGGGAGGGAAGGCCGGAGTGGGCCCAGGCCTGTTCCACACACAGGTTGGCCTCCTCACACATGCGGAGACACACACACTGACCGAGAACAAGGGAAGCAACCACTTCCTAAGCTCTCTTCCTTCCTTGAAAGGAGATGGAGCCTGGCCTTGAGCCACGTGCGCCATGGAGAAAAAGGGGCCTGGTGCACGTGGGGTTGGGGGTCAGCACAACGGACCGAGAGGTTGGCACTTTTCCAACCAGGAGATCCTTTGGAGGAGAGAGGGGTCGGCAGAGGGCCACAAGCTTCAGACTTTTGTTTCTCCTCTAAGCAAGAAGCTGGGCCTTCATGAGATGGAGCCACGGTGCCTTGTGGACTCAATAGTTCTCATTGGCACCGGGACTGTGGCGCCGCTGGCTGGTGTCAGCTGCATTAAGATCACTACTGACCCGAAGGTCATGATATTGAAGCCAGACGGGGTCACAGTGAGCTTCTGGCCAATTGTGTAGCTTGCTGTCGACCGTTGCAACCCGAAAGACAGTTGCATCTGTCAAGTAAGAAATTTAGGGACCACCTACGTGTGGAGAGGCTAATTTAACAAAATTTATGAGGCCAGAGAAATCTCCAGCAAAAGGATGCAGGGAATGTTGAAAGTACATCATCAGTGTCGCAGATGGACGGTCAAGCGACAGCTCCCCTAGTGGCCAGAAAAAAGTTCAATAGCCTCTGACTGTCTGCCTATATGTGTTGTGTGTCTATGGCATTGAATGTTTGCCATGTATGTGTACCTTGTAATATATTATACACAATAGCAATATATTACTACTAATAATAATAAGATATTATAATTGTATATTTACGTTACATGTAATATTACTAATAATATTGCGATATAATTTGTTATAAGACAATGTGATATGTAATTGTTGTAATGTGACCACAACATAGTACGTTGCATTTGATATTAGAGTATAATATAGTATGCTATAATATATTGTATATACATAGAATATTGATAATGTTGTAATGTAATGCAATATATTACTACTACTACTACTAATAAGATACTATAACTATATATTTCATGTTACATGCAATATTACTAATAATATTGCGATAAAATTGTTATAGTTCAATGTGATATTGTTATATTACAATGTGATGTGTAATATTAATGTTGTGCTGTGGCAATAATTATAGTTCATTGTATTTGCATTTGCTTGTGAGCCGCTCTGAGTCCCCTTCGGGGTTGAGAAGAAGGGCGGCAGAGAAATAAATACCCCAAAGTAAATACATAAATAAAATAAATAAATAGATCTGGGCATGTTTAGCCTGGAGAAGAGAAGGTGGAGAAGAGACAGGATGGCTGGGAAAGAGGCCCCGCCTCCACTGGAGTGATTGACACCTGGCTGAGGGAAGAAAGGAAGAAAGGAAGAGGGCCTCAGAAGCCATTTTGTGTCCAGTTCAGTCTGAGGAAAAAACTGAGTGCAGCTGATTTTGGTCCAGTTCAGCTGAGGGGCAAGCCAGGGGGGGGAAGCCATTTTGTGTCCAGTTCAGTCTGAGGAAAAGAGTCTGAGGTGCAGCTGAGGGGGCAAGCCAGGGGAAGCCATTTTGTCTCCAGTTCAGTCTGAGGAAAAGAGTGCAGCTGAGGTGCAGCTGAGGGGGCAAGCCAGGGGAAGCCATTGTGTGTCCAGTTCAGTCTGAGGAAAAGAGTCTGAGGTGCAGCTGAGGGGCAAGCCAGGGGAAGCCATTTTGTGCTCCAGTTCAGTCTGAGGAAAAGAGTCTGAGGTGCAGCTGAGGGGGCAAGCCAGGGGGAAGCCATTTTGTGTCCAGTTCAGTCTGAGGAAAAGAGTCTGAGGTGCAGCTGAGGGGGGCAAGCCAGGGGAAGCCATTTTGTGTCCAGTTCAGTCTGAGGAAAAGAGACTGAGGTGCAGCTGAGGGGGGAAGCCATTTTGTGTCCAGTTCAGGGGAAGCCATTTTGTGTCCAGTTCAGTCTGAGGAAAAGAGTCTGAGGTGCAGCTGAGGGGGGAAGCCATTTTGTGTCCAGTTCAGTCTGAGGAAAAGAGTCTGAGGTGCAGCTGAGGGGCAAGCCAGGGGGGGGAAGCCATTTTGTGTCCAGTTCAGTCTGAGGAAAAGAGTCTGAGGTGCAGCTGAGGGGGCAAGCCAGGGGAAGCCATTTTGTGTCCAGTTCAGTCTGAGGAAAAGAGTCTGAGGTGCAGCTGAGGGGGCAAGCCAGGGGAAGCCATTTTGTGTCCAGTTCAGTCTGAGGAAAAGAGTCTGAGGTGCAGCTGAGGGGGGAAGCCAGGGGAAGCCATTTTGTGTCCAGTTCAGTCTGAGGAAAAGAGCCTGAGGTGCAGCTGAGGGGGGAAGCCAGGGGAAGCCATTTTGTGTCCAGTTCAGTCTGAGGAAAAGAGTCTGAGGTGCAGCTGAGGGGGGGGGGGAAGCCAGGGGAAGCCATTTTGTGTCCACTTCAGTCTGAGGAAAAGAGACCAAGGTGCAGCTGATGGGGAAGCCCGGGGGAAGCCATTTTGTGTCCAGTTCAGTCTGAGGAAAAGAGTCTGAGGTGCAGCTGAGGGGGGAAGCCAGGGGGAAGCCATTTTGTGTCCAGTTCAGTCTGAGGAAAAGAGTCTGAGGTGCAGCTGACGGGGGAAGCCAGGGAAGCCATTTTGTGTCCAGTTCAGTCTGAGGAAAAGAGGCCGAGGTGCAGCTGAGGGGGCAAGCCAGGGGAAGCCATTTTGTGTCCAGTTCAGTCTGAGGAAAAGAGTCTGAGGTGCAGCTGAGGGGGCAAGCCAGGGGAAGCCATTTTGTGTCCAGTTCAGTCTTCAGTGCAGCTGAGGACAAGAGTCTGAGGTGCAGCTGAGGGGGCAAGCCAGGGGGAAGCCATTTTGTGTCCAGTTCAGTCTGAGGAAAAGAGTCTGAGGTGCAGCTGAGGGGGCAAGCCAGGGGGAAGCCATTTTGTGTCCAGTTCAGTCTGAGGAAAAGAGTCTGAGGTGCAGCTGAGGGGGCAAGCCAGGGGGAAGCCATTTTGTGTCCAGTTCAGTCTGAGGAAAAGAGGCTGAGGTGCAGCTGAGGGGGCAAGCCAGGGGAAGCCATTTTGTGTCCAGTTCAGTCTGAGGAAAAGAGACTGAGGTGCAGCTGATGGGGCAAGCCAGGGGAAGCCATTTTGTGTCCAGTTCAGTCTGAGGAAAAGAGTCTGAGGTGCAGCTGACGGGGGAAGCCATTTTGTGTCCAGTTCAGTCTGAGGAAAAGAGTCTGAGGTGCAGCTGAGGGGGGGAAGCCAGGGGGAAGCCATTTTGTGTCCAGTTCAGTCTGAGGGGGAAAAGAAGCCTTTGTGTGCAGCTGAGGAAAAGAGGGGTGCAGCCAGGGGGAAGCCATTTTGTGTCCAGTTCAGTCTGAGGAAAAGAGTCTGAGGTGCAGCTGATGGGGCAAGCCAGGGGGAAGCCATTTTGTGTCCAGTTCAGTCTGAGGAAAAGAGTCTGAGGTGCAGCTGAGGGGGCAAGCCAGGGGAAGCCATTTTGTGTCCAGTTCAGTCTGAGGAAAAGAGTCTGAGGTGCAGCTGAGGGGGAAGCCAGGGGGGAAGCCATTTTGTGTCCAGTTCAGTCTGAGGAAAAGAGACTGAGGTGCAGCTGAGGGGGCAAGCCAGGGGGAAGCCATTTTGTGTCCAGTTCAGTCTGAGGAAAAGAGTCTGAGGTGCAGCTGAGGGGGGAAGCCATTTTGTGTCCAGTTCAGTCTGAGGAAAAGAGTCTGAGGTGCAGCTGAGGGGGGAAGCCAGAGGGAAGCCATTTTGTGTCCAGTTCAGTCTGAGGAAAAGAGGCTGAGGTGCAGCTGAGGGGCAAGCCAGGGGGAAGCCATTTTGTGTCCAGTTCAGTCTGAGGAAAAGAGTCTGAGGTGCAGCTGAGGGGGCAAGCCAGGGGGAAGCCATTTTGTGTCCAGTTCAGTCTGAGGAAAAGAGTCTGAGGTGCAGCTGAGGGGGCAAGCCAGGGGGAAGCCATTTTGTGTCCAGTTCAGTCTCAGTCTGTGCAGCTGAAAAAGTCTGATTTTGTGTCCAGTTCAGCTGAGGAAAAGAGTCTGAGGTGCAGCTGAAGCCAGGGGAAGCCATTTTGTGTCCAGTTCAGTCTGAGGAAAAGGTGCAGCTGAGCAAGCCTGAGGTGCAGCTGTCTGAGGGGCAAGCTGAGGGGGCAAGCCAGGGGGAAGCCATTTTGTGTCCAGTTCAGTCTGAGGAAAAGAGCCTGAGGTGCAGCTGAGGGGGCAAGCCAGGGGAAGCCATTTTGTGTTCCACCCGCCATTTTGTGTCCAGTTCAGTCTGAGGAAAAGAGGCCGAGGTGCAGCTGAGGGGGCAAGCCAGGGGGAAGCCATTTTGTGTTCCATCCACCATTTTGTGTCCAGTTCAGTCTGAGGAAAAGAGGTCGAGGTGCAGCTGAGGGGGCAAGCCAGGGGAAGCCATTTTGTGTTCCACCTGCCATTTTGTGTCCAGTTCAGTCTGAGGAAAAGAGGCCGAGGTGCAGCTGATGGGGCAAGCCAGGGGGCAGCCATTTTGTGACCAGTTCTGCCAGTCCTGAGCATGCGCCCACAGAACCTCAGGGGTGGGCAATTACCGGCCCTCCAGGTGTTTTGGACTTCAACTCCTAGAAATCCTAACAGCTGGTAAACTGGCTAGGATTTCTGGGAGTTAAAGTCCAAAACACCTGGAGGGCCGGTAATTGCCCATCCCTGCACCTTCCTTCGTCCTGGGGAAGGTACTGCTGGCCAGTTCCTGCTTCGGGAAGGCTTGGCTGGGCCAGGGTGAGGCCCCATCTTGCCCAGAAAAGGCGGTTGCGAAGGCCAATTTGAAATACAGTTTAGAACCGGGGAATCCTGGTTGATTGACACCTGGCTGTGGTAAAAAGGAGGAAAGAGGCCAAGGGGCAGCTGAGGGGGGCAAGCCAGGGGGAAGCCATTTGTGTCCAGTCAGTGTTGTGATCTGCCTGGAAGGTGACAGGAAACATTATTATTACTATTAATATTATTATTATCCTGGCGAACTGGGGCCCTCCCTCATCAAAATTAGGATAGCCTGGGTTACTTTAATGTCCAGGGAAAGCTCAGGCTTGACCTGCTCTGGGAGGGATGTCCTTGTCTCTTGGGGTCTGTGTGTGACTGCACGCCTGTGTAAAGCCCTCCATTTCTACTCCCGGCAGGTGTGCCTGAGTCCAGACTTGGCCGGCAGAGTCTGCAGACACACGGAGCGAAGACAGCCCTGTGAATTCCTCCTCTGCCGAAGAAGGCGCCAGAACGATGCCCCCAAAACAGGTTAACAAAGACCCTTCCTTCCTTCCTTCTTTCTTTCCTTCCTTCATTCTTCCCTCTGTACTTTCCTTCCTTCTTCTCTGCCTTCCTTCTTTCTTTCCTTTTCTTTCCTTCCTTTCTTCCTTCTTTGCTTCCCTCCTTCTATATCTTCTTTCCTTCCTCCCTCCCTCCCTCCTTTCCTTTTTCCTTCCTTCCTTCCTTCCTTTCCCTCCTTCCTTTTTTCATTCTCTGATTCCTCCCTCCCTCCTTTTTTCTTTCCTTCCTTCTTTCCTTGCTTTCTACCTTTCTTTTTCCATTCTTTTGCTTCTTTCTCTTTCCTTCCTTCCTTCCTTCCTTCTTTCTTTTCTTCTTTCCTTCTTTCTTTCTTTCCTTCCTCCCTCCATCCTTCCTTCTTCCCTTCCTTCCTTCTTTGCCTTCCTTCTTCCTTTCCTTCCTTTCTTCCTTCCTCCTTTCTTCCTTCCTTTCTTTCCCTCCCTCCCTCCTTCCTTCCTTGCCTTCCTTCTTTCTCTCCTTCCTCCGTCCTTTCTGCCTTCCCCTCCTTCTTTCCTTCCTTCCCTTTTCTTTCTTCCTTCCTCCTTCCTTCCTTCCTTCTTCCTTCTTTCTTTCTTTCTTTCTTTCCTTTCTTTCTTTCTTTCTTTCCTTCCTTCTTCTCTTCCTTCCTCCCTCCCTCCCTCCTTTTCTTCCGTCCTTCTCTCCTTCCTCCCTCTCCTTCCTCCCTCTCTTTCTTCATTTCTTTCCTTCCTTATTTCCTTCATTCTGCCTTCCATTCCTTCCTTCCTTTCCTCCTTTGCTTCCTTCCTTCGTTCTTCCTTTCCTTCCTTCCTTGTTCTTTTCCTTCCTTTCCTTCCTTGCTTCCTTCCTTCTTTCCTTCCTTCCTTCCTTCCTTTCCTTCCTTCCTTCCTTCCTTTCCTTCCTTCCTTCCTTCCTTCCTTCCTTCCTTCCTTCCTTCCTTCTTTTACTTCCTTCTTGCCTTCCTTCTTTCAGTCTTTCTTTCCTTCCTTGCCTTCCTTCCTTTTTTCTTTCCTTCTTTCTTGAAGCCGTTCTCTGAGTGGCATCTCTTCTCTGTTGCAGGTGACCTTGACCTTCAAAGACGTGGCCATCTACTTCACAGAGGAGGAGTGGAGATTGCTGGGCAAGGAGCAAAGGGCCTTGTACGAGGAGGTCATGATGGAGACCCACGAGCACGTGACCTTCCTGCGTAAGGACCTTCCAAACACCCCCTTTCCTGTGGAGATTCAGGGCCCTTTCCATTCCTCGGCCAGGGTGCCATGAGACTCCTTTCATGTCCTCTTCAGCTCAGGCCCTTGTTTCCCAGGAACTTCAAGGGGTTTATTTATTTTTATTTATTTATTATTCACTTTTATAAACCGCTCCTCCCTGCAGGCTCGGGGCGGTTTACACAGTACACGTACAATAGCGCAAAGCAGTTTAATACATTCTACTAAAAGTATAAAACATAAAACATTAAAAGCCTAGAAATACAACTACCCCTAAAGGCAAGCATCTACATAGTCACATATTAATTCTAAACTTATATCTGACTTCATGGGCTGGTGAGGTTAAAGGCTTGTTTAAACAAGAAAGTCTTACAAGCTCTCCGAAACGGGGCTAATTCCCTAATGGGGCAAACCTCATCCGGCATGGAGTTCCAGAGGGATGGTGCAGCTGCATAGAAGGCTCTCGATCTCGTTGATGATAGCCGACAAGAGTGGATCGACGGGACTACCAGGAGATTTTGTTCTTCTGAACGTAGTGATCTCGGGGGAACATATGGGGTGAGACGGTCCCTCAGGTACGCTGGCCCTAAGCCATACAAGTTGCAAGGGTTCCCCTTAGCAACTGGGAGCAATTCTCAACCAGTCATTCTCTGGGTCTGGAAGGTGCCTCTGGGAAGGCCCACAAGAGTCCAGAAAGCAATGGCTTCCCAGGCAGCGCTGGGCTCTCAGGTCCACTCGTGTGTCCTTCAGAGTAAGCACAACCCCTTCACACTGGTCCTGTGGTTTGGCCTAAGTGCATGCCCATGTTTGTGGATGGGTATACTCTGGGAAGGATGAGCATATGCGCACAGAGAGGCAGAAGTGGGACCCCGAGAGGAGAGTGTCCCCGCTTGTCATCCCAAGAGCAAGGCCACAACTGCCCAAGGCTACCAGCCCAGCTCCTCTTCTCGCCCCCCTCAACCGACCACCACCCCATTGGCCTGCAGACCCATCCTGCCCACTTCCAGTTTTGAGAAGCCTATTGGGTGGCCTGCTTTTTCGGCCGCTTTGCTGTAGTCCCTCCCCCTCCGTCCTCTGCAGGCCTGACTACTCTCCACTTCTTCTTCCTTCCCATTTCCACAAAAGGTCCTTCCTCCCTGAAAGTTGGGACTCACGCTTGTCTCTCCTTGTCCTTCTTTATAGGAGAGAACTGGTGGGCCACAAGAGCAAGCGTGAAGGGCAGGAGCCATCTTGGGAGCAAGCGGCATCTTGCCAGACATCTCCAAACCCACAAGTGTCAGCACTGTGGGAAACGCTTTGCTCAGAAGGCACACCTTAACTGTCACTTGAAAGTCCACACTGGAGAGAAACCCTTCAAATGCCGGCATTGTGGGAAATGCTTTGCTCGGAAGGCAACCCTTGAGGTTCATGTGAGAGTCCACACAGGAGACAAACCCTTCAAATGCCAGCACTGTGGGAAAGGCTTTGCTCAGAAGGGACACCTTAACTCTCACTTGAGAGTCCACACAGGGGAGAAGCTCTACAAATGCCAGCACTGTGGGAAAGGCTTTGCTTGGAAGCCATCCCTTGAGGGTCACTTGAGGGTCCACACTGGAGAGAAACCTTTCAAATGCCAGCAGTGTGGGAAAGGCTTTGCTTGGAAGAAAACTCTTGAGATTCACCTGAGAGTCCACACAGGAGCAAAACCCTTTAAATGCCAGCACTGTGGGAAAGGCTTTGCTTGGAAGCTATCCCTTGAGGGTCACTTGAGGGTCCACACTGGAGAAAAACCCTTCAAATGCCAGCACTGTGGGAAACGCTTTGCTTGGAAGGAAATCCTTGTGAATCATCTGAGAGTCCACACAGGAGAGAAACCCTTTAAATGTCAGCACTGTGGGAAAGGCTTTGCTCAGAAGGGACACCTTAACTCTCACTTGAGAGTCCACACAGGAGAGAAACCCTACAAATGCCAGCACTGTGGGAAAGGCTTTGCTCGTAAGACACACCTTAACTGTCACTTGAGAGTCCACACTGGAGAGAAACCCTTCAAATGCCAGCACTGTGGGAAACGCTTTGCTTGGAAGGAAATCCTTGTGAATCATCTGAGAGTCCACACAGGAGAGAAACCCTTTAAATGTCAGCACTGTGGGAAAGGCTTTGCTTGGAAGGGAGAACTTAACTCTCACTTGAGAGTCCACACAGGAGCGAAACCCTTCAAATGCCAGCACTGTGGGAAAGGCTTTGCTTGGAAGGCAAACCTTGTGAATCATCTGAGAGTCCACACAGGAGAGAAACCCTTCAAATGCCATCACTGTGGGAAAGGCTTTGCTCATAAGGGAGCCCTTAACTCTTTGCTCATAAGGGAGACCTTAACTCTCACTTGAGAGTCCACACAGGGGAGAAACCCTTCAAATGCCAGCACTGTGGGAAAGGCTTTGCTTGGAAGGCAAACCTTGTGAATCATCTGAGAGTCCACACAGGGGAGAAACCCTTCAAATGCCAGCACTGTGGGAAAGGCTTTGCTTGGAAGGCAAACCTTGTGAATCATCTGAGAGTCCACACAGGGGAGAAACCCTTCAAATGCCAGCACTGTGGGAAAGGATTTGCTGGGAGGGGAGACCTGAAGCGTCACCTAAGAGTCCACACCAGAGAGAAACCCTAGAAATGCCAGTACTGTGGACAAGGCTTTGCTTGGAAGGCAGGCCCTGAGCGTCGCCTAGGAGTCAACACAGGAGAGAAGTTCTCAAGGGGCCAGCGGTGCTTTGCTCATGGTTCATCTTTTTTTAAAACATGTTTTTATTGAGTTTTCATGGTATAGGTAGGTGGGTGCTGAGGGTGGGTATTACAGAGACTTCCCGAGAGTAACACAAGAATTTTGTCTTTTAGATCTTCAATAACTTGTACCGCAAGAAAGAAAAAAGATATAGTCCTGA
Organism: Anolis apletophallus; assembly: GCA_030556195.1. Lineage (NCBI taxonomy): Eukaryota > Metazoa > Chordata > Lepidosauria > Squamata > Anolidae > Anolis > Anolis apletophallus. The sequence continues at coordinate 1,284,175 of JARBWK010000003.1, read as the reverse complement.
TTTTCCGCTTTGTCCATTACCATATATTAAAGGTCGTTTAGGTCTATTGTACATTTTATTTTTTCTTTTTGTATATATTCTTTTACGTCTGTCCAGTCCGTTTTGTATTTTTTATTATTCAGATTCTGTACTATGGCTTCCGATTGTATTAGATCAAGTACTTTCAGCATCCATTCTTCTGTTTCCGGACCACCCTCTTTTTTCCAATAACGTGCCAGCACTATCCGACCACAGGCGCTAAGTAAGAAAAATATTCTTTCTTGATTTTTATTTAAAACAGGGTTTGAGATTCCCAGGAGGTAATGCTGAGGTTCCATTGGGAATCTAACTTTGAGTACCTTTTCTGTTTCTTTATAGATAGCAGTCCAATACTTGAATGAGTGTTTGCATTTCCACCATTGATGGATGAATGTCCCTGTTTCACTTTTGCACTTCCAGCAGACGTTGGAGCTGTTTTTGTTGAATTTTGCTAGTCTTGTTGGGTGTAGGGGCCAACGGAATTGCATCTTTAGCCAGTTTTCGGTGATGTCTGCTGCTGCATTGTACTTTAATTTGTCTGTCCAGATTTCCTCCCATTGTCTTAATAGTATAGAATGGCCTAGATCTTGGGCCCATCTCGTCTGGCAGTTCTTGACTTGTTCGTCTGCCATGTCCCATCTCAACAACTGTTTATAAAAGGTACTGATGTTCTTCTTGTTGTTATTAATAATCTGTTCCCAGAAACCTTCTGTCATAAAGCCTGCCGCTTTATGTTTTATTTATTCAATAATTAGTTTTAAGTAAATAATATTATATTGTCTCTCAGGTTTGTTTCACCATAATGTTATAATTATTTTTGGTGCTGTTTTTGATGCAAGGCACATGTTTTAGAGTGTTGCACACACGTTTTCATTCCATAAAACTTTGAATTCTCTGAAGCCTTTTGTGTTCTTTGCTGCCTACCCAACACCTCTGAAATGAGATTGAACTGGAGATAGAAGGCGGAGAGAGTTTTCAGATCCACAAATAGAAGAGTTGGGCACGGAAAAGAGACAAGAGATGTGATTATTTACGTTGTCAAGAAAAGTTTCAGAGATGAGATTTTGCAGAAATATACAAAAAAATCAAATGGACATATCAGGGAATACAGGTGATAATACAGAAAGACACCCCACGTCATATACTGCCAAAAAGAAGGGATCACTGTTACTTGACAGAGAAGCTAAGGAAGGAAAACATATAGATGGGGAAAATTGGAAGGATTATCATTTTATTTTAATAAGAGCTGATTCAGGATTATGACTATGTGACAGATAGGCTGAAAGAGGCAGTGGTCCCTCCATTACTGAAAAAGCTGAGTTTAGATCCTTTGGTTCCCTCCAAGTATCGCCCGGTTTCGAATCTTTCGTTCCTGGGCAAGGTGGTTGAGAGGGCGGAAGCAGACCCGCTCCAGAAATTCTTAGATGACACAGCCTGACTAGACCCTTACCAGTCCGGCTTCCATTCAGGACATGGGACCCAGACTGTGCTGTTTGCCATTTCGGATCAACTCCCACGCCAGCTGGATCGAGGTGGATTGGCACTGCTTGTATTATTAGATGTTACAGCTGCCTTTGATATGGTTGATTACGATCTTTTGACCCACCGCCTTGCCGCTTCTGGGGTTCAAGGGTCTGTCCTTAACTGGGTGGGCTCTTTTCTCCGGAACCGTTGGCAACGAGTGGAATGGGATAGGATGGCCTCTGAGAACTCACCACTTATGTGTGGGGTCCCTCAGGGGGCCATTTTATCTCCATTGTTCTTTAACATCTATACGCGACCACTCGCTCAGCTGATTCGGAGTCATGGGCTGGAGTGTTACCCGTATGCAGATGACACCCAGCTCCTGCGGATGGATGGCCGGCCGGATTTGATTCCCAATAATTTCACATCCTGCCTTGAAGCCGTAACTGGTTGTCTGCATTCCAGTAGACTGAGGGCGAATCCGGCGAAGACGGAAATCTTGTGGCTGGGTCGCCCTGGGTTGGATGATGTCCGGTTGCCCCGGAGGGAGTGTGGTGGAGTGAGGCTCTTTCTTTGGACTCTGAAGCACACTGACACTTGCTTTCGTCCTGGTTGATTAACACCTGGCGGAGGAAAAAAAGAGGCCGAGGGGCAGATGAGGGAACAAGCTAGGGGGAAGCCATTTGGTGTCCCGCCCGCCATTTGTGTCTGGTTTTGCCAGTCCTTAGCGTGCTCAGTGGGCACCCACAGAAAGTTCTAGCACCTTCCTCTGTCCTTGGGAAACCAGTCCTGGCCAGTTCCTGCTTCGGCAAGGCTTGGCTGGGCCAGGGTGAGGCCCCATCTTGCCTGGAGAAGGCGGTTGTTGATGCCAATGTGAAACCTCGAGGCCGAAGGGTTATATGGACGTGTGGGTCACCTGAGTCCACACTGCCATATAACCCAGTTCAAAGACATTGTATAGTATTATTATTGTTATTATTACAGACCTATAGATATTATTATAGGCATATGCATATTATTATTATAGACACAAATATTATTATTAAAGGCATATAGGTATTATTATTACTATAGAAGTTATTTATTTCTTATCAAAAGCATTGCATAAATTAGCATAAAACTGATAAAAAATAGAAGGAGCACAGGGCTAAATATCTTTCGAGCAAAAACGGGCAACAGATGTATGGATATTATTACAGACCTATAGATATTATTATAGGCATATACATATTATTATTCTAGATTTTATATAGCTATTATTAATATAGATGTATTCTTATTATACGTATATAGATATTATTATAGACGTAGATATTATATATAAGTATTATATTATTATAGATGTATACATATAATTAATAGACATATATTACTATAATAATAGACATTATAGACATGGATATTATTACAGACCTATAGATATTATTATAGGCACATAAACGTTAAAATTACAGACAGACAGATATTATTATAGACATGTGGATATTATTGTTATAGACATATAGATATATGTAGAGAGAGAGAGAGACTTTTATATATTATTATGATAGATATATAGACATTATTATTGTAGATATTATAGCCCTGAAGACGCAGGTTCGCAGCTTGGGAGTGATCCTGGACTCATCGCTGAGCCTGGAAGCCCAGGTCTCGGCGGTGGCCAGGGGAGCTTTTGCACAGCTAAGACTCGTGCGCCAGCTGCGCCCGTACCTTGGGAAGTCTCATCTGGCTACGGTCGTCCACGCTCTGGTCACATCCTGAATAGATTACTGCAACGTACTCTACGTGGGGCTGCCTTTGAAGACAGTTCGGAAATTGCAATTAGTCCAGCGGGCGGCAGCCAGATTACTAACGGGAGCTACATACAGGGAGCATACCACCCCCCTGTTGTGTCAGCTCCACTGGCTGCCTGTCCAATTCCGAGCTCAATTCAAAGTGCTGGTTTTGACCTTTAAAGCTCTATACGGTTCTGGCCCAGCTTACTTGTCCGAACGCATCAGCTGCTACATCCCACCCCGTAATCTAAGATCATCCAGGGAGGCCCTGCTCTTGCTGCCGCTTAATTCTCAAATGTGGATGGTGGGGACGAGGGATAGGGCCTTCTCGGTGGTGGCTCCCCGCCTGTGGAATGCGCTCCCTATCGATGTACGATCCACCTCATCCCTCCTGGCATTCAGGAAAAAAGTAAAATCCTGGCTGTGGGACCAGGCGTTTGCACACCAGCACAAGGCAGCACTATAGATGGGATTTTAACGGAAAGTGGATGATCAGGGCCAATGCTTTTATGGCCAGAACATTGTTTTAATCTGGAACGAATGCGTATGATGTTTGGATGGTTGTATTTTGATGTATTTTAATTGTATTTTGGTTGTTGAGGGGTTCTGGGGTCTTGTATTGTTGCTGTGTGGGCATCGAATTGCGCCTTACTGTAAGCCGCTCTGAGTCCCCCCTCCCTCGGGGGTTGAGAAGAGCGGGGTAAAATCCTGAAATAAATAAATAAATAAAGTAAAAATGGATGGCCATCTTTCGGGAGTGTTTTGGTTGTGCCTTCCTGGACAGCCTTTCCTAACTCACAGAGCGTGCGTTCCCTGTTTTTGTCCTTTCTTTGAATGCTGGACTTCATTTCCCAGAATTCCTTCCCATAACTCAATGTGGGTGAGCTTCCTGGGAGTAGAAGTGTGTGGAGATATGTGTGTGCATATGGGAGGGGTGTGTGTGTGTGCATACACATACACTTGTGCACACACACAGAATCCCTCCCGAAGCTGTCTGCTGGACGCAGAAACTACTGTATGTGCACAGGGACCACGATGGGAAAATATGGGCTGCTTACCTGTAACCGCAGTTTCCCGAGTGGTCCCCTGTGAATCCTCACATCCCTGCCTGTCCTCCCCGCTCTTGTCATGCCTCGGTTTTTCTAACGAATGGAGACCCAGTTCGAGGGGTTTCCTTCTCTCTCGGCTGCTGGTTTTTCTTCCCCTCGTGTGGGGTGTGTGTGTGGGGTTTAGTTGGTGTCTTGTGCCCTAATTATTTTTGGTGTCAGGACATACACTGGTTTAGTGGTTTTTGCGTTACGTTAATCCCACAAACGAACATTACATTTTTATTTAGATAGATTATTAGCATTGGCATTAAGGGGCCTCACCTCTCAGGTCAGAGCCGAGAAAAGTGACTTTTCTGGGACAACCACTCCCAGAATCCCCCAACCAAAGGATCAAGTGTATGGAGAACAAACCCTATGAGGAGCGGCTGAAAGAGCTGGGCACGTTTAGCCTGCGGAAGAGAAGGCTGAGGAGACATGATGAGGGCCAGGTATAAACATGTGCCGGGAAGTCAGTCCTAGGGAGGAGGAGGGAGCAGGCTTCCCTTCCGCTGCCCTGGAGACGAGGATGCAGAAGAATGGCTTCAAACTGCAGGAAAGGAGATTCAACCTGAACATGAGTAAGAACTTCCTGACTGGGAAAGCCGTTCAGCAGTGGAACTCTCTGCCCCAGAGGGAGTGTGGCTCCTTTTTTGGAGGTTTTGAAACAGAGGCTAGGTGGCCATCTGTCAGGGGTGCTTTGAAGGCCATGGAGTTGGACTGGATGGCCCACGAGGACTCCAGGATTGTAGGATTCGAATGCTGTGGATTCCTGGAAATTGTAGTTTTGGGATCCTTGGCAGAGAAAGCATTGCCCCTTCCTTGGTATCCTTTTGTAGAGTTGTAGTTTCGCAAGGCCTTGGGCGTTCTCTTCCACAACAAATGCACTGACCCCACTCAATGCTGTGGAATCCTGGGAGTTGTAGTTTGTGGATGATCCTACGAGGCCTTGAGCAGGAAGGCTGTGTGAACGTTGAGGGAGGGAACGCATGGGAGTCGCCCCTTGAGCTTGCTGTGGCCGCTTTTGAAACTACGACACCTTGGTCTGTAGATGCTTCTCAGGCGGGACCGACAGTCGTCACCTGAGCATTTACGAAATCCGATCTCTATCCACGAGGCCTTCAAGATGGCCGCCTAGTCTCCTCTAACCCAGTTCAAGGCAGGCCGTGTGGAGGGATGACGTGGCCGCGTGGAAGGAAGGAAGGGGCCGGGGACACGGGGGAGGCGTGGGCTTCCATGGCAGGGAAAGGGGCCCCCCTCCATTGGAGCGATTGACACCTGGCTGAGGAAAGAAAGAGGCCTTAGCTGAGGGAATCAGGCTCCTGGGGGAGGAAGCCAGGAGGGAAGCCATTTTGTGTCCGGCCCGCCATTTTGTGTCCCGTTCTCCCAGTCCTGGGCATGCTCAGTGTGCGCCCACAGAACGTTCTAGCACCTTCCTCCGTCCTTGGGAAAGCACGGCTGGCCAGTTCCTGCTTCGGCAAGGCTTGGCTGGGCCAGGGTGAGGCCCCATCTTGCCTGGAAAAGGCGGTTGTTGATGCCAATGTGAAACCTCGAGGCCAAAGGGTTATATGGACGTGTGGAAGGGCCCTGGGTCACCTGAGCCCACACTGCCATATAACCCAGTTCAAAGACATTGTATAGTATTAATATTGTTATTATTACAGACCTATAGATACTATTATAGGCATATGCATGTTATTATTATAGACACAAATATTATTATTAAAGGCATATAGGTATTTATAGAAGTTATTTATTTCTTATCAAAAGCATTGCATAACAATTTGAAATACAGTTTAGAAACAGGCGGTCCTGGTTGATTGACACCTGGCTGAGGCAAGAAGGGGGGAAGGGGCTGAGGGGCGGCTGAGGGGGAAAAGCCAGGGGAAGCCATTTTGTCTTCCGCCCGCCATTTTGTGTTCTGGCCGTACTTGGGAAAGCACTGCTGGACAATTTCTGCTGTGGCCAAGAGATGCTTCGTCACAGACCTGGCTCTGCTTCTGTGTCTGGTTTTTTGGAAGAAGAAACACAACCAGTCAGAAAAAAATGGAGGGAAGTGCTTGTTCATCGGCTCCATTTTGGACTCAGACAATAACAACATCGAGCTTTGCTCGTAAAAGGTGGAAATCTCTCTCCTGACAAGACGTGAAACTACAGTGTATAACAGATTGCATTTAAATGAGAAAGGGATGGACGGACGGACGGACGGACACTATATCTCCCTCTGATGGGCAAGAGGTGGGCGACTCCAACGTGCCTCCGGCCTCCAAAGGGTCCGGCTTCAAGGCCGTGGGCAGCCAGCCATGTTTCCTCACAAAGGGCAGAACGGCAGTTGGAAGGGTTGGCCTCAGCAGCCAGCCAGAGGCAGCAGCCAATCAGAGCCCTGGCCCCTGGCACACTCAGCCAATCGGCTGCTGACACACCTCTCTCTCTCTCTCCAGCCAGCCCACCCTTTGGAACCCTCCCACTCTGGGCCCACCAGCCTCCCGGGGCAGACCGTGTCCAGAGGTCCTCCAGCCCTGTGGAGGGGAGAGGGCGCCCTCAGCCTGAGCCTGGCCAGAGGAGGGCCGGTCCAGGGCAACCTCCCTGCCTCCCTCCCAGGGTTCGTCCCAGGAGAGACCTTCGGACAGGTGATCTGGGCCAGGTGTGTTTGGTTCCCAGAGAGGCAGGAAGGAAGTGGTTGACACCTGGCTGAGGTAAAAAGGAGGAAAGAGGCCGAGGGGCAGCTGAGGGGGGCAAGCCAGGGGGACGCCATTTTGTGTCCAGTCCTTACTGTTGTGATCTGCCTGGAAGGTGACAGGAAACAGTATTATTATTATTATTATTATTACTATTATTATTATCCTGGCCAAGTGGGGCCCTCCCTCCAGGTGTTTGGGGCTCCCACAATTCCTCACAGCCTCAGGATCAACAAGGCCTTGGAAACTTCAAACCCTCTCGGATTGATCTTGCCCGCTTTTCCCTCTGCCTACCATCGAGGTCTTTTCATATCACCTCACGAGGCGTCAAAATTAGGATAGCCTGGGTGACTTTGACGTCTAGGGAAACCTCAGGCTTGCCCTGCTCTGGGAGAAATGTCCTTGTCTCTTGGGGTCTGTGTGTGGCTGCACGCCTGTGTCAAGCCCCCCATTTCTCCTCCCGGCAGGTGTGCCTGAGTCCAGACTTGGCCGGCAGAGTCTCCAGGCATCACACGGAGATCAGACAACCCCGTGAATTCCTCCTCTCTGGAAGAAGGTGCCAGAAAGATGCCCCCGGAACAGGTTAACAAAGTCTCTCCCTTCCTTCCTTTCTTCTTCCTTCCCTTCCATCTTTCTTCTTTCCATTCCTTCCTTCCTTCTGTCTTTCCTTCCTTCCTTTCCTTCTTTCCTCCTTCCTTCCTTCTTTCTTTCCTTCTGTCTTTCTTTCCTTTCTTCCTTCTTTGCTTCCTTCCTTCTATCTTTTCTTTCTTTCCTCCCTCCCCCTCCCTCCTTTCCTTCTTCCTTCCCTTGTTTCCTTTCTTTCTTTCCTTCCTTCATTCTTCCCTTCTTTCCTCCCGTTCTCCTTCCTTTCCTTCTTTCCTTCCTTCCTTCTTTTCTTCTTTCTTTCTTTCCTTCATTCTTTGCTTCCTTGCTTCTATATTTTTTCCTTCCTTCCCTCCCTCCTTCCTTTCCTTTTTTCCTTCCTTCCTCCTTTCCTTTCCCTCCTTCCTTTCCTTTCTTCCTTTCTTTCTTTCTTTCCTTCTTTCCTTCCTTCCTTCCTTCCTTCCTTCCTTCTTCCCTCCTTTCTTCCTTCTTTTCCTTCTTTCTTCCTTTCTTTCCTTCCTTCAATCCATTCTTTCCTTCCCTCCTTTCTTCATTCATTCTTTGCCTTCCTTCTTTCTTTCCTTCTTTCTCTCCTTCTTTCCTCCTTTCTTCCTTCCCCTCCTTCCTTCCTCCCTTCATTTCTCTCTTTCTTCCTCTTTTCCTTCTTTCCTCCCTTCTTCTCTTCCTCCCTCCTTCCCTTTTTTCCTTCCTTCTTCTCTTCCTTCCTTTCCTTCTTCTTTCTTTCTTTCCTTCTTTCTTTCTTTCTTTCTTTCTTTCTGTCTTTTTCATTCCTTCATTCCTTCTTTATCTTCTTTCTTTCTCTCCTCCCTCCCTTCTTCCTTTCCTTTTTTCTTTCCTCCCTTCCTCCCTTCTTTCCTTCCTTCCTTCCTTCCTTCCTTCCTTCCTTCTTTCTTTTCTTTCCTTCTTTCTTTCTTTCCTTCTTCCCTTCCTTCCTCCCTCCTCTTTTCCCTTCCTTTTCTTCCCTTTCCTTTCTTCTTCTTCTTCTTTCTTCCTTCCTTCCTTTCCTTCTTTCTTTCCTTCCTTCCCTCTTTCTTTCTTTCTTTCCTTTCTTCCTTCCTTTCCTCCTTCCTTCGTTTCTTTGTTCCTTCTTTCCTTCCTTCTTTCTTAATTTCTTTTCCTTTCTTTTCTTCCTTCCTTCTTCCTTTTCTTCCTTCCTTTCTTCTTTCTTCCTTCTTTTCTTTCTTCCTTTATTCTCCTTCTTTCCTTCCTTCTTTCCTTCCTTTTTTCTTTCCTTCCTTCCTTCCTTCCTTCCTTTTCTTTCCTTCCTTCCTTCATCCCTCCTTTTTTTCCTTTTCTTTCTTTCCTTCCTTCATTCTTCTTTCCTTGCTTTCTTCTTTTCCTTTTCATTCCTTTCCTTCTTTGCTTCCTTCCTTCCTTTTTCCTTCCTTCTTTTCTTCCTTTCCTTTCCTTCCTTCCCTCCCTCATTCCTTCCATCCTTCCTTTCTCTCTCTCTCTCCTTCTGTCCTACCTTCCTTTTTCATTCTTTTGCTTCTTTTTCTCCTTCCTTCCTTTTTTCATTCTTTGATTATTTATTTACTTCCTTTCCTTTCTGTCTTTCCTTCCTTCCTTCTGTCTTTTTCATTTCTTTCTATTCCTTCCTTCCTTCCTTCTGTCTTTCCTTCATTCCTTTCCATCTTTCCTCCTTCCTTCCTTCTTTTTTCTTTCCTTCTGTCTTTCTGTCCTTTCTTCCTCCTTTCCTTCCTTTCTTCTATCTTTTCTTTCTTTCCCCTCCCTTCTTCCTTTCCTTCCTTCTTCCATTGTTTCCTTTGTTTTCTTCCTTCATTCTTTCCTTCCTTTCTTCCTTCCTTCCTTCCTTCCTTCCTTCCTTCCTTCCTTCCTTCCTTCCTTCCTTCCTTTCCTTTCCTTCCTTCCTTTCTTCCTTCTTTCTTTATTTTCTTCCTTTTTTTCTTTCTTTCCTTCCTTTTTTCTTTCTTCCTTTCTTTCCTTCCTTCCTTCCTTTCTTTCCCTCCCTCCTTTCATTCCTTGCTTCCTTCTTTCTTCCCTTCTTTCCTTCCCCCTCCCTCCTTTGTTCCTTCCCCTTTTTCCTTCCTCCATTCTTCCTCCTTTCTTTCCTTCCTCCTCCCTACTTCCTTCATTTCTCTCTTTCTTCCTTTCTTTCCTTTCTTTCTTCTTCCCTTCCTTCCTTACTCCCTCTTTACCTTCCTTTTTTCTTCTCTTCTCTTTCTTCCTTCTTTTCTTCCTCCCTTCTACCTTTCCATCCTTCTTCTCTCCCTTCTTCCTTTCTTTCCTTCTCTCCTTTCTTTCTTTCCTTCCTTCTTCTCTTCCCTCCTCCCTCCTTCCCTCCTTTCCTTCCTTCCTTCCTTCCTTCCTCTACTTCCTTCCTTCATTCCTTCCTTCCTCTCTTTCTTCATTTCTTTCCTTCCTTATTTCCTTCTTTCTGCCTTTCTTTCCTTCCTTCCTTTCCTTTCTTGCTTCCTTCCTTCTTTCCTTTTTCTTTCCTTTTTCCTTCCATCTTTCCTTTCCTTCCTTTTTTTCTTTTTTTCCTTTTTCTTCTTTCTTTTCCTTCCTTCCTTTCTTCCTTCCTTCTTCTTTCTTCTTTCTTCTTCCTTCCTTCCTTTCTCTCTCCTTCTGTCCTACCTTCCTTTTTCATTCTCTTGCTTCTTTCTTTCTTTCCTTCCCTTCCTTCCTTTTTCATTCTTTGATTATTCCTTTCCTTCCTTCCTTTCCTTCCTTCCTTCCTTTTTTTCCATCCTTGCTTTCTTCCCTTCCCTTCCTGTCTTCCTTTCCTTCCTTCTTCCTTCTTTCTTTCTTCCTTTCCTTCTTTCCTTGCTTCCTTTTTTCTTTCCGTTCTTTCCTTCCTTTGTTTCTTTTTCATTCTTTTGCTTCTTTCTTTTTCTTCCCTTTTTTTTTTCCTTTACTTCTTTCCTTCCTTCCCTCCTCCCCTCCTGTCCTTCTTTCTATCTTCCTTCATTTCTGCCTTCCTTCATTTCTTTTCTCTCTCCTTCTTTCTTTCTCTATTTCTTTCCTTCTTAAGAACATAAGAACATAAGAAGAGCCATGCTGAATCGGACCTCAGCCCATCTAGTCCAGCATTCTGTATCACACAGTGGCCCACCAGTTGTACACGGGGATCTCGAGCAGAAGGGAGGGCAAAACCCTGACCTGCTCCCGACCCCCCACAACCAGTACCCAGGGAAATCCTGCCTACCTCAACCAACTCCGAGATGGCACTTGAATGTCCTTACCTTCCTTCCTTCCTTTTTCTCTCCTTCCTTCCTTCCGACAGGGCCCTTGGGAGGGGTCTGCAAAAGGGGCCGCCAAGAGTTCCTCCCAAGTGCAGAAGGACTGGACTCATGGGTTTGGGGCAGGGCTGGAAAGACCCCTTTGGAGGAAGGAAGGAAGGAAGGGAAGGAAGGAAGAAGGAAGGAAGGAAGGAAAGGAAGGAAGGAAGGCCCTGACTGGGAGAGCGGGTGTTTTCCGCTCCATGGAAGGCAGTCCTTGCCAAGGATGGAGTCTGTGGTTGCCTTCCCTTCACGTCAAGGGTGGGAAGAGTCTCTTTCCGTGAAAGGCCTTGACTGTCTAGGCTGCAAATCCCACCCTCGGCCCCAGAGTCCTGCCAATGCGTAATGCAGATGGGGAAGACCTATGGGGAAGAGCCCCCACATGCCACATGAAGTCTCCTTTCACGTATGACATCTAGTTCATCAGGACTCCAGATTGAACTCTGGTCTTTTCCCTCATGTACTCCTCCTCAAACGGAAATGGGAGAAGAGTCCCACACGTCCCGCTCTTGCCTGGCTTCTGGAGCAACCCAGTCGCTCTTTGGGAGGCACCAAAGTTCCCCTCCAGGTTTGAGAAGCCGTTCTCTGAGTGGCATCTCTTCTCTCTTGCAGGTGACCTTGACCTTCCAAGACGTGGCCATCTACTTCACGGAGGAGGAGTGGAGATTGCTGGGCAAGGAGCAAAGGGCCTTGTACGAGGAGGTCATGATGGAGACCCACGAGCACGTGACCTTCCTGCGTAAGGACCTTCCAAACACCCCCTTTCCTGTGGAGATTCAGGGCCCTTTCCATTCCTCGGCCAGGGTGCCATGAGGCTCCTTTCATGTCCTCTTTCAGGCCCTTGTTTCCCAGGAACATCAAGGGGTTTATTTATTTTTATTTATTTGTTATTCACTTTTATAAACCGCTCCTCCCTGCAGGCTCGGGGCGGTTTACACAGTACACGTACAATAGCGCAAAACAGTTTAATACATTCTACTAAAAGTATAAAACATTAAACATTAAAAGCGTAGAAATACAACTACCCCTAAAGGCAAGCATCTACATAGTCACATATTAATTCTAAACTTATATCTGACTTCATGGGCTGGTGAGGTTAAAGGCTTGTTTAAACAAGAAAGTCTTACAAGCTCTCCGAAACGGGGCTAATTCCCGAATGGAGCGAACCTCATCCGGCATGGAGTTCCAGAGGGATGGTGCAGCTGCATAGAAGGCTCTCGATCTCGTTGATGATAGCCGACAAGAGTGGATCGAAGGGACTACCAGGCGATTTTGTTCTTCTGAATGTAGTGATCTCGGGGGAACATATGGGGTGAGACGGTCCCTCAGGTACGCTGGCCCTAAGCCATACAAGTTGCAAGGGTTCCCCTTAGCAACTGGGAGCAATTCTCAACCAGTCATTCTCTGGGTCTGGAAGGTGCCTCTGGGAAGGCCCACAAGAGTCCAGAAAGCAATGGCTTCCCAGGCAGCGCTGGGCTCTCAGGTCCACTCGTGTGTCCTTCAGAGTAAGCACAGCCCCTTCACACTGGTCCTGTGGTTTGGCCTAAGTGCATGCCCATGTTTGTGGATGGGTATACTCTGGGAAGGATGAGCATATGCACACAGAGAGGCAGGAGTGGGGCCGAAGAGCAAGGCCACAAATGCCCAAGGCTACCAGCCCAGCTCTCTTCGTGCCCCCCTCAACCTACCACCACCCCATTGGCCTGCAAACCTGTCCTTCCCGCTTCCAGTTTTGAGAAGCCTATTGGGTGGCCTGCTTCTTCTGCCGCTGTGCTTTAGTCCCTCCCCCTCCGTCCTCTGCAGGCCTGACTACTCTCCTCTTCTCCTTCCATTCCCGTTTCCCCAAAAGGTTCTTCCTCCCTGAAAGTTGGGACTCACGCTTGTCTCTCCTTGTCCTTCTTTGTAGGAGAGAACTGGTGGGCCACAAGAGCAAGCATGAAGGGCAGGAGCCATCTTGGGCGCAAGCGGCATCTTGCCAGACATCTCCAAACCCACAAGTGTCAGCACTGTGGGAAGCGCTTTGCTCAGAAGGGAAACCTTAACCGGCACTTGAGAGTCCACACCAGAGAGAAACCCTTCAAATGCCAGCACTGTGGGAAAGGCTTTGCTCTGAAGGGAAACCTTAACAAGCACTTGAGAGTCCACACCGGAGAGAAACCATACAAGTGCCAGCACTGCGGGAAAGGCTTTGGTGAGAAGGGAAGCCTTAACCGTCACTTGAGAGTCCACACCAGAGAGAAACCCTACAAATGCCAGCACTGTGGGAAAAGCTTTGCTCAGAAGCCAGGCCTAAAGCAACACCTGAGAGTCCACACAGGAGAGAAACCCTTCAAATGCCAGCACTGTGGGAAAGGCTTTGCCGAGAAGGCAACCCTTGAGTATCACTTGAGGGTCCACACAGGAGAGAAACCCTTCAAATGCCAGCATTGTGGGAAACGCTTTGCTCGGAAGGGACACCTTAACGAGCACTTGAGAGTCCACACCGGAGAGAAACCATATAAGTGCCAGCACTGTGGGAAAGGCTTTGCTCTGAAGGGAAACTTTAACAAGCACTTGAGAGTCCACACCGGAGAGAAACCCTACAAATGCCAGCACTGTGGGAAAGGCTTTGCCCAGAAGGCAACCCTTGAGCGTCACCTGAGAGTCCACACAGGAGAGAAACCTACAAGTGGCAGCACTGTGGGAAAGCGGTGATTACGTGGAGCCTGTGCAACTTTGGTGACTTCGTTGGAGGTGGGAACACACAGACGGTGACCCGTCTCCCAGCCTTTGTGAATGTAATATAAGTCGTACTGGACCAGAATTCCTTTTCACCCTCAAAAGGGTTTCATCAGAGGAAGACTTGTTTTCCACAGTCTCCAAAGTTTGCCTGGGACTCCTTTAATCTTGTGCACTTCCCCTGATGAAGCCCTTTTTCATCAAAAAAGGCTAACTTTAGAACAACACCTAAATCAAAAGAGAGTGACTTAATTGTTAATATGTCTAATGTTCAATCCATTACTGTTCACCCCTCTATACATCTAAAAAGTAAATTTGTCGGGGTGTGGCAGTATTTTGGAGCCTCTAGCGCAATTTTTACACACCATCCTTCAACCCTATGTAGTTAAGTCGCCATCATATTTGAGAGACACTACAGATTTGATAAATAAAATTGAGGGTATGCCAATTGAACCAGACACTTACCCAGTCTCCTTGGACATCACTGCTCTGTACACCAATGTACCCATTGAGGAAGCCAGACATGTCATCTCACTTATATTAGATACCAGGTCACCACCTCAGTCTCCACCCACAGGATTTCTTTTAGGATTATTAGACTGTGTGATGGAATACAACTATTTTAGTTTTGAAGGAGAATTCTTTCTACAAACCCCCGGTGTGGCTATGGGTTCACCCCTTACTCCCACTATTGCCAATCTGTACATGTCACCCTTGGAAAAGATCCACATTTATTTATTTATTTATTTATTCAATTATAATACCACTCCTCCCTGCAGGCTCAGGGCGGTTACAACAGTTAGTTAAAGATACATATAACACACAACATACAGAGTTCATAAAATACAATTAACCAATTAAAACATTTGTCAGATAAGGCATGGTCAGCACTGGAGGCTTAGTTAAAAGCAAGCTTAAACAGAGTCGTTTTATATGCCCTCCAGAAAGGAGCTAGCTCTGTGATGGCACGAACGTCGTCCGGTAACGCATTCCACAGCATCGGGGCCACCGCGGAGAAGGCTTGCTGGGGATTCTGGGCCTTGCGTAACGGTCGCGGCAGTGAAGGAAGAGGAGGTGGCCGTGCGGGAGGAGATGAGGTGCCGGGCCCAGGAAGTTTCCCTGGGAGTGCGGGGGGGAAAAGGTGGCCATGTGAAACGTAACCTCAGTTATGTTTTATGAAGTGTCCCTTTTTTTGTGTGGAAAAATCCCATATTTTAGGTAAATGTCCCGTATTTCTTATATCAAAAATTGGCAACCCTAGGCGCGGGGCTCACCTGAGGGCCCCCTCGTCGAGGGGGAGCGGGTTCCAGAGCAGGGGGCGCTCCGAAGACTAAGCGCGAAACAGGGAGAGAGGGAGGAGTGCCGCCTGCTGTCGGTGAAGCCCCCTCAGCCAGGCCCACCCTTGGCAGACCCCGGCCCCCTTGTGGGTGGGGCTTCCCTCCTTGGGGGCTGCACGCCGGAGGCCTGGGCGCAGCAGGAGGGAGAGAGGAGATAGGCGAGGAGGTGGGGTGTCAGGTGGGGAGGGTGTATGACCAGCCAGCTAGGCCACGCCCCTCCTCATATCACCCTCCAACCCAAACCCTGTGCTTCCAACAACTACATTGCTATTCCAACAAGCCTGGGCCCTCCCTCCAGGGATTCCTGCCAGCTGTTAGGAATGGTGGGAATTGAAGTCCAAATTACCTGGAGGGAGGGGGGAGTGCCCAGGTTGGCCCAGGCCTCTTGGAAAAATAGGTGTGCTTTTAGAATGGGTGGGGGATAAATTAAATTACCATGATTACCATTATTAAAATGATGGTAATTATGATGATAGCGACCCAATCCGGAAAATCCCCAGCAAGCTCTCCCGGGGATTCCAACTCGTAGGGACACAGTTCCGAGCGCGCGATCCCTGGGCAGGCGTTGCTGTGGAAACCACAGCGCACCTCCTTACTCTCGTCAACCCCGCCCATGGCGCATCCCCCAAGGGGATGTCCTTGCAAGCGCGCCTTGCTGGGCCCGGCGCAGTGTGGGGTGAGTGGGAGGCCCGTTTCAAGGTGGACCTCGCTTGTCCAGTTCCAGCCCCTTCTTTTTTTTCTGCCACAGCTGCAGGGCGCCTTCCCGCCTATTTGGCGGGTGGGTGTGCAGGCAGGGTCGCATGAAAGGAGTTTAATTAAAGGTGCCTTTCACGCGATGCCCGCCTGTGCGTCCACTCGCCAAACAGGTGGAAAGGTTCCCCGCGGCCGTGGAAGAACAAAGAAGGGGCGGGCGCTGGACAAACAAGGCCCACCTTGTAAAGCACCTCCCGCCCGCGCCAGGCCGGGCCCAGCAAGGCCAAGGACAGCAGGGCTCACTTCCAGCCAATGCCCAAGCAAAAAAAGGCAAGGCCCGGTGAGCAGCATATCCTTTGCCTGGCAAGGGAAGGACGATGGGCCTTGATGCCTCCAGTGTTGTGCCAGCGGGTGGACACCTCTTGCCTGGTACCGACTCTTTCCCTCGTCAGCTGCAACTTTAGATGCAGGCGAACTATAATTCCCATGTGCAAAGGTCAGTCACCCCCAAACCCCTCCTGTATTCAGAGTTCTCCACATTGGTTATGTATGCCCAGTTTGGTTCAGATCCATTGTTGTTTGGGTTAGCAGTACTCGCTAGATGTAGGTAAACTTCTATTATTATTATTACTAGCTGTGCCCTATTTTGGAGATGCGAGGAAGTCTGAGTATGCAAGGGTTGGAGTTGTTGTTAGTTATGGTGTTGTTGGGGTCATGGCTGTGTTGTTGTGGGTTGTTTTGGTGGGTGGGATGTTGCAGTCCTGTGGAGTTGTTGGTGTGTGGTGTTGCTGGCGTTCTGCATAGCTTGTGGATATACAATGTTTTTTGTCTTTCCGTCTGCTGTGTTGATGTAGAGGTTGATGCGTGTGTGGGAGGGGTACTTTGGAAGTGAGTGGAGGTACTTGAAATCCCATTATCCATGGTGTGTCCTCCTCTAATCTGCAGTCGGATGGAGTGTGGGTCATGGGGGGCATTGTTTGCCAAGTTTGGTCTTTATCGGTCTTGGTTTTGGACACAGTGGTCTGTGGGGAATGATGGGTTTTGAAGTACTACAAATCCCATTATTCATGGAGGTACTTCAAGTCCCGTAATCCATGGTCCACCCTCCTCCAAACTGTAGTAGAGTGTAGGTCATAGGGGCTCTGTGTGCCAAGGTAGGTTACTGTAAATTCAGGCCATACACAATGTCCCAAGAGCTGAGGCCTAGTCAGAAACAGCAAGTTAATGAAGCCTTACTGTCAATTCAGGCCATACACAATGTCCAATGAGCTGAGGGCTAGTTGGGAGAAACAAGTTAATGAAGCCTTACTGTCAATTCAGAGCGTAAACAGCATTCCATTAAGTGAGGCCTAGTCAGGAAATTAAGTTAATGAAGCCTTACGGTCAAGTTTGGACGTGGTCTGTGATTTGTAGGGGTGTAAATTTTCTGTGGGAAGTGATTTGGGTGTTTGTGTTTGTGCCTCATCCCTTTGCCTTATCCTCCTCTGACAGTTTATTATGGGTCGGAATGTTCATGTTGGCTGGCCAGTACAGGAGTTATGCAAATCCGCCCTTATTGGCAGCCAATCATGTTGTCAGAATGTAGAGGCTGGGAGTGTCGTTGGCAGCCCCAGAGGATGCTGGGAAATGTAGTTTTTACTTGTTGTTTTGGGGCCTTTTAGGTTTTTTTGGGGGGGGAGTTTCTTTGCTACAAACCTACCTTGTCTGAGGGCTATTTCTGTTGGCAAGTTTGGTGTCTCTGCGTTGTAAGGTTTCTCTGTTTGGGGCGGTGGTTCCATGACGACTCTTCCTTTATATATATAGATTATTATTATTACTAGCTTGGGGACCCAGCAGTGCCCGGGTTATTTGAGAAAGGCATTATGTGCCAAGGTTGGTTTTTGGTACTTCAAGTCCCATCATCCATGGTCCACCCTCCTCCAAACTGCAGTAGAAGATAGAGTGGGTCATGGGGGTTCTGTGTGTCACATTTCGTCTTGATCATTCATTGGATGAGGGTTGCAGCGGTCTCGGAAGGTGAGTGAAGGTACTTCAAGTCCGATAATCTGTGGTCCATCCTCCTTGAAACAGCACCAGGGTGTAGAGTGGGTCAAGGGGGCTCTGTGTGCTAATTTTGGTCTGTATTGGTCATTGGTTGAGTGTCGCGTTGTTTTCAGGAAGTGAGTGAAGGTACTTCAAGTCCCATCATCCATCCTCCTTCAAACTGCAGCAGGTCATGGGGGCTCTGTGTGCCAAGTTTGGGCCTGGTCTGTGATTTGTAGGGGCTACAATGTTCTGTGGGAAGTGAATCGGGTGAAGGTACTACAAATCCCATCATTTGTGGGCCATCCTGCCATAAACCACACCAGGTTGTAAAGTGGGCCATTGGGCCTCTGTGTGCCAAGTTTGGTCCTGATTTCTCATTGGTGTGGGCCACAGTGCTCTAAGGAAGAGAATTAAAGTACTGTAAGTCCCATCATCCATGGTCCATCCTCCCTCAAACTCCACCAAGATATAGAGTGCATCTTGGGGGGGGGGGGGGTCTGTGTGCCAAGTTTGGTCTTGTTCTGTCATTGTTGGGGGCCTAGTAGGAAAATCAAGTTGAGGAAGCCTTATTGACAATTTTGGGCCTGGTCTGTGATTTATAGGGGCTACAGTGTTGTTTGGGAAGTGAATCGGGTGAAGGTACTGCAAATCATCCGTGGCCCATCCTGCCCTAAACCGCAACAGGCTGTAAAGTGGGCCATTGGGCCTCTGTGTGGCAAGTTTGGTCCTGATCCGTCATTGCTGTGGGCCACAGTGCTCTAAGGAAGTTAGTGAAGGTACTGTGAGTCCCATCGTCCACGGGCCATCCTCTTCCAAACAAGACCAGGATGTACAGTGGGCCATGGGGGCTCTGTGTGCCAAGTTTGGTCTTGATCAGTCATTGGATGAGGGTCGCAGTGGTTTCAGTAAGTGAGTGAAAGTACTGCAAGTCCCATCATCCTTGGTCCACCCTCCTCCAAACTGCACCAGGATGTAGAGTGGGTCATGGGGGCTCAGGGAGCCTAGTTTGGTCTGCATTGGTCATTGGATGAGGGTTGCAGTGGTTTCAGTAAATGAGTGAAGGTACTGCAGATCCCATCATCCATGGACCATCCCCCTTAGAACAGCATCAGGATGTAGAGTGGGTCATGGGTATTCTGTGTGCCAGGTTTGGGGCTGGTCTGTGATTTGTAGGGGCGACAATGTTCTGTGGGAAGTGAATCGGGTGATGGTACTGCAAATCCCATCATTCGTGGCTCATCCTGCCCTAAACAACACCAGGTTGTGAAGTGGGCCATTGGGCCTCTGTGTGCCAAGTTTGGTCCTGATCCGTCGTTGCTGTGGGCCGCAGTGACTGCCTGCCTGAGGCCTTTCCTTTTCCCTCTGTGTCACCTTAGAATGTTGGAATGTAGATGGCCAATGGGAGTCCTTTATGCAAATACTCCCACAGTGGCAACCAATCGAAACGCTGCCACATATTTATTTATTTGACATTTATTTGTCACGTTTCTATACCGCCCCTCTCAGCCCGAAGGCGACTTGGGACGGTTTACACAGGCAGTCTCTGCCCTCAATACAACACAGCAACAAGTCACCCCCCCAAAAAAACATATAATAACAATTTAACAATTAAAACATACAATTGCAGCCTCAGCATCATGTTGAAATCAGTTTCCATCGCATCGTCGTCATTCCTTATATCCAATTAAGCCTTACATTTCATCAACAAATGCCTGCTCAAATAACCAGGTCTTGACTTCTTTGCGAAACGTCAGAAGGGAGGGGGCCAATCTGATGTCTTTAGGGAGGGCGTTGCAAAGCCGAGGAGCCACCACTGAAAAGGCCATGTCTCCCGTCCCCGCCAGTCGTGCCTGCGAAGAAGGCGGGACCGAGCAGGGCTCTCTGGATGATCTTAAACATCTCGATGGTTCATAGGGAGAGATGCGTTCGGACAGGTAAGTTGGACCCGAACCGTTTAGGGCTTTAAAGGCTAAAGCCAGCACTTTGAATTGTGCCCGGTAGCAAACTGGCAGCCAGTGGTGCTGGCACAACAGGGGAGTTGTACGCTCTCTGAATGCCGCTCCTGTTATCAACCTGGCTGCTGTCCGTTGGACTAGTTGCAGCTCCGAACAGTCTTCAAAGGCAACCCCACGTAGAGAGCGTTGCAGTAATCTATACGGGATGTAACCAGAGCATGGACCACCGTAGCCAAGTCAGACTTCTCAAGGTACGGGCGCAGCTGGCACACAAGTTTTAACTGTGCAAATGCTCCCCTGGCCACCGCCGAAACCTGGGGTTCCAGGCTCAGCGATGAGTCCAGGATCACACCCAAACTGCGAATTATTATGGGGAGTCTGAATGACCATCTGTCATGAGTGCTTTGATTGTGCTTTTCCCTTATGGCAGAAGGAGGTTGGGGATGGATGACCCTTGGAGGTCTCTTGCAACCCTAGGATTCTATTACTGTGAATTCTTCCCAAATCCCTCCACTATTTTCTGTTGGTCATGGAGGTTCTGTGTGCCAAGTTTGATCCGGATCTGTCATTCATGGGGGTCTCAGTGGTCTGTGGAAGTCAGAGCTGAATTGGCTGAAGGTACTGCAAATCCCTCTCTTGGTCTCCCTCTCTTGGGTGTTTTCAGTGGAGGGTGGACGGCCATCTGTCGGGGGTGCTTTGACTGTGCTTTTCCTGCATAGAAGAAGGGGGTTGGACTAGATGCCCATGGAGAGGGGTCTCTTCCAAGGCTATGATTCCACGGCCCTATTAATAGAAAGCACACACTGATATTATTATTAGTAGGGGTCTCCACAACAGCAGCGGCGTCACGCTCCCCTTGAGGCGAGTGACTCAGCGCCACCTGATGCCGCCGACAGCTGGACCCTGGTGCCCCACCAATTCCTGGATGACCTCGAGCAGAAATGGAAGCCTGGCATGCCTTTGGGGCCACGTGGGAGGCTAAAAATACCCCCCTGGAGGGCCAGGAAGCAGGGCCAGAGAAGAGTCAAGGGAGAGAGACGCAGAAGGGGCCTCTTCTCCTTCTCCTTCTGCTCCGGGATGAACTTCCCAGGGGGCTTCAAGGCCTTGTCCGGGGGGAGCCCCTCGGCCCAGAGCATGGACAGCCTGGAGAAGCAGCTCATCTGCCCCATCTGCCTGGAGATGTTCTCCAAGCCCGTGGTCATCCTGCCCTGCCAGCACAACCTCTGCCGAAAGTGCGCCAACGACGTCTTCCAGGTGGGGTCAACGGGGTCAACGGGAGCAGACACATGTTTAGGTTTTTAATTGGATTTAAGGCAGGCGTGGGCCAACTTTGGCCCTCCCTCAGGTGTTTTGGACTCCAACTCCCACAATTCCTAATTAGGAATTGTGGGAGTTGGAGTCCAAAACACCTGGAGGGAGGGCCAAAGTTGGCCCAGGCCTGCCTTAAGGCTTTTAATACCACTTATATTTAATTCTGTTTTAATGGTTGTATATCTTTAGGTTTTAGTGTAAGTAACTTTGAGTGCCTTTCGTAGAGAGAGAGAAAAAGCAGGGTATCAATAATAATAATGATGATGATGTTGATGTTGTTGATGTTGATGATGATGTTGTTGATGTTGTTGATGTTGTTGATGTTGATGATGTTGATAATGTTGTTGATGTTGATGATGTTGATGTTGTTGATGATGATGTTGATGATGTTGATGATGACCCCACCCTCCCCTGAATCCACGCCCTCCACCTCCTACTGGCCTGTTTATTATTATTTGGAAACACAACAAGGTGAGTCCACAGCAAACAAGATCACTTTGCTGGTTTCTGGATTCGATCACACGTCGGAGACTTCCCAAGTGTCTAGGACTGTGTGATGTGTCGGCGAATAATGCCTTTTCAGTTGGCAGGTGGTGATTTTGTCAACACCGATTGTATTTAAGTGCAGGCCAAGTTGTTAAGGTCCTGCACCCAGTGTGCCCATCGCCCAGGACCGGAGGGGGAGGCCTCAAAGCAGGGGCCAGGTGGGTGGCCGTCTGTCGGGGTGGATCAAATGGTGCCCCTTGCAAGGAATAGGGTTCTAGCCAAGGTGCTCCTCAGTGACCCCCTTGAGCGAGCGCCGCCACCTTTCTTGCCGAGGAGGGCCTTGACCCGATCCCTCCCAACAGAGGGCCAGCCAACCCTCTCCTGATGACCCGCTGACCGCCTTTCCTGCCCCGTCAGGCCTCGAACCCGCTGTGGCAGTCTCGCGGCTCGGCCTCGGTGTCGTCGGGGGGGCCGGTTCCGGTGCCCGTCCTGCCGCCATGAGGTGGTCCTTGACCGGCACGGCGTCTACGGGCTGCAGCGGAACCTCCTGGTTGAGAACATCATCGACATCTACAAGCAGGAGTCTGCCCGGTGAGTGAGAGGGGCTTCTTCCTCCGTGGGAGGGGGTCCTGGGGAAGAGAAGGGGGGTCTTCCCATGCCCATGCCTTCCTTTTCTCTCTTCCCTCCTGCAGACCCCTGCACGCCAAGGCAGGCCACGAGCCGTGCTGCCTGATGTGCGAGGAGCACGAGGAGGAGCGCATCAACATCTACTGCCTGAGCTGTGAGGCGCCTACTTGCTCCCTCTGCAAGGTCTTCGGTGCACATAAGGACTGCCAGGTCGCACCACTCGCCAGCGTCTACGCCCGGCAAAAGGTGGGCCCGGCGTTACAGGTCGGGGTTAGATCAAGTCTTCCGGGTCTCCAGGGTGATCAGCCGCCGCAGCTCACTGACTGCTCCCGCTGCAGGCCCAGATCGCCTCCCGGGATGGCAGGCACTCCAAAGCCGCCGCTCCTCCGATTGTTCTCCGGAGTGGCGGGCTGTCTGCCGACGCAGGCCCCACAGCCTGCGATGGGGTGGCGGCAGCGGCACCCCTTCCTCTTGGCCCCACCCCCGACGCCCTTCTCCCCAGCTGCTGGGTTGCATCTGGCCCGCGGGCCGTAGGTTGCCCAGGTCTGATCTAGAGTTTCCTATCCTGTTTCGTAGCCCAACCACCAGCAGTCTCTTGTATCCTATGGGGTTCAATGCACAACAATAGGATTCCATGGAAAGAAATGGTTTTAAACTGGTGAGAGCTATTTAAAACAATTTTTAAACTGGTGAGAGCTGTTCAGCAGTTGAACTCTGTCGGGGGTGCTTTGGCCATCTCTGGCCATCTGTCGAGGGTGCTTTGAATGCAATTTTCCTGCTTCTTGGCAGAATGGGGTTGGGCTGGAGGATGGCCCAGGAGGTCTCTTCCAACTCTGTGTTTCTATGACTCTATGAGTCCAAAACACCCGGAGGGCTGAAGTTGACCCATGCCTGTTCTAGAAGATACTCTAGGTCAGGGGTCGGGAAGCTGTGGCTCGCGAGCCAGGTGTAGCTCTTTTGATGATTGCATTTGGCTCGCAGATTTCAGCTTTTCAGATAAGACCAATGCTGGAGCAATCCCCAAACAATACGGGCAAGGAAGCGGTGTGTAGATAAAGCCCTACAACACTCCTAGGCTCCGCGGGAAGGCAGGGAGTTCACATGAGGCTGCTGCGGAGGACCAAAGCGATCAATCGGCAAATGGGGGTTGGAGGAACACTCTAGGCCAGTGGTTCTCAACCTTCCTAATGCCACGACCCCTTTATACAGTTCCTCATGTGGTGGCGACCCCCAACCAGGGCCGTAGCCAGGATTTTGATTCCGGGGGGCTGAGTTTGGTTCGGGGGGCTGAGACTGGGTGGAGGAGGGTCTACCCTAGCAAACCTTTTGTATTGTTATCCCAATAACCCCATTAATGTGGGATATAATGAGCATGGTGATCAGATCATGATATGAATAAACATAACCAGGGCCGTAGCCAGGATTTTGATTCGGGTGGGGGGGCTGAGTTTGGTTCGAGGGGGCTGAGACTGGGTAGAAGAGGGTCTATCCTAGCAAATCTTTTGTATTGTTATCCCAATAACCCCATTAATGTGGGATATAATAAGCATGGTGATCAGATCATGATATGAATAAACATAACAGTTTAAATAATGTACCAGTAAGGCCTTTTCGCGGACCACCCGGAGAATTTCGGGGGGGGGGGCTGAAGGCCCCTTAGCCCCCCCCTGGCTACATGCCTGCCCCCAACAATAATATTTTCATTGCTACTTTGTAACTGTAATTTTGCTACTGTTATGAATCGTAATGTAAATGTCTGATATGCAGGATGTATTGGCAGAAATACTAATACGCCCAATTTGGCACAATTACCCGATACGCCAAATTTTGAATACTTGTGGGATTGGGAGGGGGGATAGATTTGGGAGTTGTAGTTGCTGGGATTTATAGTTCACCTACAACTAAAGAGCATTCTAAAACCCACAAATAAAAGAATTGGGCCACACAGAACCCCCTGATGGCCTTTGTTTTCTGATGGTCTTTGGCGACCCCTCTGGCACCCCTTCGCGACCCCTCCAGGGGTCCCAACCCCCAGGCTGAGAAACACTGTTCTGATTGGCCAGTGCTCTTCCCAACCTGTGGCCCTCCAAGTGTTTTGAGACTTCAATTCCCAGAAGCCTATGGGCAGGAATTTTGGGAGCTGAAGTCCAAAACACCTGGGAGGCCCAAAGGTTGGGAACAAATAGAAGATCCTACTGCAGTGGTTCTCAACTTTCCTAATGCCGCGACCCCTTAATACAGATCCTCATGTTGTGGTGACCCCCAAACATAAAATTATTTTTGTTGTTACTACATTACTGTAATTTTACTACTGTTATGAACTGCAATGTGAATATCTGATATGCAGGGTGTATTTTCATTCACTGGACCAAATTTGGCACAAATACCCGATACACTCAAATTTGGTGGGGTTGGGTGGAGGGGATTGATTTTGTCATTTGGAAGTTATACTTGCTGGGATTTATAGTTCACCTACAATCAAAGAGCATTTTGAACTCCACCAATGATGGAATTGGATCAATCTTGGTATATAGAACTCGCATGACCAACAGAAAATACTGGAAGGGTTTGGTGGACATTGACCTTGAGTTTTCGAGTTGTAGTTTACCTACGTCCAGAGAGCACTGTGGACTCAAACAATGATGGATCTCGACCAAACTTGGCACGAATACTCAATATGCCCAATTGTGAACACTGGTGGAGTTGGGAAAAATAGACTTTGACATCCGGGAGTTGTAGTTGCTGGGATTTGTAGTTCACCTACAATCAAAGAGCATTCTGAAGCCCACCATATATAGAATTGGACCAATCTTGGTATATAGAACTCGCATGACCAACAGAAAATACTGGAAGGGTTTGGTGGACATTGACCTTGAGTTTTTGAGTTGTAGTTTACCTACGTCCAGAGAGCACTGTGGACTCAAACAATGATGGATCTCGACCAAACTTGGCACGAATACTCAATATGCCCAATTGTGAACACTGGTGGAGTTGGGAAAAATAGACTTTGACATCCGGGAGTTGTAGTTGCTGGGATTTGTAGTTCACCTACAATCAAAGGGCATTCTGAAGCCCACCGATTATAGAATTGAGCCAAACTTCCCACATAGAATCCCCATGACCAACTGAAAATAATGTGTTGTCTGATGGTCTTTGGCGACCCCTCTGACACCACCTCACGACCCCCCCAGGGGTCCCGACCCCCAGGTTGAGAAACACTGCTCTAGGCAAGCTGCTTGCCTAGTGTTCCTCCAACTCCCATTCGGCAATTGATTGCTTTGGTCCTCCGCAGCAGCCTCATGGCTGTGGGCACAGACCGAGTCCAGGTTCTCCAGCACGGCCACCACCAGCGGCATCAGCTCGGCACCTGATGAGCCGCTCTCTGGCCATCTGTTGGGGGTGCTTTGAATGCAATTTTCCTGCTTCTTGGCAGAATGGAGTTGGGCTGGATGATGGCCCACCGTTGGATTCTGTGATTCTCTATGAGAGGTGTTCAGCAGTGGAACTCTCTGCCCCTAGGATCCTAGGGTTCTAGGGTGCCAGCCTCCTTTAATGTAAGGGGCCGTGGGCAGGGCAAGGGGTCTCTTGGTTTTGGGATATTGTTGTTCCTCCTGGTTAAAAACAAAAAAGTAATATTGACCTTGTGATGGATGTGAGAGCGATGTATTGCCAGCTCTGAGGTTTCCACAAGTGAGTGTGACGGGGAGGCAGAAGGCCAAATGGGAAGTGTGGTGAGGTGGCGAAAGAAGTAGAAGCGTGGCCACGTAGCGCTACCTAAAGGGACCCAGGAGACTTGCCCCCCTTTACATCTCGCCTTGAGAAGTTTGTTGTTCTACTTGGAGTGATAATTGGTTTTCCTCCTTAAGGAAGCTTGTTTGCTTCCTTCTTAATGTAAGGAACGAGATAAACACTTCCCTCAGACCAGGCCCGGATCATGGCCTTTTGCCGCCCTAGGACAAAGGCTCTGCCCCCCGCCCTCGCCTCCGCCCCGCCCCCACCCCCTCTCCGGCGCAAGGAGGAGGAGGAAGGAAAGCCCCACCCCCGGAGCCAATGCCGCGCATGCGCGGCAGTGGCCCCAAGGGCGGGGCCTCCCCACGGCTCCTCCCTCCCTTCTATAGCCACCATGCCGGCCTCAGAAGCGGCCAAAATTGCCCTTTTCAGGCCTGCATTGCCAAAATCAGCTCCTCCCTTTCAGGCCAGCATTGACGGCTTTAGGAGGGAGGGAGGAGCTGTGGGAAGGCTCCCCGCGGCTCCTCCTTTGCTCCTAAAGCCACCATGCCAGCCTGAAAAGGGCGATTTTGAAAAAAAAATTGAATTTTTTTTGAATTTTTTTTGGTATTTTTGAATTTTTTTTGAATTTTTATGGGGGGTCTGAATCTGTTGCCCCCCCCCCCCATGGCTGCCGCCCTAGGCCATGGCCTAGGGTGGCCTTATGGGCAATCCGGGCCTGCCTCAGACCTTGAGCAAACTTTGGGTCCGTGCGGGTATTAAGGCCACTGAGTTTCCTTCCACCTGGTGACCTTCTCTCCTTCCATTCCTCAATACCGACCCCCTCTATTCCCCTCCTTCCAGGGCGAGCTGAGCGACGGGATCGCGATGCTGGTGGCCGGCAACGACCGTGTGCAGGCGGTCATCGCCCAGATGGAGGAGATCTGCAAGGGCATTGAGGTCAGCCGGCTGGAGGGAGGGGGCTTTGCCCTTAGGTCAGGAATACTTCTCAAACTTCTCAAACTTTAAAAATGTCCTTTTATTTAGCTCACAATGAGACAGAGTATTATGCAATTCACAGAGAGAGAAGATAGGAACACACAGACTCTATAGCTATATTTAGGTACATAAACAAAGCATTGACCAGGGGCGGATTAACACACTCGGCGGAGTAGGTGCCCGCCGAGAGATCCAGATACACGGGCGAACCACCACCGGTTGGAAACTCCGCCTCCACATCTGCTGGAAAGTCCGCTTCCATGCATGCGCATTTGGGCGCACAGGCAGACTCCTCTTGAGGCGACTGAGAAGAGTCGAGAGAGGCACTGAAAACCACCAGGCCCGGATCAGGCCCTTTTGCTGCCCTAGGCCAAAGGGTCTGCCTCCGCCCTTCCCCGCCCCGACTCCGCCCCTCCCTGCCCCCGACTCCGCCCCTCCCCACCCCCGGCTCCGCCCCTCCCCACCGGATGGAAGGAAGGAGGGGCGGGCAAGGAGGAGAAAGAGCGCCCTCCCGCCGCGTCCTGCGCGCCGCCCACCCCTTTTCGGCGGGGCTGGCGCGACTCCTCTCTGCCTCCTCCCTGGCTTGGCGTGGCGAAGCAAGGGAGGAGGGCCGGCAGCGCGACTTCTCTCCGCCTCCTTCTCCCTGCCTGGCGACGCCAAGCCAGGGAGGCGGAGAGAAGCCGCGCCGCCGCCGCTCCTCCCTTGCGTCGCCATGCCACGCAAGGGAGGAGGGGCGGCGGGCGGCTACGCCTCCTCCCTGCCTGGCGACACCACGCCACGCCAGGGAGGAGGCAGAGAGGAGTCCCGCCGCCGCCCCTCCTCCCTTGTGTCGCGGCAGCCCCGCCGAAAAGGGGTGGGCGGCGCGCAGGACGCACGGCGGGAGGGTGCCTCCTTCTCCTCGCCCCGTCCTGCTTCCTTCAATCTGGCGAGGAGGCGGGAGGGGCGGAGTAAGGAGCGGAGCCGATCCTCCTTCCCTCCCTCCTAAAGCAGAGCAAAGGGAGGGGGTGGCGCGCATGCGCCCTTTTTTGGTGATTTTTTTGGGGAATTTTTTTTAATGGGGGTCCGGATCCGCTGCCCCCCCAAACGTGCCGCCCGAGGCCATGGCCTCGGGTGGCCTTATGGGTAATCCGGGCCTGAAAACCACAAGGCCACCGCCAGAGCCATGTGCTGTTGCTCCTGGTGCTGGAGAAAACACAAGAGTCAAAACTAAACAAGATATATCACAATAGCTGAAAATAGGAAAGGTGCAATAGCTGACAGCCACCAGGAGATGGCAGTAGACGACGGTAAAAAGTATAAGCCACTCAAAGTATAGCAAAAATATATAATGTATATTGTAGTGCAGTGTTTTTCAACCTTTTCTGAGCCGCGGCACATTTTTTACATGTACCAAATCCTGGGGCAGAACACCAACCAAAATGACACAAAACGACACTCTAACACAGTCATACTTATAGTTAATATGTTTTTAAATGTATTTATTCACTCAGTGTGAAACCTGGGCCTGTTTCGATGAACACAACATAGATATCCTGGCAGGAATGGCAGAAAGACACAAACTTCCCACACAGAACTCCCATAACCAAGAGAAAATACTATAAGAGTTTGGTGGGCATTGTCCTTGGGTTTTGGAGTTGTAGTTCACCTACACCCAGAGAGCACTTTGGACTCAAACAATGTTGGATCAGGACCAAACTTGGCATGAATACTCAATATGCCCAAATGTGGAGTTTGGGGAAAACAGACCTTGACATTCGGGAGTTACAGTTTCTGGGATTTATAGGTAACACACAATCAAAGAGCATCCTGAACTCTAGCAACAATGGAATTGAACCAAACTTGGCCTATTGAACTCTCATTACCAACAGAAAGTACTGAAAGGGTTTGCTTGGGAATTGACCTTGAGTTTGGAAGTTGTAGTTCTCCTACACCCAGAGAGCACTGTGGACTCCAACAATGTTATGTTATGTTGTTGTTTGTTTTCTATCCAGAATCACAATGTTGGAAGGAGGCTCACCACTTTAAGGTCCCTCAAACAGGCATGGGAAAACTTCGGCCCTCTGGGTGCTTTGGACTCCAACTCCCACCATTTCTAACAGCCTGAGGCCCTTTCCTGCTTAAGTGGCTGAGGGGGGGGGCAGGGCCGGAGGCTGCTAGGAATGGTGGGAGTTGGAGTCCAAAACACCTGGAAGGTCCAAGTTTGCCCATGCCAGCTTTCAACAGAGACCTCTTCCTCCCCCTTCGCGCCCTTTCTTCCCCCTCCTGCCCAACACTTACTTTTTCTTCTCCACTGCCGCTTCTGCCGCCATTTTGATCTGAGGGGGCAGCGTGAGCGTGTTCAGGAGGGGAGGGGGAGGGAGGGAGGCGTGACCAGATTTATTTATTTATTTATTTGCATTCCCAGCAAACCTGCCATTCTCTCCATCCACCACCTTCCTCCTTCCCTTGGAGAAGATGGCGAGTGGACCAGGCTCTGTTGTCTGCCACACTTTTGGAATAGCAAAGTGTCTCTTAGATAGCAATATTTCTGCTGATGTTGTTCTGAAAGTTGTAAATGAATTACAGGAGACACCTAAGACATCCTGACTCCATCGGTCCTGGACAGATGTTGATTTTTCTGCCTTGAGTGATCATTGGTTTTCCTTCTTAAGGAACCTTGTTTGCTTCCTTCTTAACGTAAGGCAGTCTTTCTCAACCAGTGTGCCGTGGCACACTAGTGTGCCGTGACGGACCTCCTGCTGTGCCGCGAGAAAAGCTCTCTGCCCCCCTTCCCCCCCCCCTCCTGCCGAACTCCTGCTGCTTAGGGGAGGAGGAAGGGCCGGGCAGTGGCAAAGAAAAAGAAGAAGGGACCGGGGCGCCGCCTCCTTCAGCCGTTTCCCCAGCCAGCCTCCAATCCGCCATGACTCCCACCATGACTCTCGCCCCTCGCTCGCTGAAGCCCATCCACCGCTCATGCTCCTCCTCTGTAGGAGAGCTGAAGCTGGGGGGAGGGGGCGGGGCATGGTGCGGCCTGGCTCTGCCCCCTCCCCCGGCTTCGGCACTCCCAGCAGCTGCTCCAGCCTTGAGGGGGCACTGCCCCTCAAGGCTGGAGCAGCTGGGGGAGAGGTGAAGCTGGGGGGAAGGGGCAGGGCATGGTGCAGCCTGGCTCCGCCCCCTCCCCGCCTTTGGCACTCCCAGCAGCTGCTCCCAGCAGGCCACCAACCCCCAGCCGTTCTTTACTGTGTTATAGTGTCATTTTGTGTCATTTTGGTTGGTGGTGTGCCCCCGAATTTTTTTAATGTTAAAAGTGTGCCGCGGCTCAAAAAAGGTTGGGAAACACTGATGTAAGGAACCTTGTAAACACTTCCCTACTTAAAAGAGCCATTGCCTTTGGTAATGTAAACATGTTGTTTTCCACCACCAAGTTAATCATTTGTTTCTGGTCAGCAGTGTCAGCAGTTCAGCAACTTTTAATTATAGTTCATGAACTCTCCTTGTGGAGATTCACCGCTTACAGCTAGCGTCTTCACTTGAGGATCTTTTTTTTCCAATCAAGCTGCCACCATAACAATCCTGGCCATCCGATGTGAGGGGTTTATTTTGAGGCTTGTGTTTTGAAATGATGTCACAGAGAGATTTGTAAGGAGGAACTTCAACAGTTTATTTTTAACAACAGCATGGAGGTTTCAAAGTGTTCAGAGCTTAGGTGGTTACAGTAACTTCAGATGAGGTACAGATCTTAATGTTACAAAGTTCCTAAATACTATTATATCGTAATTATTATAATACTATAACATAATATATAACATAATAATATATATAATACAATGTAAAATGCTTGACTGAGTTTCCTCAATCACTGGCTTGACAATACTATAGATACTCTGCCTCAATAGGCTTCCTATCAATATATTAGTTTAGCTTCCCAGCATAACCTATAAACAGCGGTTCCTATAGGCTCTCTAAGCCTAACTGCCTTTCTGCAGTATTTAAAAGCAGCCTTTTCTATCTCCCTCGGAAAAGACTACAGCAACTCTTCAAATTGCTACCAGCTAGTCTAACGGCTCCTGACTAACTGACGAAATTCAAACTTGCACCTGCTAAAGCCAGTGTTAGGCTCCGCATCCTGTTGTCATAGCAACCGTACATCTGAGAGGCTGTGCACTTTAATATTCTCCGTTAACCCTTTGTAGTCTGTTTAGCATATAAACATCTAATGCAATACAAATGTAATAATACAAACCACACATTTAACCATAAAATAAATACAAAACCCTCAATACATATAGTGACTTCACTACACTCCTTTTGCAGTTTTCCAGGCCTCGATGTTAGGATGGCACCTCTTGCTTCTATAGGTCCCAGTCATAGACCGTCCATTCAATTTAATTCAAACCATACATGATATATATTCATGAGACTTTGCCCACGCTTTTGCTCGCAGGAGAACTCCCGCCGTCGGAAGCAGCACCTGGCCACGCGCTTTGAGTCCTTGTGCGCGGCGCTGGAGGAGCGGAAGGCGGAGCTGGTGGCGGAAGTGGGGCGCGAGGCCGAGACCAGGCTCCTCCGTGTCCGGACCCTCATCCGGACCTATGGGGACCACCTGGAGCTGGCTTCCAAGCTGGTCGAGTCTGCCATACAGTCCATGGAGGAGCCCCAGGAAGCCGCCTTCCTACAGGTGGGAGCGGGGAAGGAAGGAATGGGAGGGGGGCCACAGAAGGGAAGGGAAAGGGCTTCGTGACTTCTGACCCCACGCTTCTCCTCTTCCTTTCTCTCCCCCGCAGCAGTCCAAGGAGCTCCTCCAAAAGTGAGTCCTGCACTCGGAAAGCTAAATATAATAAACTAGCTGTACCCGGCACGCGTTGCTGTGCCCTATTTAGGAGATGCGAGAAAGTCTGAGTATGTAAGGGTTGGAATTGATGTGGTCTTGGTGGGGTCATGGCTGTGTCGTTGTGGGTTGTTCTGGTGGGTGGGATGTTGAAGTCCTGTGGAGTTGTCGGTGTGTGGTGTTGCTGGCGTTCTGCAGAGCTTGTGGATATACAATGTTTTTTGTCTTTCCGTCTGCTGCGTTGATGGAAAGCAGGGCTGTCCAACTGCCGGCCCTGCAGGTGTTTTGGACTTCAACTGCCAGAAATCCTAGCCAGTTTACCAGCTGTTAGGATTTCTGGGATTTGAAGTCCAAAACACCTGCAGGGCCGGCAGTTGGACAGCCTTGATAGAGGTTCTGTGGTTTCCCAACTCTGGATTTGAAAAAAGAAACTGTGTTTCTGTTCTGGCATTTGTTCTGCCCTTTTTTGTGATGTATGTAGCGTTGCGAGTGTGTCGTCCGATGCTGTTCTTTTTAGGAGGCATGGCTTGTCTTTTGGGTCAGCTTATGCCTGTGTGGAAGGAAGGAATGGCATACAAATGGGTTGAGCAGTAGACGCAAGGTTGTGTTTTGTGCGTATTGTGTTGTGTGTAGGTATTACTTTTTTGGTGAGTTAGTGGGTGTGTGGTGGAATTGTGGGTGGTAGTATGTTGTTGAATGCTTGTGTGGGTGGGGTGTTTTGGGTGTTTGTGTGTGTTTGTAGAGTATCAGTGCAGTGTTGTGTTGTGTTGTGGTTGGAGTATAGGTGGAGTTGGTTTTTGTTTGTGGTGGTGGTAGGTGTTGTGTGTGTGGGGTCCCGTAAGGTTGGGGGATGGGTTGTGATAGGAAGTTGTGTTGTGTTGTGTGGGTAGGAATTGAGTTTGGTTTTGTCAGTTTAACCCTCAAACACCAACTGACTGAACTCAAATCATTCAGCATTCTATCCTAGCCTTGGCTGGCTGTGCCCAGCGTTACTATGGTTACTCAGCCTCCCTGCATTTTGTGTGGGCCGATGTTGGCCAATGGGTTTCGCTGGCTGCGTCAGAGGATGCTGGGAAATGTAGTTTTTTGTATTGTTGTTTTGGGGGCCTTCTAGGTTTTGGGGGAGTTTCTTTGCTAAAAACCTTCCTTGCCTGAGGCCTATTTGTGTTGGCAAGTTTGGTGTCTCTGCCTTGGAAGGTTTCTCTGTCTCTGTCAGTCGTTTGACGACGGGACCTCCTTTATATAATTAATAGACTAGCTGTATCTGGCCATGCGTTGTTGTGGCAAAGAACAACAGCAACATCCCTTCCTGCCTTTTGTTTTTGCTCTCCTCCCTGTCTCCCTCATCCTTCAGCTTTTTCCTTCTCTCTTTCCTCCTTCCTTCCGTCTTTCCTTTCCCTCCTTCCTTCCATTCATTCCTTTTCTCAATCACTCCTCCCCTTTCTTTCCCTCCTTCCGTTCCCTCCCTCTCTTTCTTTCCTTCCTTTTTCTCCTCCCCTCACCAGGTTGACGTTCCTTTACTGCCTTTTCGTACCTTTTTCTGTCCTGTGTACTTTCTCTTCATCCTTCCTGTAGTACCTCCTTCCTTCCATCCCTCTTTCCCTCCCTCCTTCTCTCTTACCTTTCTCCCCCTTTCCCTCTTTCATTCCTTCCCTTCTTTCTTCTCTCCTTCCTTCCTGTCTGTTTGCCTTCCTTCTGTATTTCTTTGAAGCCTTTCATTTTCTTTCCCTTCTACTGTATGTTCTTCCTTCGTCTTTCTTTCCTTCCACCTTTCTTTATCTTCTTTCTCTCGTTTCTTCCTTCTCTACCTCTTTCCTTCCTTCCTGCAGTTATTGCTTCCATCCTTCCTTTTGTCTTTCTTTCTTTCCTTCCTTCCCTCTTTCTCTCCATTCCCTCCTCCCTCTGCTCCCTCTTTCCTTCCCTTTTTTCTTTCCTTCTCTCCTACCTCTTTCCTTCTGTCCTTTTCACTTTCTCTCCCCCCCCTTTTCTGTCTTCCTTTCTGTCTTTCTCCCTTTCCTCCTGGGCGCCCTACCAGCAGGTTGGTATGGGTTTTTTTGTTTACTTTCCTTTGTGGCGGGGGAGGGGAAAGCAGGGGTTTGGACGCACGCACAATAGTGCTCGTGTGAAGGCGGCACCCCTCCCCTTTCCTCCTTGCCCTTCTCCCCTCCCTGGTACCCAGACTTACTTCACGCGGGTCCCCATGGCTGCCCGCCCACCTGCCCGCCTGCCTGCCTGCCTGCCTCTCTCTGAGGTGAGGGCCCACTTCTGCTCACTCGTGAGAAGGGCAGAGAGTGGACAGCGGTGGGCGGGAAGTGGCCGTGTGGGGCCTTCTTGGAAGTGTAGTCCCGCGGCTAAGTCTGCGGCCTGGAAGCCGCTCTCGCGCTCTTACCTTGCCATTATTGCAGGCAAGGAGCATGCATGGACCTGGCTGGCCCCTAGCGGGTTTGAATATTTGGGGGGTTTGCTCTGGGGCAGGGGAAAGGGGAGAGAAGTTGAAATGTTTTTTTGTTGTTGTTTCCTCTTTGCCGGGGGGGAGGGGAGAAGGTGTTTGGACGCGTGCGGAATATTTCCGCTCATGCACAGCGTTCATCATTGGCGCAGGGGATGCTGGGAAGTGTAGTTCCCTATGTTTTTTGGCATTTTAGTGTGTTGTTTTTATTTTTTGTGACTTTTCCATGTGGTAAACATACCTCGTTGGGTTGTGTGTGTATGTGGCCTGGTTTGGTGTGTCTGCATTGTGTGGTTTTGCTGTCTATAAGCTACTAAACACGACAGCTATCATTTTATATATATAGATGCGACAATTATGTGAAGAATATATATAGTTGAAAGTCAATGTGGTATTGTGTGGTTTGCGGGCAGAACGGCCCTGCTTTGCTCTGTGAAACCATACAACACCCCATTGGCTCCGCCCCTCACCTTCACGCCCCTCCCCTCACAGAGGGGGTCTGAAGCCCCTCCCCAAATACACAACCCCCTCCCCCCAACCCCACAGGATCACAGAGACGTCCAAGGTGCCGATGAGTGGACGCCCGGAGCCCGGCTTTGAGAACATGGACCGCTTTGTTGTCAACGTGGACCATGTGGCTGAGATGCTCCGGACCATCCAGTTCCTGCCAGGTAAGGAGGGGGCAAGGCCTGCGGGCACTGGGCGGGGCTTCTTCATTGACCCCAATACTGTCCTCCTGCGGGATTTGGAAGGAAGGACCCAGAATCCTATAACCGAACCGGGTTCATCCAGAGGGCACCTTTACATGTTTGCACCTTTCAAATTGCAAGTCTTATTTAAGAGGAAGAAACAGGATTATATATATTATATACACACTGTTGTATAATAATTATTATAATAATATAACATTATATATAACATCATATAGAATTATTTTTAATTATTATTATTAAACTTTATTTATACCCTGCCAACCACCGCCCAGAAGGGACTCGGGGTGTCTTACATGAGGCCAAGCCCAACAACACAGCAATAAAAACAACACAGCAGGAAATAAAAACAATGCAATCAATAAAACACATATAAACAGTAAGTACACAAAGTTTAAAACCATAGTGGCCAGGCCAAATGTCATATATTAAGATTTTTAAAATAAATAATTAGAATGATATAATAATTATAATTATAATGTATATCTGTGTATATGTGTATATATATATATATATATATATATATATATATATATATATATAATAAGCAACATTTTTCATTATAGTTCATGAATTCTCCTTGTGGAGATTCGCCGCTTACAAATAGCGTCTTCACTTGAGGATCTCTTTTTACAATCAAGCTGCCACCATAACAATCTTGGCCACCCGGTGTGAGGGGTTTATTTTGAGGCTTGTGTTTTGAAATGATGTCACAGAGAGATTTATAAGGAGGAACTTCAACAGTTTATTTTTAACAACAGCGTGGAGGTTTCAAAGTGTTCAGAGCTTAGGTGGTTACAGTAACTTCAGATGAGGTACAGATCTTAATGTTACAAAATTCCTAAATACTATTATATCGTAATTATTATAATACTATAACATAATATATAACATAATAATATATATAATACAATGTAAAATTATATGTGTGTGTGTGTGTGTGTGTGTGTATATATATATATAATTATTATCCAGGGAGCTGTCCAGTCCCTTTTGCATTTATTGGAAGGGGACTTTTAAAGTTATTTGTGGGCTCCCCCTAGCGGCTGACCGGGGAATGGCACCAGTGTTCCCTTCTGTAGCTGCCATTGGACTTCAGTCCCTGAGTAGAGACCCCTTTTCAGCTTATGGCGGGGGAGTTATGTGGACATAGTGGTCAAGTTGTGCTTCCTTCATCTCTTCCCCCTTATAAAGAATCCACCGGGGAGGAGGCCGAAGCGGAAGGATTGGGACTGGAAGGAGGAGGGGGTGACGCGGGAGAGGAGGGACCCCCAGAAGGCCACGAGGCCCCCGAGGCCACAGAAGGTGAGCAAGAGCAGGTGGGAGGGTTGGGCAGTGGGGAGGTGGGGGTCGCAGGTCTTTCCTTATGCTTGGCTTTCATTGGTTTCTGCTCCCGAAAAATTTGGGTCGTCCCCTTATTTACTTTATTCAATCAATCAATTGATTGATACTTTATTTCATTGTGCGATAGTCGCCATCGCATAATAGTCGCACGCCAATTATTTGAGTGCTAGAAAATTGTAATTTTTCTTCCTCATGTAATGGACGCACTCTTGTTTTGGGCTGATTTTCTTCCTTTTTTCTCAGAAGGCAAAGCACTTTGAAAACTACAACATGGAGTAGTTTTCAAACTGCTTTGCCTTCAGAGAGAAAAGGGGGGGGAAATCAGCCCAAAACAAGGGTGCGACCATTACATGAGGAAATAAATAATAATTTTATAGCACTCAAATAGGCTGTTAGGAATGGTGGGAGTTGAAGTCCAAAACACCTGGAGGGAGGGTAGAATTTGGCCCATGCCTGGCATAGCAGCCAAAATGGACTCACGTACTGGTTTCTGACCACACCTCTTCTTTCCGCCCCACCCCTTTCCAGGTCAGCATTGAGCAGCAGCAGCAGCAGCAGGAGACACCCCTATTGGCTGGATCCACCCCCAGCAGCTTGAATTCCCCCCATGCCCACATTTTTACAACCCCCTCCCCAACCCTTTCTGGCTTTGCATTGAATAAAGTGTGTGGTGCATTTGCAGAAGTGAGGTCCACCCGTCCTGTCACTGGACACCATACCTCAGTGCGATGAAGGGACCATGGGAGTTGTTGTTTGCAAGGCCTTGAGCCTTCTCAGCCGACAATGGGCCGGTTCCTCTCCAGATGACGACTCCCGAGGGTCCTGTTTTGGACTGCTGTGCTGGGGGAGGTGAAAAGGAGACCCTCCATCCTTCCTTCCTTCCACCCAAAAGGTTTGTTTTCGTAAAAAAACCAAACCTGAGCATGGCTGGGCGCCTCAGCTCGCCGTCTCTAAACCCCAAACTGGTTTTCACTGGGGCGCTCTGGACTGAAGCAGGTGCAAAGAAGGTCATTGTCTGCCGCTTCCCCCAGCCTCCTTCCATCCCAGTCCCCGTGGAGGTGAACCATTGACTCGCGGATACGGGGACCTGATGGGTTTCTGTATCCGCAGTTCAGAGGAACGCAGTTTCGTGGCATCACCTGGATGCCAAACCGTGTGGGAACTGTGGCATATGTGCCCAAATAAATAGGTCCACAAATATTACCAATCATAACTCTGGCAGAGTCCTCAATCTCTATGATGAAATAACCTGTGCCCATGCTGGCCTAGTGTATTGCCTGGAGTGTGGGTGTGGCCTACATTATGTGGGGCAGACCTCAAGACCCCTGAGAGCTAGAATGTACGAACACAAATCGAAAATCAGAAACCAATCCCAAGAATCCACTCTTTATAAACATTTTCTTCAACACCATCATTCCCCAGACAGTTTCAGCATCTATGGCCTGCAAAGGGTTAAAGCCACTCCACACTGCAACTTAACCAATTTACTACTCAGGGCTGAAAGAAAATGGATTTTATTGTTAACATCTGAAACTCCCTGCGGCTTGAACGACTCCCTTTCAATTCAGCAATTATTAACATGATCACATCCACCTGTTCTTGTTGCTTATATGGAGGAATAGCACCTTTACCTCTTGCTGCATCCAGCCCCATTATAATAAACATAATAATTGTTCCTCCTTCCATCCCAGTCCCTGTGGAGGCGATCCGTTCACCCATGGATACAGGGCCTGATGGGTTTCCATATCCACAGTTCAGAGGAACGCAGTTTCGCGGCGTCACCTGGATGTTGCTTTTAATGGGGTGTGGTGTGGAGAGGCCTACAAGGAGGCCCAATGGGGCCCCATCATAATAAACATAATAATTGTTCCTCCTTCCATCCCAGTCCCTGTGGAGGCGATCCGTTCACCCGTGGATACAGGGCCTGATGGGTTTCCATATCCACGGTTCAGAGGAACGCAGTTTCACGGCGTCACCTGGTTGTTGCTTTTAATGGGGTGTGGTGTGGAGAGGCCTAGAAGGAGGCCTAATGGGGTCCCATTGTAATAAACATAATAATTGTTCCTCCTTTCATCCCAGTCCCTGTGGAGGTGATCCGTTCATCCATGGATACAGGGCCTGATGGGTTTTCATATCCACGGTTTAGAGGAACGCAGTTTCGCGGCGTCACCTGGATGTTGCTTTTAATGGGGTGTGGTGTGGAGAGGCCTACAAGGAGGCCCAATGGGGCCCCATTGTAATAAACATAATAATTGTTCCTCCTTCCATCCCAGTCCCTGTGGAGGTGATCCGTTCATCCATGGATACAGGGCCTGATGGGTTTTCATATCCACGGTTTAGAGGAACGCAGTTTCGCGGCGTCACCTGGATGTTGCTTTTAATGGGGTGTGGTGTGGAGAGGCCTAGAAGGAGGCCTAATGGGGTCCCATCATAATAAACCTAATAATTGTTCCTCCTTCCATCCCAGTCCCTGTGGAGGTGATCCATTGACTTGCGGATATGGGGGCTTGATGGGTTTCTGTATCCGCAGTTCAGAGAAACACAGTTTTGCGGCGTCATCTGGATGTTGCTTTTATTGGGGTGTGGTGTGGAGAAGCCTAGAAGGAGGCCTAATTGGGCCCCATCATAATAAACATAATAATTGCTCCTCCTTCCATCCAAGTCCCTGTGGAGGTGATCCATTGACCCACAGATATGGGGGGCTGATGGGTTTCCGTATCCACGGTTCAGAGTTACGCAGTTTCGCGGCGTCACCTGGATGTTGCTTTTAATGGGGTGTGGTGTGGAGAGGCCCAATGGGGCCCAATCATAATAAACATAATAATTGTTGGGAATCGGAGCTGTTAGGCTCAAAATAACCCTCCGTTGGGGTGATTCCACCATAAATATGGAACAGTTGCAGTCCTTCCTAGATGACGCAACTTGGTTAAACCCCTTCCAGTCCGGCTTCCGTTCGGGGCATGGGACGGAGAGGGTTCTGGTCTCCACCACAGACAAGCTACGATGCCAGCTAGACCAGGGCGGATCGGTGTTGTCTCCACCGTCAGTAGAGTAGCGTTTTTTCATCTACGCCAGGCAAGGAAGCTGGCCCCCTATTTGTCCTGCCATGACCTGGCCACAGTGGTCATCTCAAGGCTAGACTACTGTAACGCTCTTTACATTGGCCTGCCTCTGTCGCTGATCCGGAAACTGAAGCTGGTGCAGATCGCGGCAGCTCAAGCTGCTGGCAGGTGCTTCAATGAGCTGCCACATTACACGCATCTTACGGGAACTGCACTGGCTCCCTGTGGAATGCCGGATTACCTTCAAAGTGCTGGTATTGACCTTCAAGGCCTTGAATGGTCTGGGGCCAGTGTACCTCAGGGACCGCCTCATCCCATACTGTCCCACTAGACCCCTGCGCTCGGAGACAGAAAACCTTCTGGTGGTCCCAAGTCCTAAGAGTTACTATCTCACCGCAATGCGGAGGAGGGCTTTCTCTGTTATAGCTCCTACCTTGTGTAATGCGTTACCCTCTGGAATCCGCGCCCTTCCACGTATACTGGCTTGCAGGCATGCAAGACATTATTGTTCCAACAGGCGTTTGGCTCCTAAGAACTGTCAATCTCTTTGACATTACCCTGCCCTCTCTGATGTTATTTGTATTTTACGGCTGTTGTTTTAACCCTAATGATTTTAATTGCAGTTGTGAATGTTGTTATTATGGTTGTTTTTATTCTTTATTGTTGTTTTATTGCCTGTAAGTCGCTCTGAGCCGAATGGGAGTGGCGACTGATACATTCAAATAAATAGATAAATAAATATAGCAGAGTGCCAGGAGTAAACTCCACAACCAACAGAAACTTGAAGCAGGTGCAAAGAAGGTCATTGTCCCCTGCTTCCCCCAGCCTCCTTCCATCCCAGTCCCTGTGGAGGCGATCAATTGACCCGTGGATACGGGTGCCTGTTGGGTTTCCGTATCCGCGGTTCAGAGGAACACAGTTTTGCGGCGTCACCTGGATGTTGCTTTTAATGGGGTGTGGTGTGGAGAGGGCTAGAAGGAGGCCCAATGGGGCCCCATCATAATAAACATAATAATTGTTGGGAATCAGAGCTGTTAGGCCCAAAATAACCCTCCGTTGGGGTGATTCCACCATAAATATAGCAGAGTGCCAGGAGTAAACTCCACAACCAACAGAAACTTGAAGCAGGTGCAAAGAAGGTCATTGTCCGCTGCTTCCCCCAGCCTCCTTCCATCCCAGTCCCTGTGGAGGTGATCCATTGACCTGCGGATACGGGGACCTGATGGGTTTCTGTATCCGCGGTTCAGAGGAACGCAGTTTCGCAGCGTCACTTGGATGTTGCTTTTAATGGGGTGTGGCGTGGAGAGGCCTAGAAGGAGGCCCAGCACATATTTAATGCCCACACATAAAATACAATAAAATTCACATCAAGATCAATAATTAAATAGATAAAACATTAAATCAATACAGTAAAGTTTATTTAAAAGAGGGCCAGTCTGGTGGCCGTTGTCCCGTCACGTTCTGCAATTCCCGTCTCCATTAAGCTTGTCCATAAACCATTTTCCAAAGCCATTGTCGTCATTGTCATTGTCAAGTCTGCAGGATTTCCCAAAAGCCTGGTCCCACAACCACCTTTTAAATTTCTTTCTAAAGGAGAGGAGGGATGGAGATGGCCTAATTTCCACAGGTCGGGAGGGGGACTCCACCGAGAAGGCCCTGTCCCTCGTCCCCGCCAAATGTGTTTGCAACAGGGGCGGGGCCGAGAGCGGGGCCTCTCCAGAAGATTTTAACCTCCTAGGTGGGACGTAGAAGGAGATACGTTCGTACAGGTACGCCGGGCCGGACAAAGGCAGAAAGAGGGCAATGGAGAATGCCGACACGGTCAGCAACCCAGGGCAATGCAAATACCTTGAGAGAGGAAGTGACCCCTTCACCCCTCACAGAGATTCCGTTGCTACGTCTTCAAAGAGGGAGGAGATTGTGTCCAGCAAGAAGAGTCAAAACCAGACCTGGGCAACCTATGGCCTGCGGGCCGGATGCGGCCCGGCAGCCGATTCTGTCCGGCCCAGGGAGAAGGGCGTCAGGGGCGGGGCCAAGAGGAAGGGGTGCCGCCGCCGCCATCCCATCATGGGCTGTGGAGCCTGCATTGGCAGACAGCCTGCTGCTCCAGAGAACAATCGGAGGAGTGGCGGCTTTGGAAGACTTGATCGTCCTCCGGTTCGCCAGGGCGATCAGCCGCCTCAGGTCGCCGACTGCTCCCGCTACAGGCCCAGATTGCCTCCCGGAATGGCAGGCACTCCATGGCAGGGTGGTCAGGTGGGGAACGGCTGGGGGCGAGAATGAGACTCTTCTGGGCGGGACCTCCCTGCAGAAGAGGATGGGGAGGGTCCTAGGCTCTTGGAGTCAGAAGGGACCCCCATCAGGCCTGGATTAGCCTCTTCGGCCGCCCGAGGCCAAGACGCCCCGCGCCGCCCCTCCCCCCGGGTGCAGAAAGCCACCCCCCTAGGGTGCTGCTGCGCATGTGCGGCAGCATCCCCGGCCGTGCGGCTTCCGTCGCCTCCTCCTCCCGCGACTGGAAGGAGGGCCCGAGGAGGTGGACGGAAGCTGTGCGGCACCGGCCCGACGGCTTCCGTCGTCCTCGCGCCTTCCTTTCAGTCGTAGGAGGAGGAGGAGGAGGTGACGGAAGCCGCGCACGGCACTGCTCGTGGGGCTTCCGTCCGCCGCCTCCTCCACCTCCCGTGACCAAAAGGAGAGCGCGAGGAGGAAGGGAAGTCCTGCCCTCCTCCTCGCCACCTGGGCTGCCCCCTTGCAAAGGAAGGAGGTGGCCAGGAGGAGGAGGAGGGGAAGCCCACTGGCGGGCATGTGTGCGCATGCATGCATGCCTGCCCGCGGGGCAGAGCTTCTCTTCCTCCTCCTCGCCGCCTCCTTCCTTTGCAAGGGGCGGCCCAGGCGAGGGAGGGCGCCATTCCCTCCTCCCCGCCCCTCGCAGTGCTCTCCTCCCGCCCTCTCCCAAGGTATGACGACTCTCTCGGGAGAGGGCGGGGGGAAAGCGCTGCGAGGGGGCGTTTTTTTAAAAGAATTTTTTAATGTTTTCGGGGGGGTCGAATCCGCTGCCCCCTAAAACCTGCCGCTTAAGGCCATGGCCTAGTCTGGCCTTATAGGTAATCCGGGCCTGCCCCCCATCAGGGGCCACCCACCCAGCCCAACCCTGTTCCTCGTCATGCGGGAAGACACCACCTGCTCCCTCCCAGCAGATGGCCACCCAGCCTCCAAAGAAGGAAGGAAAGGGGGAGACCCCTCGGAGGGACTTGGCCGGGGTGTGTGGGGGGTGCCCGGAGGAGGACAAAAGGTCTAGAGAGGCTGGTCTGGAGGGCAGAAGGCTCAAAGATAAGAATCCCAACGCCCCTCTCCTGCCCCTCAAGCACCCCCCCCCCCCAATTAGTGTTATGGGTCTAACTCTAAACGGGGAAATGAGATGAGAGGGGGGGTCAGGAATGTCATAGAGGGGCACCACCTTCCTTCTTCCCAGGTGGGGGTCACTCCTCCCACTCACTCATCCCCCCCCAGGAATAGAACCATAGGGTGATAGAGTGGGGAGGGACCCCCCAAGGCCAGCCAGCCCACCCCCTTCAGCCCCGAAGGGACACCCAGCCAGCCAGCCCTCCCGGCAGATGCCCACCCACCCACCCGGCCTTGGCTTCCACACTTGGACTCCAGCGGCAGCCTCTTCAAGGGAGGCCCTTCCTTCAGTGGGGGCCGGGGGCTTGACCCCCCTCCCTCCGGGTGTTTTGGGAGGCCCTTCCTTCAGTGGGGGCGGGGGGCTTGACCCCCCTCCCTCCAGCTCCCCCCATTCCTCCCCCCAGCCTCGGGCCTCTACCTGAGGAGGGCGCCTTCCTCGGGGGCAGGGGGGGGGAGCAAGGGGTCAGTCGGGAGGGATGTCCGCCCCCCCCCCCGGGGGGTCCCTCCTCCGCGTCCCCTGGGAGCCGGATCTCGGGGGCAGCGGGGCCGCCCGGAGCGGAAAGAAGAGGCAGCACGCCTGGACACACCTGGGCAACAGACACACATTCATTGAGAGCCCAGACCCCCTCGGGGGTCAAGGACAGGGAGGGAGGGAGGGCACCCCCCCCCCAGTGAGGGAGGGGAGTCACCAGTCCAGGGGGGCGGGGCGGGCAGGAGCCGGCACTTCCTTCCTTTCTTCTTTCCTAGGGAGGGCTCTCCATCCTTCTTTCATCTCTTCCTTCATCTCTTCCTTCCTTCCTTCTTTCTTTCTTGCTTTCCTTCTTTCTTTCCTTCTTTCCTTGCTTCCTTCCTTCTTTCTTTCCTTCCTTCTTTCTTTCTTTCTTTCCTTCTTTCCTTCCTTTTTTTCTTTCCTTCCTTCCTTTTCTTCTTTCCTTCCTTCCTTCTTTCTTTCTTTCCTTCTTTCTGTCTTTCTTTCTTTTCTTTCTTTCTTTCCTTTCTTTCCTTCCTTCCTTCTTTCCTTCCTTCTTTCTTTCCTTCCTTCCTTCTTTTCTTCTTTCCTTCTTTCTTCTTTCTTTCCTTCATCCCTTCCTTCCTTCCCTTTTCTCTTTCCTTCCTTCTTTCTCTTTCCTTCCTTCTCTTTCCTTCCTTCTCTTTCCTTCCTTCCTTCTTTCCTTCCTTCCTTCCTTCCTTCCTTCCTTCCTTCCTTCCTTCCTTCCTTCCTCGGGTGGGCTCTCCAGGAGGAAGGCAGGCAGGCCGGGCAGGCGGGTGGGCGTGGGAGGCTGCTCTTGCTGTGGCTGATGATCCTTCCTTCCTAGGGAGGGTTCTCCATCCTTTCACCTTTTCCTTCCGCCTTGTCTTCC
Organism: Anolis apletophallus; assembly: GCA_030556195.1. Lineage (NCBI taxonomy): Eukaryota > Metazoa > Chordata > Lepidosauria > Squamata > Anolidae > Anolis > Anolis apletophallus. The sequence goes on along the minus strand of JARBWK010000003.1, from coordinate 1,240,298 downwards.
GCCTTGTCTTCCTTCCTTCCTTCCTTGCTGGCTCACTTCCTCCCGGCGCCGTCGAGGAGGAGGCGGTTCCTGCGTGCCTGCTCCTGGAGGCTGTGTGCGCGGGAGAGGGCCACCATCTCCCGCAGGAGCAGGAAGGTCAGGTCCAGGGAGAGCGTGGGCGGGGGGGGCGGGCGCAGGGGGGCCCGCGGGGCGCTTCCGGGGGGGCGGCCTCCTGGGGGCTGCTCCCGGGCGCAGGTGGAGGAGCAGCAGCAGCAGCTCCCCGCCCGGGGCCCCCCGCGCCGCCCCAGCCCGGACACCGGGGGCAGGACACCAGCAAGGCCACCAGCAGCACCAGCACCAGCAGCGCCCAGCTGAACGGGGCCGGCGGGCGCAGCCCGAGCAGGCAGGCAGGCAGGGCAGGTGGGCGAGGGGAGGCTGCTCTCGCTGCGGATGATGGTCCAGGGGCTTCTTCCCCCCTTCTCTCTCTCTCTCTCTGGCTCTCCTGGTCCGGCAGGGACGGAGCCCGCTCTCCTGCCGAGCTTTATACGCCCCGTCCATGCTTGCCGGAGGGAGGGAAGGAGGGAGGGAGGGAGCGCCATTGACGTCAGCAAAGGACCCCCCCCCCCCCCAGGGTCCCGAAGCAGACCCACGTCCCAGGAAGAAGCCGCCAACCATTCAAATCTGGAGCGACGTCGGGTTTGGCCCCACCCTGCCCTGCAAGAAAGATCCCTCCCTGTATTGTCCAAGGTCTGGCTTCTTACTGCCTGGGGGAATCCTTTGTTGGGAGCAGGCATGTAGCCAGGGGGGCTGGGCTTCAGCCCCGGAAATTCTCAGGGTGTTCCGCGAGAAGGCCTTACTGGAACATTATTTAAACTGTTATGTTTATTCATATCATGATCTGATCACCATGCTCATTATATCCCACATTAATGGGGCTATTGGGATAACAATACAAAAGATTTGCTAGGGTAAACCCTCTTCCACCCAGTCTCCGCCCCCCCCCCCGAACCAAACTCAGCCCCCCCCCCCCGACCCAAAATCCTGGCTACGGCCCTGTTGGGAGGTGTTTAGCTGGCCCTGCCCTCACAACCTCTGAGGGTGTCTGCCTTTAGCCATAGATGTGGGCGAAACGTCAGGAGAGAATGCTGCCTCTGGAACACGGCCAGGCAGCCCAAAAAACTCACCACAACCCAAGCATTTAATGGCCTAGCAGTTTCAAGGTCTGGCTTCTTACTGCCTGGTGGGGAATCCTTTGTTGGGAGGTATTTAGCTGGCCCTGACCTCACCACCTCTGAGGAGGAAGTCTTTAGCCATAGATGTGGGGGAAACGTCAGGAGAGAATGCTGCTTCTGGAACACAGCCAGGCAGCAACCGGAAAACTCACCACAACCCAAGCATTTAATGGCCTAGCAGTTTCAAGGACTGGTTTCTTACTGCCTGGTGGGGAATCCTTTGTTGGGAGGTGTTTAGCTGGCCCTGCCCTCACAACCTCTGAGGAGGATGCCTTTAGCCATAGATGTGGGAGAAATGTCAGGAGAGAATGCTGCCTCTGCAACACGGTCAGGCAGCAACCGGAACTCACCACAACCCAAGCATTTAATGGCCTAGCAGTTTCAAGGTCTGGCTTCTTACTGCCTGGTGGGGAATCCTTTATTGGGAGGTGTTTAGTTGGCCCTGACCTCACCACCTCTGAGGAGGATGCCTTTAGCCATAGATGTGGGGGAAACGTCAGGAGAGAATGCTGCTTCTGGAACACAGCCAGGCAGCAGCCGGAAAACTCATCACAACCCAAGCATTTAATGGCCTAGCAGTTTCAAGGTCTGTCTTCTTACTGCCTGGGGGAATCCTTTGTTGGGAGGTGTTTAGCTGGCCCTGACCTCACCACCTCTGAGGAGGGTGCCTTTAGCCATAGATGTGGGCAAAACGTCAGAAGAGAATGCTGCCTCTGGAACACGACCAGGCAGCAACTGGAAAACTCACAGTAAAGAAAGAGCAACACCCAAAGAAGACGGAAATTCCAGACAATAATGAATCATCAGCAGCAAATACCTCCCAACAAAGGATTCCCCCCAGACAGGATGCAGCCAGCCTTTGTAGCTGCAAGGCCATTCAACGCTAATCAAGGTGGCCAATGGCAACATTCACACTTTACTCCAGCAGTCAAGTTCTCCCATCCGAGACCATACAATCCAAGCATTTAATGGCCTAGCAGTTTCAAGGTCTGGCTTCTTACTGCCTGGGGGAATCCTTTGTTGGGAGGTGTTTAGTTGGCCCTGACCTCACAACCTCTGAGGAGGATGCCTTTAGCCATAGATGTGGGCGAAACGTCAGGAGAGAATGCTGCTTCTGGAACAGGGCCAGGCAACAACCGGAAAACTCACCACAACCCAAGCATTTAATGGCCTAGCAGTTTCAAGGTCTGGCTTCTTACTGCCCGGGAGAATCCTTTGTTGGGAGGTGTTTGCAAGTTTGCAAACTTGGCGTTCCATTAAATGTCCTTTGACCAGTAGCTGGCCACTTGGAGTGCCTCTGTGGGGTAATTCAGGGGCAAACAGGCAGTGAGCATGCTCTTCATCAAGTTGCCCCTTGAGTTGTGGGCTTGTAGCTCAGCATCGCTTGTGTGTGCAGATGAATGTAGGCATGGGTTTGCTTTTGGTCAGGTTCTGTAGTAACTTGCAATGGTCAGTTTAAACCAGGGGTCGGGGACCTTTTTGTCTCAGAGAGCCATGAAAGCAAAATATTTGGAAATTTATTTCAGTGAAAGCCATTTAATACATCTGTTATATAAAGGAGGTCCCGTCATCGAACGACTGCCACAGACAGAGAAACCATCCAACGCAGAGACACCAAATTTGGCAACAGAAATAGGCCTCAGGCAAGGTAGGTTTTAAGCAAAGAAACTTCCCCCCCAAAACCTAGAAGGCCCCCAAAACGATACAAAAAACCTACATTTCCCAGCATCCTCTGCGGCCGCCAGCGAAACCCCACCAAGACCATAAGTAACATCAATTCCAACCCTTACATACTCAGACTTTCTCGCATCTCCTAAATAGGGCACAGCAACGCCTGCCGGGTACAGCTAGTATATAATATATTTAAAGACTGAATTCAACTAAATGTACACACACACTATGAGAAAAGGACACTTCAGACCTGGCTCTGCAAAAGGCATGCTCAGGACTCTGGGAAGAAAGAGAAGATGGAAGGAAGGAAGGAAGGAAGAAAGGAAGGGGAGGAAGGAAGGAAGAGGAAATAAAGGAGGGAGGGGGAGAGGAAGAAAGAAAAGAAGAACAAACTATGGAAAAGGAAGAAAAGCAGGAGAGAGACAAGGAGGGGAAAAGAAAGAAGGAAACGGGAAGGGAGGAAAGGAAAGGGTGGGGAAAAGAAAGGAAAGGGAGTGAGGAAAAAGTAAAATAACGAAGGGAAAAGAAGAAAAGAAAGAAGGGGAGAGAGGGAAGTGAAAAGAAAGGAAGGAGAAGAAAAGGAAGACTTGGGGGAATAGAAGAGGAAGGAAGAGAAAGAGGGGGGGATGGAGGAAAGAAGGAAGGGGAGAGGGAGGGAAAAGGAAGGAGAGAAGGAAAGGGTGAAGGGGAGAAAGGAAGGAAGAGGAAGGAAGAGGGAGAATGGAGGAAAGAAGGAAGGGGAGAGAGGGGGAAAAGGAAGGAGAGAAGGAAACGGTGAAGGGGAGAAAGGAAGGAAGAGGAAGGAAGAGGGAGAATGGAGGAAAGAAGGAAGGGGAGAGAAGGAGGGAAAAGGAAGGAGAGAAGGAAAGGGTGAAGGGGAGAAAGGAAGGAAGAGGGAGAATGGAGGAAAGAAGGAAGAGAGGGAGGGAAAAGGGAAAGGAAAGGGAGAAGGGGAGAAAGGAAGGAAGAGAAAGAGGGAGAATGGAGGAAAGAAGGGGAGAGAGGGAAAAGGAAAGAGAAGGAGAGGGTGAAGGGGAGGAAGGAAGGAAGGAAGAGAAAAGGAGGGCGAATGGAGGCAAGAAGGAAGGGGAGAGAGGGAGGGAAAAGGAAGGAGGAGAAGGAAAGGGTGAAGGGGAGAAAGGAAGGAAGAGAAAGAGGGAGGGAGAATGGAGGAAAGAAGGGGAGAGAGGGAAAAGGAAAGAGAAGGAGAGGGTGAAGGGGAGGAAGGAAGGGAAGAGGGAGAATGGAGGAAAGAAGGAAGAGAGGGAGGGAAAAGGGAAAGGAAAGGGAGAAGGGGAGAAAGGAAGGAAGAGAAACAGGGAGGGAGAATGGAGGAAAGAAGGGGAGAGAGGGAAAAGGAAAGAGAAGGAGAGGGTGAAGGGGAGAAAGAAAGGAAGGAAGAGAAAAGGAGGGCGAATGGAGGCAAGAAGGAAGGGGAGAGAGGGAGGGAAAAGGAAGGAGAGGAGAAGGAAAGGGTGAAGGGGAGAAAGGAAGGAAGAGAAAGAGGGAGGGAGAATGGAGGAAAGAAGGGGAGAGAGGGAAAAGGAAAGAGAGAAGGAGAGGGTGAAGGGGAGGAAGGAAGGAAGGAAGAGGGAGAATGGAGGAAAGAAGGAAGGGGAGAGAGAGGGAAAAGGAAGGAGAGAAGAAGGAAAGGGTGAAGGGGAGAAGGGAAGGAAGAGGGAGAATGGAGGAAAGAAGGGGAGAGAGGGAAAAGGAAAGAGAGAAGGAGAGGGTGAAGTCGCAGTGCATTTGCGTCATTCCTCCCCGCTGCATGCTGGGAAACTGAGGCTCGGGCTGTTCTGGAGAGCCAGATGCAATCATGGAAAGAGCCACGTCTGGCTCCCGACCCATAGGTTCCCGACCCCTGGTTTAAAAGCTGCAGACTTTTAGTGACATATACAATTATAAATATTTAGGTTGTATTATTTTTGTTTAAGTTAAAAGAAATCCATTTTAGAGAGAGAACATCTTTTGGAGCTCACGAGCTCACTAAAATGCTAAGGAAGGTTAAAAAAAGGTTAAAGAGTCCATGGTATCCATGCAGCTACATTTTGCCTGGAGACGGGCAAAATGCGTCCCCAGTGGAAGGGAGACAAAGGCAGGAAGAGGGCAACGGAGGATGCCCACATGGCATCCTTTTCCAAGTAAACAAACCGACTCCAGGAGGTCAAGTGGAAGGTCACAGCAGTTTATTTCACACAAGCCCCTCCTCCAGGACAACAAAGAGGGGGCATGTCCCCCCAATGCCCTCCCTGCCCCAGAGGAGACCAAAAGGCCACGTTGGGGGGATGGACGGATGGGTGGGCGATGGGAGCCTCTCCCCAGACACGTCAGCGCGGTCCTGCAGCTGGGCTCATTGGCTCGGAAGTGCAAGAGTTGGAAGGGACCACCAGAGGCCATCTAGTCCAATCCTCGCTTTGCAGAGGGACACCAGCACCCCTGAGGTGGGGGTCCTGGACTTGCGGCAGGGCAGTAGCCAAGCACCCCCTTCTCCCAATTCTAGGAGCATTCCAATGTCCAGGCAGAGGGTCTCTGGTAGAGGCCAACTGGACCCTGAAGGCCGCAGGATGCAGTGATGCTCACTGGACGGATCTTGGGTTTTGTGGGGTGCAGCAGAGTCTGGGATGTGTGTGTGTGTGTGTGTTCCCCCCCCCCCCCCCGGCCTCTGCCCTCCACCTTGCTTCCTCAGAGTTGGTTGGTCTTCCAGGAGAGGTAGGCATTCCAGACGATGGCCACCACCTGGACAACAGCTAGCCTGCGTGGGAGGGGGGGAAGAGGGGAGGGTCAAAGGTCAGTGTCCAGGGAGGGGCCAGAAAGGGGGAAAGAGGAGAGGGAGGAGGGGCATACCTGTGGTTCAAGGGAACGAAGTAGAAGTTGGCCACCTGCACAGCCGGCCAGATCTGACAGAGAGAGAGCGAGAAAGAGGGAGATGGAGGGGCAGCGCTGGCCAAAGGCCTTTGGGGGTCTCCGGCCCACCCTTACCCCCCCCCCCAGCCCTCAAATCCCAATGTCACAATTGAAGGCCTACTCACATAGTAGTTGGTGATCAGGGCATCTGTATAGTCCTGCAAGAGAGCAGTGGGGATCAGCTAGAGGCAGGAGGGCCACTCCACCCCACTAATGGCCCAGAGGGAGTGGCTCTACTGCACTGTGACTCCCATCAGCCCCATGACCACTCATACATTTTTGCTTCCTGTGTATCATATAATGTGCTAATCGCGTTTATGTTTTGATGTCCAAAGTCTAATTCTTTTAATAATAATTTTAGAAAATCCCAGTTTAAGTTGTCAAAAGCCTTCTCTGCATCTAAACTGAGGAGAGCCGTTTCTTCTTGGTTATTTTAGACCATAATATTCTATAGTGTCCAATATGATTCTCACATTGTCCTTTAATTGACGATTTGGCATAAAGAATCTGCTTTGATTGAAGTCAAGAATCGGAAACCTCTCCTCCAAGCACAGCAGACAAAGAATCAGTACAAGAAAATAATAATAAAAAATCATCACACTGTCCTAGACGCTTGGGAAGGGTTCAACTTGTGATTTTGTGATACAAAATAATAATAATAATAAATCACACAGTCCTAGACGCTTGGGAAGTGTTCTACTTGTGATTTTGTGATAGTAATAATAGTAATAATAATAATAATAATAAATCACACAGTCTTAGACACTTGGGAAGCGTTCAACTTGTGGTTTTGTGATACAAAATAATTATCTATCTATATCTATATCTCTATCTCTAATAAAGCAGAATGTTTGTGGGTTTGTATGTTTGTATGTATGTTTGTATGTATGTGGACCACAGATGATGGGACTTGCAGTACCTTCAGTAATTTCATGATAGCACTGCAACTCCCAATACTGATGGATCAAGGCCAAACTTGCCACACAGAGCCCCCATGACCCACTCTACATCCTACTGCACTTTGGATGAGGGTACACCATGGACGATGGGACTCGCAGTGCCTTCACTAACTTCCTGACACCACTGTGAGCCACAGAAATAATTGCTACAGACCAACTAATACGTTTCTCAAATAACCCGGGCACCGCCAGGTCCCCAAGCTAGTAATAATAATAAATCACACAGTCCTAGTCGCTTGGGAAGTGTTCGTCTTGTGATTTTCTGATACAAAATAATAATAATACTAAATCACACAATCCTAGACGCTTGGGAAGGGTTTGACTTGTGATTTTGTGATACAAAATAATAATAATAATAATAAATCACACAATCCTAGTCACTTGGGAAGGGTTTGACTTGTGATTTTCTGATACAAAATAATAATAATAATAATAAATCACACAATCCTAGTCACTTGGGAAGGGTTCGACTTGTGATTTTCTGATACAAAATAATAATAATAAATCACACAGTCCTAGTCACTTGGAAAGTGTTTGACTTGTGATTTTCTGATACAAAATAATAATAATAATAATAAATCACACAGTCCTAGTCGCTTGGGAAGTGTTCGACTTGTGATTTTCTGATACAAAATAATAATAATAAATCACACAGTAATAGATGCTTGGGAAGTGCTCGACTTGTGATTTTGTGATGCAAAATAATAATAATAATAATAATAATAATAAATCACACAATCCTAGACGCTTGGGAAGGGTTCGACTTGTGATTTTGCGATACAAAATAATAATAATAGTAATTATTATTATTATTATCTGCCTTCTTTTGGGGGACAAAGCATAGCAGCAGAGGACATTGGGAGAGAGGCCAAGGGGGCCAGGGAGGTGAGTGTGTGTGGGGCGGCCCAGGAGAGAAGGAAGCAGGGTGTAAACAACAACAACAACAACACCTTAGTACTGCTGCTACTAGTACTACTACTACGACTCCAGGACAGAAAGCATGAATGAGGCGCTCTTCCGTGCTCCCCAATTACACAGCCCCCTTTCCATTCAGATCCTCAGTGGGGTGAATGCCCCACTTGGGCAGTCCTTGGGGTCTCCTCCCTCCCAAGGTCTCCCAAAGGAGCCCCCCAGGCAGGGCAGGGCAGGGTCCTTCCCGAGGCGCTCCCTCCCGCCGTGCGTCATCCCTGCTGCTGAGCAAACAGCACCACCGCCTTGGCCGCCTTGAGTGTCCGGCCTGGCTGGGCCTGCTTGGCTGGACAAACAGTGGACGGGGGACATCCAACAGAGGCCTCTCGCCTCAGGTGCCTTTCATGAATAGCAGGCGGAGGAAAGGGGCCCAGGGTCAAGATGACCGCTCGCTCTCCTTCGCCTGTCCGGCTGTCCTGAGAGCGGTTCAGCCATGGCAGGAGCGACATCAAGCGGTCAAGGAGGGGGGGGGGAGGCAGGCTTGAATGTGGCCTTTGCATGGGGAGTCATGTCTGCCTGAATGTCCACCCCACGCCTGGGTATCTGGGGAGGCGGAGGACGCTGCCCAGTTTAGAAGGCCGACCTCCAGGGTCCAGAAAGGATGTGCCAAGAGGCCCCTTCCCACCCCCCCGCCCCCCCAGCTTCAAAAAGGGACTTCCTTCCATAAACAACTTGGAGGAAATGAGATGGAGAGATTTTGTCCTTTCATTTCCCTTCCTCTCTCCTTCCTTCCTTCCTTCCTTCCCTTCCTTCTTTCCTTCCTTCTTCCTTCCTTCCCTCTCTCATTCTTTTCCCTCCCTCCTTCCTTCCTACTTTCCTTCCTTCTTTCTCTCCTTTCTTCCTCCGTCCCTCCCTCTTCCTTTCTTCCCTTCTTTCCTCCCTCCCTCCTTTCTTCCTTTCTTTCCCTCCTACATTCTTCCTCCCTCCCTAACTCCTTTCCTTCCTTCCTTCCTTCCTTCCTTCTTTCCTTCCTTCTTTCCTTTCTTCCTTCCTTCCCTCCCTCCTTCCATCTTTCTTTCTCTCCTTCCTTCCTGTCCCTCCCTCTTCCTTTCTTCCTTCCTTTCCTCCCTCCCCCTGTTCTTTCTTCCTTTCCTTCCTTCCCTTCCTTCATTCTTCCTCCCTCCCTAACTCCTTTCCTTCCTTCCATTCCTTCCTTTCTTCATTCCTTCCTTTCTTCGTTTCTTTCCCTTCCTTCCTTAGTTCCTTCTTTCTTTCCTTCCTTCCTTCCTCCCTCCTTCCTTCCTTCCTTCCTTTCCTCCTTGCTTCCTTCCTTTCCTTTTTCCTTCCATCCTTCCTTCTTTCCTTCCTTCTTTCTGTCCTTCCTACCTTCTTTCTTTCCTTCCTTTCCTTCTTTCTGTCCTTCCTTCCTCCTTGCTTTCCTTCCTTTCCTTTTTCCTTCCATCCTTCCTGCTTTCCTTCCTTCCTTCCTTCTTTCTGTCGTTCCTACCTTCTTACCTTCCTTTGCTTCCTTTTTTTCCCTTCCTTCCTCCTTGCTTTCCTTCCTTCCCTCCCTCCTTTCTTTTCTTCCTTCCTTCCTTCCCTTCCCTCTGGAGCTCTGGCCTTGCCCCGTGGGAATGAGTCCTGAGCTGGCTTGTAAATGTAAATATGTACGCCCGTCATATAGGATGATGTTTGGATTTAATGTTTTTAATGAATATTCTGTATGGATCTCTAATCAAGTCACCCCCCCCCCCCCTCCAACGTCAACGCAAGCGAGGGCGTTCGTTCGTTCCCTGGCAGGCGCAGAGGGAGCCGGTGCCAAAGTGTGTCTGTGTGTACACCTCTCTGACACATCAAGGAGACTCACAAGGGTGGCTGGGATGAGTGACACACTCTCTGGGGGGGCAAGGGGGGGGCCTACCCACCCACCCACAATAAGGGGGGGTGGATTCAGAATCTGGAGCATCAGCCCTGCCTGGTTTTGATGGGCTGCTTTGTTTGGGGAGGAGGGGTGTGTGCATTGCCAGAGGGGGGAGGTTGTAGCCAAAGGGTGGAGTGGCCCTCTTAGGCCTCCCTCCAGCCATGAAGGGGGCCTGGCTCTTTGGGGCTGGAGGGGGCCTTCCCGCACAGTCTCCTCACCCGGCTGCAGGGAAGACCCACCTGGCTGAGAGGCCCCTTTGCCCAAGGGTCCGGCCGAGGAAGAGAGCCCTGGACACCCCACCCCCTTGCCCTGCATTCAGGGGTGCTTGGCTTTGTGAGGCCGAGGAATGGGGAAGGAAGAGAGAGGAAGGGAAATCCTCTGATCTTGGCCAGGTGGTGCTACTTCCTTCCTTCCCTCTTTCTTTATTTCTTCCCTCCCTCCCTCTTTCCTTCCCTCTTTCTTCCCTTCCTCTTTCTCTCCTTCTTTCTTTCTTTCCTTCCCTCTTTCCTTCCTTCCTTCCTTTCCTCCCTAGCTTCCTTCTCCCTCCCTCCTTTCCTCCCTTCAGCCTTCCCTCTCTCCTCCCCTTCTTCCTCCCCTCCTTTTATCCTCTCTTCCTCTCACTCCCCCTCCTTCCCTCCCTCCCTCCCTTGTTTCCTTCCCTCCTTCCTCCCCTCCCCATCAGGGCCCCCCACCCAGGGCGAGGCCTCACTCACCCGCTTGACCTTGGTCCAGTTCTCTTGGAGGGAGAGGCCGTTGAGGGCCCCGGCCAGGGCCAGGAAGGAGCCCAGGAAGCAGGGCGCAAAACCCCCCTGGAAGAGGAAGAAGAAGAGAGGAGGAGGAGGAGGAGAGGAGGCACAAGGACCCCGCCATCAGCACAAGGCACCCTGCAAGGCTTCTGCGCCCCCCCCCCTTGGGACCTGGGCACAGCAGCAGAGCCGGGGGGGGGGGGCACCCTGTCTCAGCAGAAGGAGGAGGAGGGGGAGCGGGCCAAGTGGGGAACCTGCCTGGAGGGGTTCCTTCTCTGGAGGCTTCCAAGCAGAGGCTGGGCTGCGGTGCCCCCTTCCTTTCCCAGCAGAAGGGGGGTGGGCTGGGTGACCCTCCCTTGGGGGCCCCTTCCGCCAACCCTATGGACCTCGGGTTCTATGAGGGGCTGGGTGGCCGGCCCTGGGGTCGCTTCCCACTCTTGGAGTCTAGGATTCGAAGGAAGGAAGGAGGGAACGAAGGAAGGAAGGAAAAGGGAGGAAGGAGGGAAGAAGGAAGGAAGGAAGAAGAAAGGAAGGAAAAGGCAGGAAGGAGGGAAGAAAGCAGGAAGAAGGAAGAAAGGAAGGAAGAAAGAAGGAAGAAAGGAAGGAAAGGGGAGGAAGGAGGGAAGAAGGAAAGAAGACAAGGAGTCGGAAGGAAGGAAGGGAAGAAGGAAGGAAAAGGGAGGGAGGAAGGCAGGGAGGAAAAGGGAGGAAGGAGGGAAGAAGGAAAGAAGGAAGGAAGGAAGGAAGGAGAGAACGAAGGAAGGAAAAGGGAGGAAGGAAGGCAGGAAGGAAAAGGGAGGAAGGAGGGAAGAAGGAAAGAAGGAAGGAAGAAGAAAGGAAGGAAAAGGCAGGAAGGAAGAAGGAAGAAAGGAAGGAAAGGGGAGGAAGGAGGGAAGAAGGAAGGAAGACAAGGAGTCGGAAGGAAGGAAGGGAAGAAGGAAGGAACTAAGAAAGGAAGGGAAAGAATGAAGGAAGGAAGGAAGGAAGAAAGAAAGGAAGGAAAAGGGAGGAAGGAGGGAAGAACGAAAGGAGGGAGGGAGGAAGGATGGAAGAAAGCAGGAAGAAGGAAGGAAGGAAGGAAAAGGAAGGAAGGAAGAAAGAAGTTAGAAAGGAAGGAAAGGGGAGGAAGGAGGGAAGAAGGATGGAAGACAAGGAGTCGGAAGGAAGGAACTAAGAAAGGAAGGGAAGGAAGGAAGGAAGGAAGGAAGGAAGGAAAAGGGAGGAAGGAGGGAAGAAAGCAGGAAGAAGGAAGAAAGGAAGGAAAAGGAAGGAAGGAAGAAAGAAGGAAGAAAGGAAGGAAAGGGGAGGAAGGAGGGAAGAAGGAAGGAGGACAAGGAGTCGGAAGGAAGGAAGGGAAGAAGGAAGGAACTAAGAAAGGAAGGGAAAGAATGAAGGAAAGAAGGAAGGAAAGAAGGAAGGAAAAGGGAGGAAGGAGGGAAGAAGCAAGGAATTAAGGAAGGAAGGGAAAGAAGGAAGAAAGGAAAAGGGAGGAAGAAGGAAGGAAGACAAGGAGTCAAAAGGAAGGGAAGAAGGAAGGAAGGAAAGAAGGACAGAAAGAAGGGAAGGAAGGAAAGAAGGAAAGCGCAAGGGAAGGCCTCAAAGGCAGGGAGGAGGGACCTTTGGAAGCAGGGTTCCAGGGGCCTCACTGGGTGACTGGAGAACAAGCCCTGTGAGGAGCGGCTTAAAGAGCCGGGCATGTTTGCCTGCAGGAGAGAAAACTGAGAAGAGACATGACGAGGGCCATGGATAAATAGGTGAGGGGAGGTCAGCCTAGGATTCTAGGATTAGACCTGATGGTGACCCCGCGGAGAGTGTTGGGGCCACAGGCCCCGTCCTGCCTGGAGAGAGACCCCTCCCCCTGCTCACCTGGTCCAGGAGCATCTTCCGGAAGGCAGCCATGCGGGTTGCGCCGGGCACCATGCGGTCCAGCAGCCGGTACCAGCTCCCAATGACCGGGCCCTGTAGGGAAGGAAAGCAGGGCAAGGGCCAGTGGGCGACCATGTTGGATGGGGCTGCCCAGCGCGTGCCCGTGCGCCCAGGTCTCCGTCGTCCGCAGTGCCCCCATCCTCCCACCCTCGGCCCCCTTGACTCACCACAAAGCAGAAGCCGATGCCCATCATCTGGAGGGTGCGCCTCCCGCTGTGGCCCCCCAGGCCCCTCCGCTCCACCACCTGCTGGGAGATGACGTCACCGACCCCCATCAGGGTCCCTGTTGGGGGCAAAGGGGCCATTGGGGAGGGCTCTTCCCAGCCGCAGCAACCCCATGGCTGCGCACACCAGGCCCCTTCCTTCCTTCCTTCCCCAAAGGCTTTGAAGCAGAGGTTGGATGGCCATTTGGGAGTTCTAGTGGCTGTGATTTATAGTTCGCCTAGGATCAAAGAGCATTCTGACCTCCACCAATGATGGATTTGAACCAAAAGTGGCACAAGGGACTGCTGTGACCAACAGAAAACACTAGAAGGGTTTGGATGGCATTGGCCTTGCGTTTGGGAGTTGTAGTTCACCTATGGACTCAAACAAGGATGGGCCTGGACCAAACTTGGCATGCATATTCCATAGGCCCAAATAGGAACACAGATGGAGGGAGGGGCAGTTTCTGGGATATATAGTTCACCTAGGATCAAAGAGGACCAATGATGGATTTTTGGCATTTGGGAGGTGCAGTTTCTGGGATATATAGTTCACCTAGGATCAAAGAGCATTCTGAACTCCACCAATGATGGATTTGAACCAAACGTGGCACAAGGGACTGCCGCGACCAACAGAAAACACTAGAAGGGTTTGGATGGCATTGGCCTTGCGTTTGGGAGTTGTAGTTCCCCTATGGACTCAAACAAGGATGGGCCTGGACCAAACTTGGCATGCATATTCCATATGCCCAAATATGAACACAGATGGAGTTTGGGGGGAAAAGACCTTGACATTTGGGAGTTGTAGTTACTGGGATTTATAGTTCACCTGCAATCAAAGAGCATTCTGAACCCCACCAATGACAGAATTGGGGCAAACTTCCCACACAGAACCCCCATGACCAACCGAAAATACTTAAGGCCACCCAGTCCAACTCTCTTCACCAGGGCAAGAAAACGTCATCTTCACTTGCACAAAGGTCTGGAGGAGCAGCAGCTGGACCTGCACCTGAGGCATGCATGGTCTCGGGGCTGCTGCCTCGGTTGCTCGTGTCCCTTTGCCGTGGCTCGCCCACTCACTCATTGAGGAGCAGCATATTGTGGCGGCGGCTATTCCCCCCTCCCTCCCTCCCTGCCTTCCTTATGCATTCCCTGTATACTGTCTTGGGGGGGGGGATCAGTGTGCCTGCGAAGACGGTGGCCCCGAATGACGCACCTGGCTGGCCTCCCAGGAGGCGCGGTGGATGGATGAGGTGGCTTCCCTGCCAGGGATGTTGGGGGGCCGCCAAGTTGGCACGCGGCCCTCCCTCCCCACCCCCAAGACTCACTGCAAGGAGGTGGGCAGCCAAGCCCATACACTTGATGGAGAAAGACACAATGGAGAACGGACGGACGGACAAGCAGTCCTGGGGCAAGAAGTCCACCTAGGGCAGGGGTCGGGGACCTTTTTGACTCAGAGAGCCACGAAAGCAAAATATTTGTGGACGTTTATTTCAGTGAGAGCCATAACATTCTTAGGAAGGACCCATCCCACGCTTTTGACAAGCGTGTTGATGACTAAAAAGGCCAATCTGAGATAGGCAAGTCCGGTTGCAGAAAGCACAGCAGAAAGTCTCCTTGGCTGATGTTGTTTCCAAGTTGCGGTTCTTTCTGCGTTGTCGAGACCCATTTGGCGTGTCTTCTCGAAACAGCCCGCAGCATTGTGGAGAGTGCGTCTCCACGCCTCCCGATGTGAGGCCAGGGTGGACCATGGTTGGTGATCAATCTGGCCGAGCCTGAGATGTTGTTTCAGGGAGTCCTTGTATCTCTTTAAGTTGAACAAGCTGCCACCAGTACTGCCTCCCAAAGATACTGCTCTACGGTGAACTCGCCACGGGTCAGCGCCCAAAAAGAGAGATAAGTGTCAGATTATTGCATTTTGAATAGCCCATGAGTCAGCAAAGAGATATTTTCACAGTTTGAGATGACTGCAGTGTGACATGTTTGAAACAGACACTGTCTCAAGACTGCTAAATGGAACCTTGAGGAATTTCGGCCAGACAGTTGATTTGTCATTCCAACAGGATGTTTAGAGAGGTCCACCCTGGCCTCACATCGGGAGGCATGAGAGACATACGAACAGAGATCCACAATGCTGATGGGGGAATAAAACTTCTATATTTCTGCCTCTTCCGGCTGTGACATAAAGACACGCCGAACGGGTCTCGCCAGAGAAACAATGGTCCACCCTGGCCTCAACGCAGAAAGGACCGCAACTCGGAAACAACATCACCCAAGGAGACTTTCTGCTGTGCTTTCTGCAACCGGACTTGTCTATCTCAGATTGGCCTTTTTAGTCATCAACGCGCTTGTAGAAAGCGTGGGATGAGTCCTTCCTGAATCTTCGTTCGCGAAGTAATGCCCAGAGAGATACTTCTATTGTAATGACAAGTTGAGGACACCAGGTGGCGCTATTTAGTAGAAAATCTATCTGCAACAAGAGCAAGTAACCAGTCTAGATCATTATATTACAAAACATTATGTTTTATAGAAATATTGCTATATAATGACAAAGAATACAAAAATTAAACAGTTGCGCCAAATTAGCAATACAATTGAATTAATGCCTCAAAAGCTTATAGGACAAGGCGGTTTCATCATCACACGCAGGGAATGTATCAACAATGAACATACAACTATCTATTATATAAAGGGGTTCCCCGTCATGGAACGACTGTCCCAAACAGAGAAACCGTACAACGCAGAAACACCAAAATTGCCAACAGAA
The DNA here is from genome assembly GCA_030556195.1 of Anolis apletophallus. NCBI lineage: Eukaryota > Metazoa > Chordata > Lepidosauria > Squamata > Anolidae > Anolis > Anolis apletophallus. The sequence continues at coordinate 1,225,078 of JARBWK010000003.1, read as the reverse complement.
ATAGGCCTCAAGCAAGGTAGGTTTGTAGCAAAGAAACTCCCACAAAACCTAAAAGGCGCCCAAAACAACGTAAAAAAAACTACATTTCCCAGCATCCTCTGGGCCTGCAACAACTCTCCCAGCCTCTACATTCTGACAACATGATTGGCTGCCAATAAGGGCGGATTTGCATAACTCCTGTACTAGCCAGCCAACATGAACATTCCGACCCATAATAAACTGTCAGAGGAGGATAAGGCAAAGGGCTGAGGCACAAACACAAACACCCAAATCACTTCCCACAGAAAATTTACACCCCTACAAATCACAGACCACGCCCAAAATTGACAGTAAGGCTTCATTAACTTAATTTCCCTGACTAGGCCTCACTTAATGGAATGCTGTTTACGCCTGAATTGACAGTAAGGCTTCATTAACTTGATTCTCCCGACTAGCCCTCAGCTCATTGGACATTGTGTATGGCCTGAATTGACAGTAAGGCTTCATTAACTTGCTGTTCCTGACTAGGCCTCAGCTCATTGGACATTGTGTATGGCCTGAATTGACAGTAAGGCTTCATTAACTTGCTGTTCCTGACTAGGCCTCAGCTCATGGGACATTGTGTATGGCCTGAATTGACAGTAAGGCTTCATTAACTTTCTGTTCCTGACTAGGCCTCAGCTAATGGAACATGTTTACGGCCTGAATTGACAGAAAGGCTTCATTAACTTGATTCTCCCGACTAGGCCTCAGCTCATTGGACATTGTGTATGGCCTGAATTGACAGTAAGGCTTCCTCAACTTGATTGTTCCTGACTAGGCCTCAGCTCATGGGACATTGTGTAAGGCCTGAATTTACAGGAACCTACCTTGGCACACAGAGCCCCCATGACCCACGCTACATTCTACTACAGTTTGGAGGAGGGTGGACCATGGATTATGGGACTTGAAGTACCTCCATGGATAATGGGATTTGTACTACTTCAAAACCCATCATTCCCCACAGACCACTGTGGCCCAGAACCAAGACCGATAAAGACCAAACTTGGCACACAATGCCCCCATGACCCACACTCCATCCGACTGCAGTTCAGAGGAGGACACACCATGGATAATGGGATTTCAAGTACCTCCACTCACTTCCAAAGTACCCCACCCACACACGCATCAACCTCTACATCAACACAGCAGACGGAAAGACAAAAAACATTGTATATCCACAAGCTATGCAGAACGCCAGCAACACCACACACCAACAACTCCACAGGACTCCAACATCCCACCCACCAGAACAACCCACAACAACACAGCCATGGCCCCACCAAGACCATAAGTAACAACAATTCCAACCCTTACATACTCAGACTTTGTCGCATCTCCTAAATAGGGCACAGCAACGCGTGCCGGGTACAGCTAGTAAGCATATATAGAAGAATATAGAAAACTGGTAATATTCAAAAGCATATCGTGCAGAGCAATAGCAATCTCACCGGTACTACGTGTATAAGAAATTCATACACAAAAGGATATTGTGAAGTTGTGGCAATCTAACACTATTCAAGGTGAGGATACCATTAGTGGTATCTGGTAGGGTGCCTAAGCACCAAATAGTAATACATATGGCAGAGCATCTATCTATCTATCTATATATGTAAATTTAGGCACGACCTAAATTTCCCAAAACATCAAACATTCCAATGAACACAATATCCAATTATCAATGACCAGACCAATAATAAATAGACTGCTGGTGGAAAACTGCAGAAACGGTGGGGCGAATAGTCAGGAGACCAAACCAAACGATGATCAATTTTAAGATGTGCGCATGCATCTCCAGCGTGATATATACAGTATATAGCGTGGATTATATATCCAAATGATAAAAGTATATATAGGGTGCGGTATATAATATAACGGAAGTCCTCTACCAGCCCACACCACAGGAAGAACACCGTCATCCCCACGTCAGCTTAGGCACATCTGTGCTTAAGTCCGCCCAGAAGTTCCCCTCCCTGGGAAGCATCATCTCTTCAGATGCCAAGATTGATCAAGAGATCGATTGCAGATTAGCAAAGGCATAGAGTGCATTGGGAAGGCTTCACAAAAGAGTCTGGAGCAACAAGCACCTGAGTCAAAGCACCAAAATCAATGTGTACAGAGCGATCGTACTGTCTCTTTTCCTCTATGGGTCTGAAACATGGGTCACCTATCGCCAACACCTACGACTCCTTGAACGCTTTCATCAGCGCTGTCTTCGCACAATCCTAAATATACACTGGACTGACTAAGTGACGAATGTTGCTGTCCTTGAGCAAGCAGGGGTCACCAGCGTTGAGGCCATGCTATTGAAAACAGGGCACGTCTCTAGAACGGTGGACCACTGCCTCCCAAAGATACTACTTTATGGTGAACTTGCCACGGGTCAGCGCAAGAGAGGCGCCCCCAAAAAGAGATACAAGGACTCCCTATAACAACATCTCAGGCTCGGCCAGATTGATCACCAACAATGGTTCACCCTGGCCTCACATCGGGAGGCATGGAGACGCACTACCCACAATGCTGCGGCCTCTTTCGAGAAGACATGCCGAATGGGTCTCGACAACGCAGAAAGAACCACAACTTGGAAACGACATCACCCAAGGAGACTTTCTGCTGTGCTTTCTGCAACTGGACTTGCCTACCTCAGATTGGCCTTTTTAGTCATCAACGCGCTTGTAGAAAGCGTGGGATGAGTCCTTCCTAAGAACCTTCGTTCACAAAGTAATGCCGAGAGAGAGAGAGAATCCAAGATCATTCTGAACTCCACCAACGAGGGAATTGAACCAGACTCGGCACGCAGGACTCCCATGACCAACAGACAACACTGCAAGGGTTCGGTGGGCGTTGGCCTTGGGTTTAGGAGTTGCAGTTCACCTATGTCCAGAGAGCACTATGGATTCAAATAATGATGGATCTGGACCAAACTTGGCATGAATGCTCAATATACTCAAATGTAAACACTGGTGGGATTTGGGGAAAACAGATCTTGACATTTGGGAGTTATAGTTGCTGGGATTTATAGTTCGCCTGCAATCAAAGAGCATTCTGAACTCCACCAAAGATGGAATTGAACCAGACTTGGCACACAGGACTCCCATGACTAACAGACAACATTGGAAGGGTTTGGTGGGTGTTGACCTTGAGTTTGGGAGTTGTAGTTCGCCTACATCCAGTGAGCACTGTGGATTCAAACAATGAAGGATCTGGACCAAACTTGGCATGAATGCTCAATATACTCAAATGTAAACACTGGTGGGATTTGGGGAAAACAGATCTTGACATTTGGGAGTTATAGTTGCTGGGATTTATAGTTCGCCTACAATCAAAGAGCCTTCTGAACTCTACCAACGATGGAATTGAACCAGACTTGGCACACAGGACTCCCATGACTAACAGACAACATTGGAAGGGTTTGGTGGGCGTTGAGTTTGGGAGTTGTAGTTCGCCTACATCCAGAGAGCACTGTGGATTCAAACAATGAAGGATCTGGACCAAACTTGGCATGAATGCTCAATATGCTCAAATGTAAACACTGGTGGGATTTGGGGAAAACAGATCTTGGCATTTGGGAGTTATAGTTGCTGGGATTTATAGTTCGCCTACAATCAAAGAGCCTTCTGAACTCTACCAACGATGGAATTGAACCAGACTTGGCACACAGGACTCCCATGACTAACAGACAACATTGGAAGGGTTTGGTGGGCGTTGAGTTTGGGAGTTGTAGTTCGCCTACATCCAGAGAGCACTATGGATTCAAACAATAAAGGATCTGGACCAAACTTGGCACGAACGCTCAATATGCTCAAATGTAAACACTGGTGGGATTTGGGGGAAACAGATCTTGACCTTTGGGAGTTGTAGTTGCTGGGATTTATAGTTCGTTTACCACCAAAAAACATTCTGAACCCTGTCAACAATAGAATGGGAAAGCAACAAGAGAATTAGTGCTGTGCAGAGTAACAACTATACAAACACACAGGTTCAAGAGTTTGTATAATAAGAGTTGTAATAATATTTTACAGCCATTCAAAACTGGCATATACATAATACATGGGTGCAACCCCCCGATACATCACGCATAAATTAAAAGCAAAATTGCTATTAAATGCTAGAGGAAAAGGCAAACAAACAGTCTGAAGAGGATCATAAGGAGGGAAGCAAATGCATGATAGTCCCATTCCAAAATAAGCCCAAAGATCCAATTGCATATATAGTTCACCAAGGTCTCATGCAATTCCGGATTGAAAGGTGGGGGTGCAAAGTACCCAAAGCAGAGCCAGTGTAGACGCTTGAAAGGGCCGCAACAGAATTTTAATTACGGGGCCTCGATCTGTTTCGCCAGGAGCTTCTTCAAGCGGCAATACATTTAATACTAATGCAGCGTCACAGGAGAATAATCCTAAATTCAAAACAACAATACATTGTTAAAAAAAAAGTGACCTTGGTGAACTATATATGCAATTGGATCTTTGGCCTTATTTTGGAATGGGACTATCATGCATTTGCTTCCCTCCTTATGATCCTCTTCAGACTGTTTGTTTGCCTTTTCTCGAGCGTTTAATAGCAATTTTGCTTTTAATTTATGCGTGATGTATCGGGGGGGGGGGGTTTGCACCCATGTATGATGTATATGCCAGTTTTGAATGCCTGTGAAATATTATTACAACTCTTATTCTACAAACTCTTGAACCTGTGTGTTTGTATAACAATAGAATGGGGCCAAACATCCCGACATAGAACCCCCATGACTAAGAGAAAATTCTGATGGCCTTTGGTGACCCCTCTGACACCTCCCTCAGGGGTCACGACCCCCAGGTGGAGGAACACTGGCATAGAAGCCTGAGAAATAAATAAATAAAGGGAGTGCATTCATATTGGAGGGAAAGAGGAACCACAGCATCACATATCAGCCCGCCCCACCCACCAGAGTCCATTAGAATCCATATAGCATGGGGTTTGGAAAGGGAACGTTCCCCAAAAGTCCTTCAAAAGTAGGCCAAAGTCCCCCAAAAGTTCAAGAAAGTGTGGGTGGCAGCAGGGGCAAGGCCATGGGGGGGGGGGGGCAGGGGAAGAGATATAGGGGATGATGGGACCCTTCCAGCCTGGTGTCCTTGGAAAAACTATGAATCCCTTGGTTCTGAGCTCTCTTTGACAGCTGTCACCATAACCAAGGCTGAGGGGGAAAGGAAGGGGCCTGGGGCTGCGAGGAGTGGGGGGGAGGGGGCCCCCAAGCTGGCCCAGGTCTGGAGGGGCCTCCCCCCGGGAAGCAGCTGCTCACCTGCGGTCAGGACTTGCAGGGAGGCCGGGTGCTTGGCCATCACCCGCTGGTAGGCCCGCCACGCCGCCGCCGCCGCCATGGGCCAGGGAGAGAAGGCAGGCCCGGCCCCGCCCTCCCACAACACAGCCAGCTGAGAAGCACGTGCGGCTCAGGCAGGATGCGGCGCCCGGGGATGACGCCAAGGGGGCTAGGCCGGCGCTGATTGGCCAAGAGGGGGGCGGGGCCTCTTCCCAAACCCATTCAATCCCAGGTCAAGCCACGTGCAGCAGGGCCAACAGGCCTCTCCCTCTCTCTCTCTGTGGCCATTGGGCCTTCCCACCAAGGAGCAGCAGCCTTGGCTTCCCTGCAGAGCTTGGAAGGCCAAATCATTTACTATAACTATAATAAAAGAGAATGTTTGCAAAGGTGCGGAAAAAATATGTGGCAGCCTTACGATTGGCTGCCACTCTGGGATTATTTGCATAAAGGACTCTGATTGGCCAGCCTCAGAACTCCCAACATTCTAAAGCACCAGACAGAGGGGATTGGCTGCCACTGAAGGAGTATTTGCATAAAGGACTCTGATTGGCCAGCCTCACAACTCCCAACATTCTAAAGCACCAGACACAGGGGATTGGCTGCCACTGAAGGAGTATTTGCATAAAGAACTCTGATTGGCCAATCTCAGAACTCCCAACATTCTAAAGCACCAGACAGAGGTGATTGGCTGCCACTGAAGAAGTATTTGCATAAAGAACTCTGATTGGCCAGCCTCAGAACTCCCAACATTCTAAAGCACCAGACAGAGGGGATTGGCTGCCACTGAAGGAGTATTTGCATAAAGGACTCTGATTGCCGGCCTCAGAACTCCCAACATTCTAAAGCACCACACAGAGGGGATTGGCTGCCACTGAAGAGTCCCAGCCAGTAAAGGACTCTGATTGGCCGGCCTCAGAACTCCCAACATTCTAAAGCACCACACAGAGGGGATTGGCTGCCACTGAAGGAGTATTTGCATAAAGGACTCTGATTGGCCGGCCTCAGAACTCCCAACATTCTAAAGCACCACACAGAGGGGATTGGCTGCCACTGAAGGAGTGTTTGCATAAAGGACTCTGATTGGCCAGCCTCGTAACTCCCAACCTACACCTGATTCACTTCTCAAACAACATTGTAGCCCCTATAACTCACAGACCAGGCCCAAAATTGACAACAAGGCTTCCTTAACTAGATTTTCCTGACTAGGCCTCCGCTCATGGGATATTGTTTAGGGCCTGGATTGACAGTAAGGCTTCCTCAACTTGATTTTCCTGACTAGGCCCCCAACAATGACAGAACAAGACCTTCCAAGACCGCTGCAACCCTCATCCAATGAATGATCAAGACCGAACCTGACACACACAGCCCACATGACCCACTCTACATCCTGGTGCTGTTGGGAGGGGGATGGACCATGGCTGATGGGACTTGCAGTACCTTCACTCACCTCCTGAGACCACTGCAAGCCACGTAAACATCTGATAAGGACCAACCTTGGCACACAATGCCTTTCTCAAATAACCCGGGCAGGGCCGGGTCCCTAAGCTAGTATATAATAAAGCGGAATGTTTGTATGTGTGTTTGTATGTATGTATGTATGTATGTATGTATGTATGTGGCAGCATTCTGATTGGCTCCCAGCCTCTACATTCTGACAACATGATTGGTTGCCAGTGGGGGCGTATTTGCATGATGCCTCTAATTGGCCAGCCAACACGAACATTCCGACACTCTAAACTGCTAGAGGGGGAAAAGACAAAGGCCTGAGGCAGTCAGCTATGGTGGGAGTTTCACACCAAAACACTTTGCGGCTCGCAAAAAAGACAGAACAAGACCAAACTTGGCACACAAAACCCCCAAGACCCACTCTACAACCTGGTGCAGTTTGGAGGAGGACAGACCATGAATGATGGGACTTGAAGTACCTCCAATCACTTCCCCAGGCCGCTGCAACCCTCATCCACTGACTGATCAAGACCAAACTTGGCACACAGAGGCCCCATGACCCACTTTACATCCTGGTGCAGTGTGGAGGAGAGACCATGCATGATGGGACTTGAAGTACCTTCACTCACTTCCCAAAACTGCTGCAAACCTAATCCAATGACTGATCAAGACCAAACCTGGCACACAGAGCCCTCATGACCCACTCTACATCCTGGTGCAGTTTTGTGTGAGACGGACCACGGATGATGGGACTTGAAGTACTTTCACTCACTTCCTGAGAGCCCTGCAATCCTCATCCAATGACCAATACAAGCACTTGCAAGCCCTCTCTCATCCACCGTTTGAAGGAGGATGGACCATGGATGATGGGACTTGAAGTACCTTCACTCACCTTCTGAGACCGCTGCGACCTTCATCAATGAATGATCCCACGTGGCACTACAGAGCCCTGTGGCCCCTCTACATCCTGGTGCTGTTGGGAGGGGGATGGACCATGGCCGATGGGACTTGCAGTACCTCCACTCACTTCCTGAGACCACTGCAAGCCACGTAAACATCTGATAAGGACCAACCTTGGCACACAATGTCTTCCTCAAATAACCCGGGCAGGGCCGGGTCCCCAAGCTAGTAGGTTTATATATGGCAATTTTGGCTTCACAAAGTATAGATTGACCCCTCTTGTGGTGTAGGGCAGTGTTTCCCAACCAGTGTGCCGTGGCACACTAGTGTGCCATGAGCGATCATCAGGTGTGCCGTAGGAAATGGGAGCCTCCAAGACCCATCTTTCCCCCTCCTGCTGAACACTTTTCCTTCTCCCCTCGGGCTCCCTTCTTCCCAGCCTCGCTCTGCTCGCTTTGCTCTGGGGCGAGTCTGCGCAGTAGCGCCCACACAGGTCACATCTTCCTCCCTCCCCCCTGAACACACTCACGCTGCCCCCTCGGATCAAAATGGTGGCAGAAGTGGCAGTGTAGAAGAAAAAGTCCGTGTTTGGCAGGAGGAGGAAGAAAGGGCGCGAAGGGGGAGGAAGAGGTCTCTGTTGAAAGCTGGCATGGGCAAACTTGGACCTTCCAGGTGTTTTGGACTCCAACTCCCACCATTCCTAGCAGCCTCAGGCCCTTTTCCTTTTCCCCCTCAGCCACTTAAGCAGGAAAGGGCCTCAGGCTGTTAGGAATGGTGGGAGTTGGAGTCCAAAGAACCCAGAGGGCCGAAGTTTTCCCATGCCTGTTTGAGGGACCTTGAAGTGGTGAGCCTCCTTCCAACATTGTGATTCTGGATAGAAAACAAACAACAACATAACATAACATTGTTTGAGTCCACAGTGCTCTCTGGGTGTAGGTGAACTACAACTCCAAAACCCAAGGTCAATGCCCACCAAACCAGGATATCTATGTTGTGTTCATCGAAACAGGCCCAGGTTTCACACTGAGTGTATAAATACATTTAAAAACATATTAACTATATGTATTACTGTGTTAGAGCAGGCCTGTCCAACAGGCGGCCCGGGGGTCCGCACACGGCCCCCCAGCCTCCTGGATTCGGCCCGCCTACCCTCCTGCAAGAAATCAGCTGTTTAAAAAAAAATTGAAAAATTGTAGCGGCGGCACAGCTGTCCGCCATTACTTGTCCTGGTTCTTCAGCAGACAAGAAATGAGCCAGGACAGGAAATGACGCCGCGGAGCCAAAGGACTACAAGTCCCAGCTTCCCCTCCACAGCGCCATTTCCTTTGAGACTAGAAGTATACAGGAAGTACTCTTCTGCTGTGTCTTCGGCTCCTGCCTCTGTGTCTTCGCCTCTCTCGTGCTCCGGCTCCTAGAGCCTCATTGGAAGAGAGAAGCCAGACCGGAGCAAGGCTGTGTGGAGCTCCGTTTGGGCATCGGTCGTTTGGGAAGGATACCGAACTAAGGTAGGCTGAAGCAGAGGGCTGTTTTGCTGGGGTGGGCTCCTTCCTTCATTCCTTCCTTCCTTCAATCCTTCCTTTCTTCCTTCCTTTCATCCTTCCTTGCTTTTATTTTTGCTTTGCTTTTATTTTTATTTATTTTATTTATTTTTATTTTATTTATTTCCTTTTATTCTTGCATTTATTCCTCCCTCATTTCTTCCCTCTATCCATCTTCCTTCCTTCCTTCCTTCCTCTCTTTTATTCTTTTATTTTATTTTTATTTTTTTAATTATTATTTTTAAATTTATTATAGCAGGCCTGGGCAAACTTGGGCCCTCGGGGTGCTTTTTTGCTTCAACTCTTACAATTCCTAACGGCACGGGCCTTGTGTAATTAACCCCCCTATTCCGCTCGTCAATTATATCAGATATGCTTGCAATTGTAATAAGTATAAGTATAACTGTCAACTATTAATTGTAACAATAGTCATATAAGAGGTAAGAGGTTTTTTTCAACTTTTTCACACTGCGGCCCCCCAGGTGATCAGTGACCGGAATTCCGGCCCTTAGGCCGGTAGAAGTTGGACAGCCCTGTGTTAGAGTGTCATTTTGTGTCATTTTGGTTGGTGGTGTGCCCCAGGATTTGGTCAATGTCAAAAGGGTGCCGCGGCTCAAAAAAGGTTGAAAAACACTGGTGTAGGGATTGGGCCTGTCTCCCCGCCTTTCTTCCCAAGAGAGTGGCAGGACTTTTCAGAGGCTGCCCAGGAAAGGGAGGGTCCCTCTTGGCCACTCCCCAAAACATGGTGTGTCCCCCCCCCCCCCACAAAGCGACAAGATGCCACCCCCGCTAATCCCAAATAAGAAAAGACACACCAGAAGGATTGTTTTCTAATTCTATTTTAGATTTATTTTTATTTAGAAAAAGCAAAACGAAGGAGTCTGTTTGGCTCACAGGCCGGAATACAAAAGTGGGGTGGGGGGCTCTAGGGCGACGTGTGAGGGGCCCAATAATGCCTATCGCCACCCGGAAGGAAGGAAGGGTCTTTCTCGGAGGGGGCCACCCACCCACCCCCGCCCTTCTTGTGCAGTTTATTTGGACCTCAACGAAAGAGAATGGGGCCTATTGAAAGGAGGGGGGGTGCAGGAAGGAATGCAGTGAAAGATGGGGGCCCTTTTGGTCCTGACCCACTTTCGCCCATGCCCCCCCCCAAAATGTCCCTGGCACAAGCCCCGCCAGCCAGGCCGAGCAGCCCTTCAGTTTGGTCTTTGGTGGTGCAAGGAGTGGGTGGCAGCGGCAGCAGCAGCAACATCCCAGCTGGGCAGCACTGGGACCAGTTTGAGAAAACCAGTCTGCCGCAGAGAAGGAGGAAGAGGCGGCGGGTCAGTAGCGGCCGAGGACGGTGGCCAGCAGCGCCATCCGGATGTACATGCCGTTCTCCGCCTGGCGGAAGTAGGCCGCCCGAGGGTCCGAGTCCACCTCCATGCTGGAAGGAAGGGAGGGAGGGAGAAGAAAAGAGGTCACGGGGTCACTAAAGGGAAGTCTCATGGCTTGACCGTGACCCCCCCAAGGGGAAGGGGGTCACGGGCCCACTCATCAGCACAGCCCTACCAATTGGCTCCTCTTTTGGCACTCTGGCCAGTGGGGAGGGTTGAAGGGTCCCCTTACACTCACAAGAAGCCCTAGCGCATGGGGGGGGGGGTGATGAATGAAACGGTAGGATTGTTTGTGGCTGGGGCCGATTAGGGCCCGGCAAGGCTGAGGACACTCCCATAAACCAGGACTGTGGCGCAGCTGGCTGGGTGTCAGCTGCATTAAAGATCATTACTGACCAAAAGGTCATGAGTTCGAAGCCAGCCCGGGTCGGAGTGAGCTTCCGGCCAATTGTGTAGCTCAGGGGTCGGGAACCTATGGCTCGCGAGCCTGGTGTGGCTCTTTGGATGAGTGCATCTGGCTCGCAGATAGGGTGGCAACCCTCGTGCGTGCGCAATACGCTGGGGCAATGGCCCAAGTTCAAATGAGGGACGCCACATGCTGCAGTCTTCCTCCTTCAACAAACGCGCATGCGACGTCTGGGAGCCTTCCCTGGCGCAGGTGCAGTGGCGTTGCCGGTTGAAGTGCGTGGATTCTGAGGCTGGAGGCGGAGGAAGAGGGGAGCCCGCTGCCTCAGAATCCATGCGCTTCAGCCGGCGATGCCACTGCACCTGCGCCAGGTAAGGCTCCCAGGCGACGCCCCTCAACCGTTTCTACCCTTCGCCCTCTCTCTCGCGCTCCCCCGCGTCGTGTCGCCCTGGCCTTGCCGAAGCCTCTCGCCGCCCAGGCCCGGATTGACACTTTTTTGCGCTCTGGTCCACACTTTGGAATGACGCCCCCTTTAAGCCAACCTCCCGCCACCTCCAAGGTCCCCAGGCATTCCCACCGGCTGGAAAGCTCCCTTGTGCTCTGCAGGTCTCCTCGGGAGTCGGGAGGCTTGGGGAGAGCGCAGCGGGTGCAAACTCGCTCCAAAGGCTGCACGAGAGAGAGAGTGCAAGAGAGAGAGAGTGTGCGAGCGAGAGAGACCGCATGGGAGAGAGAGAGAGAGCGCAAGACAGAGAGACCGCATGAGCGAGAGAGACCGCACGCGAGAGAGCGAGAGAGACGGATGGCACAGAGCAGAGACTTTGCCGGAAGGAGCGAGGAGGGGCATGAGAAAGGGGGAAAGAGGGGCGCAGACCAGGGGTTTTTTTGGTCCGTGATCTGTGCTCCCCCAGTTTGCACCCCTAGGCCATGGATTCGTTGGCCTTATGGGTAATCCGGGCATGCGGGGAGGGACTTTTGGGCCAATGCCTCCCCATTCTCCCCGCCCGTACCTGATCTCATTGACGCGGGGCATGGGGTGCATCACCACCATCTTCTTCTTGGCCCGGGTCATGATGTGGGGCGTCAGGATGAACTGCCCAAAACACTGAAGGAGGAGAAGGAGACACAAAGAGGAGGGTCCAAGTGAAATCTCACCCCCACACAGCACCCCCCCCCCCAAGGCATCTGCAGGATGGTCAGTTGGGCCAGGACACAAAAGCCCCTTGGCCAATGGAGTCGAGGGTAAAGCAGAGCCCACGGCCCCTTTCAGGGACAAAGGCCCCCCACTTACTTCCCCCAAGCCCCCTGGGTTCCCTCCCCACTCACCGCCTCGTATTCCTGGACTGTGGCAAAGCGCTCCTTCTGGATGCGGGTCACGTAGAGGACGTCCGTGTCCGGCAAGGCCTCCTCGATGCTCTCAAACTCCTCCTGAGGGCGGAGGGCGGGGGTCAGCAGGAGTGACCCAAAGGGAAACCCCCTCCCTTCCCTTTCACTCCTTTCCTTCCTTCCTTTCTCTCTTCCCTTCCTCTCCCTTTCATTTCATTCTTTCTCCTTTCCCTTCCTGTCCTCTTTCTTTCTTTTCTTTCTCCCTTCCCTTCTTTCTTTCATCCTTTCCTTTCTCTTCCTTTTCTTTCTTTCTCCCTTCCCTTCCTGTTCTATTTCTCTTTTCTTCTTTCTTCTTTCCTTTCCCTTCCCTTCTAACTCTTTTTCATCCCTTTCTCTTCCTTTTCTGTCTTTCTCTCTTCCCTTCCCATCCTATTCCTTTCTTTCTTTCCTTCATCCTTCTCTTTCTCTTCCTTCTTTCTCCCCTTCCTGTCCTATTTATTTATTTATTTCCTTCTTTCCCATCTGTCTCTTTTTCATCCTTTCTCTTCCTTTTCTGTCTTTCTCCCTTCCCGTCCTATTTCTCTTTCTTACTTTCTTTCTTTCTTTCTCCCTTCTCTTCTGTCGCTTTCTTTCATTCTTCCCTTACTCTTCCTTTTCTTTCTCCCTAACCTTCCTTTCCAATTTCTCTTTTTCCTTTTCCTTCCTTCCCTTTCTTTTTCATCCCTTTCTCTTCCTTTTCTGTCTTTCTCCCTTCCCTTCCTCTATTCTTTCTTTCTCGCCTCCCTCCCTTTCCTTTCTTCTTTTCCTTCCTTTCTTTCTCCCTTCTGTCTCTTTCTTTCATCTTTCCCTTTCTCTTCCTTTTCTTTCTTTCTCCCTTCCTGTCCATTTTTTTCCTTCTTTTCCTTCCCTTCCCTTCTGTCCCTTTTTTCATCCCTTTCTCCTCTTTTTCTGCCTTTCTTTCCCCCTTCCCTTCCTCTATTCTTTCTTCCTCCCCTTCCTCCCTTCCCTTTCTTCTCTTCCTTCCTGCCTTCCCCTGCCCCCTCCTCACCTGCTTGATCCCCTTGGAGGCCACCAAGTGGAAGATGTCCGAGGGCATGCGCAGGTTGGCGGGAGAGACGTAGCGCAGGCTGACGCGGTAGAGGGTCAGCAGCCGGGCCAAGGAGTGCACTGTCCGGCCGTGCTTCAGGTCGCCCACCATCGTGATCTGGGCACAAGGGGGGGAGGGAGGGAGGCGGTGAGGGGTCAGCCCACCTAGTGCTGGTGGTCTTGGGATAGCAGGAAAGGATGGACCACGGCTTTGGCCGCAGAGGCTCTTAAGCGGAGTCTGGATGGCCGTGTAGTAAAGCACAAGCGGGTGGCCCTCGGGGTCCCCCAGGAATGCCTTACTGTCATGCCGTTGACGGTGCCCAGCTCCTCCCGGATGGTGAAGATGTCCAGAAGCGCCTGCGTGGGGTGCTCCCCGACTCCGTCACCCGCGTTGATGACGGGTTTGCGGCAGTGTTTAGCGGCCAGCTGGCACAAAGCGGGAGAGGAAGGGGCGGGAGCGGGTGATGGGTGGGTGGTCTCACATCACCCCTCGCAAGACACCAAAGGCCCTTAGCAGTCCCCCTCCTTTTACCCCCCCTTGGAAACTGCAGCCCAGCACGCCCCTCAACTTCTCCTTTCCCGCGCCCCTCATTTGCTGACCCAAAGGAGGCCCAGCTTAAGCGGCTGAGGGGGAAAAGGAAGGGGCCCGAGGGTGCTAGGAATGGTGGGAGTTGGAATCCAAAGCACCTGGAGGTTTCAAGCCCCCTCCCCAATTGCCCCCCACCATCGAAGCCCAGCCTCACCTCCACAGCGCCCGGCTGCGGGTGCCGCAGGACCAGGACGTCGGCGTAGCAGCTGAGGGTCTGGACGGAGTCGGCGAGGGTCTCCCCCTTCTGGCAGGAGGAGGTGGCCTCGGAGAAGGGCAGGACGGAGCCCCCCAGGCGGAACATGGCCGCCGCGAAGGAGCTGCTGGTCCGGGTGCTTGCCTCGTAGAACATGGAGGCCATCACCTTCCCCTTGAGCAGGTCGAGGCTGCGCTCCTTCTGGACCACCATCCGGAGGTTGTGCGCCACGTTGAAGAGGTGGGAGAGCTGCGGCAGCAGAGGAGGGACTGCTAGCTCTACAACCCTATTTCTCATCACGAAATAGGCTTCTCTCCTGCCCATTCCCTAGGTGTGAACTTGTGTGAACCGCCCCGAGTCCCTTTCGGGGTTGAGAAGGGTGGTATGCAAATAGCATTAATAAATAATAAACAAGCACCATTTTGGAAAGCAGCCCGAGTTCCGAAGAAGGGCTCCCCCTACCTGTCCTTTGGTGAACTGCTGGACGGAGAGGACGTGCTGCCCGACGAGTGGGTGTAAGAAGGGTGAGGGCTGTGGGTGGGGGGCGCTCTGCGGGGAGGTCTGTCGGGGAAAGGGGCCCGAGAGGAAGAGCGGCCCGTCGTGCACCAGGGGCAGTTCTGCGCGTGGAGAGCGAGGACAGCGAGGGAGGAAGAAATCAAGACAGAGGGTCAGTCTCCAGGCAGAAGCAACACACACACAGACATACATACACTTCAGGTCCAGCCTATCTTCAAGACCGCATCCCTTTCTATGAACTGGCATGAGCTCAGAAATCGACAGGGGAGGCCCTTCTCTCGGTCCCACCACCATCTCAAGCGCAGTTGGTGGGGACTAGAGAGAGGAAGGGCCTTCTCTGTGGTGCCCCCCCCCCCCGGGTCTCTGGAATACCCTCCAAAGATACTGGCCACTAGTTTCTAATATTAAAGGTCTAGAATCATTTCCAACCATAACATATAGAAAGACCAAAAATATTGGTGACTATTTATCTCATATTTACCTGAAACCAAAATTAAGAGTGTATTGTCAGCAGGTACCTACCCTTGTGGGAGATGTTCAATTTGTGCAATGATAAATAGTAGCAAGATTGTGCATAGTACAGTATTTAAATCTTTTGCAAATTGTACAAGTTCCGGCTTGATTTATTTACTCCAATGCAAGTGTCAATTACAATACGTGGGTTTTACGTCGAGAACTCTCGGAGAGAGAGAAAGTGACAGAACACAAATCTAGGATAAGGAACATGGCCATGGATTCCTCTTTATATCAACACTGTACTGAACTAGGACATGCACCAGATGAACTTAAGATTCAGGTCTTAGAAGGGATTAACAAGATTCCCCATACGGATTAAGTAAGGCTCTTAAAACAAAAAAAAACCCAGCTGGATAATTCAACTGGGAAGTGAATTGTCTAATGGGCTTAATGATCGCCTGAGCCTTAATGCCTTATTGAATAGATCAGTGTTTCCCTACCAGAGTGCTATGGCACACTAGTGTGCCGTGAGCGATCACTAGGTGTGCCGTGGGAAATTGGAACCTCCAGTACCCTTTCTTCCCCCTCCTGCCGAACACTTTTTCTTCTCCACTCGGGCTCCCTTCTTCCCAGCCTCGCTCTGCTCGCTTTGCCTCGCTTTGCTCTGGGGCGAGTTTGCGCAGTAGCGCCCGCATGGGTCACGTCTTCCTCCCCCCCTCCCCTCCTGAACACGCTCACGCTGCCCCCTCGGGTCAAAATGGCAGCAGAAGCAGCAGTGGGGAAGAAAAAGTAAGTGTTGGGCAGGAGGGGGAAGAAAGGGCGCGAAGGGGAAAGGGGAGGAAGAGGTCTCTATCGAAAGCTGGCATGGGCAAACTTGGACATTCCAGGTGTTTTGGACTCCAACTCCCACCATTCCTAGCAGCCTCAGGCCCTTTTCCTCCCCCCAGCCACTTAAACAGGAAAGGGCCTCAGGCTGTTAGGAATGGTGGGAGTTGGAGTCCAAAGCACCCAGAGGGCTAAAGTTTTCCCATGCCTGTTTGAGGGACCTTGAAGTGGTGAGCCTCCTTCCAACATTGTGATTCTGGATAGAAAACAAACAACAACATCACATAACATTGTTTGAGTCCACAGTGCTCTCTGGGTGTAGGTGAACTACAACTTCCAAACTCAAGGTCAATTCCCAAGCAAACCCTTTCAGTACTTTCTGTTGGTAATGAGAGTTCAATATGCCAAGTTTGGTTCAATTCCATTGTTGCAAGAATTCAGGATGATCTTTGATTGTGTGTTAACTATAAATCCCAGAAACTGTAACTCCCAAATGTCAAGGTCTATTTTCCCCAAACTCCATCTGTGTTCACATTTGGGCATATTGAGTATTCATGCCAAGTTTGGTCCTGATCCAACATTGTTTGAGTCCACAGTGCTCTCTGGATATAGGTGAACTACAACTCCGAAACTCAAGGTTAATGCCCACCAAACTCTTATAGCATTTTCTCTCGGTTACGGGAGTTCTGTGTGGGAAGTTTGTGTCTTTCTGCCATTCCTGCCAAGTTATCTATGTTGTGTTCATCGAAACAGGCCCAGGTTTCACATGGAGTGTATAAATACATTTAAAAACATATTCACTATATGTATTACTGTGTTAGAGTGTCATTTTGTGCCATTTTGGTCGGTGGTGTGCCCCAGGATTTGGTAAATGGAAAAAGTGTGCCGCGGCTCAAAAAGGTTGAAAAACATTGATCTAGGTATATCAGTCTAACAACTGAGAAACCTAATTGCCTTGCATGAATGCTAGTGGATATTTACCACTAAGGACCCTCCCCCTCGGGGATATTTCAGATTTTCTGTAAAGGTTATGGAGATTTCCATTTCCAGACGTTTCCCAAAAGGTCATAATTTAGAAGCTCATGTCTTTCCAAAACAAAGAAGGGGCTTGGGCTCTTTGCGGTTCCCTTCCAAGCCCACGATTCTCTGTTTACGGGAGGCTCACCTGGCTCTGTGGTCCTCTTGATCACTCTTTCCCTGAGGTCGTCAGCTGCCCAAAGGAGAGAAGGAGAGAGCAGAGTTTTTGGAGAGTCGGACGCATCCTTCCAAGCCCTTTGCGCCCCCTTTCCCACTCACAAAGGCAGTCACAAACCCCGCTGCGTTCCGGACGCTGGACCCTCACCTGGGAGCCCGGGGTCGGAGGCGCGGTGGATACGGGGGGCCAAGTAGAAGCGCGTGTCCCCCACCGGAGCGGCCCTCCGTGGACTGGCCGCTCGGGACCGCAGGGCCTCCGCCTGCACCGAGGGGTGGGAACGCTCCGGGGTCTGCGAGAGGGAGGGCAGAGAGAAGAGGTGAGGGCCTGGGGGTCTCATCCAAACCCCTCCCCAATGCCCAGAGAGGAAGGGGGGGGGTTCACCATCTACGCCATGCTTGGGCAAACTTGGGCCCCCTCTTGCTCTGGGTGTTTAGGACTCCAAAACACCTGGAGGGCTGAAGTTTGCCCATGCCCGGTCTACACCATCCACAGCACTCTTACCTTCAGGACCTCCTTGGGGGGCACCGGGAGGGGGGCTGTGGCGGCTGCAGCGGCGGAGGGCCATTTCCGCACATCCTGGCCGTAACCCGGGGGCACAAGGACCTGCAAACAGAAGAGATTAAGTGCCGCCCCTAGGTCAGAAATATTAAATAGGCATTTTTTGAGTACAAAAGTGTGGGTCAAGCACTGAAAGAGTCAGCGGGCCAAAGCTCCTGTCGTCCTGGGGAGTGTGAGGTAAACCCCCGTGAGAGAGAAGCCTTGTGTGAGGAAGCTCCAGTGTGAAGGCTGCTGCATTTAAAGCTACTACGCATTTGCTTATTTGTGTTATGGAAACTTTGTTCGTGTAAATAGTGCCACTGTATTATTTTTGGCAGGGCCGGTCCTACAGGTAGGCCAAGGAAGCGGCCGCATGGGGCGCCATCTGGGTAAGGGCGCATTCCCCCGCCCGCCAGACAGCGTCCGGCCTCCCTCCCTCTCCCTTTCTCCCTCTCCCGGAGCATGCGCACAACCACTGCCCCCTTTGTTGTCCCTGGACTGCGCGCGCGGCCGGCCGTCTCCACCAGAGCGGCCCCTCAGGCGGGAAGCCCCCAGCCGGGCGAAGGCGCGAAGCCACCCGCTCAGACTATGGGGCCCACGGCATGAGGGCAGCGAAGGTGGCTCCTCGCTCCTAGTCATAATAATGTGAGTCGTGGACCCGAGAGGCCCCGAGTCGCTGCTGCTGCCGCTGCCTCCTCCATGTCCCCCCCGGCCTCGGCGGCCGCCCTGGCCAACAGCAGCAGCGAGAGAGGCAGCAGCACCTCGGTGCCTCAGGAGGAGGAGGCGGCGGAGGGCGCCCGCGAGGAGGTGAGGCCAGGCGGGGCTTGCCTCCCTTCCCTTGGCTTGCTTTCTTTCCCTTCCTTGGCTCCCTCCAGGACCCCCTTCTCTCTTGGAAGAGCAGCAGCAAAGGGATGGATGGATGGGGCGGGCGGGCCTTTCTCCCCTTCTCGAGACTCAGGGGTCCCAGAGAGTTTGCTCTCTCTCCCCCCTCCCCCAATAAGGTCCTTAGGCTATGGAAGGGAGCCTCTCCAAACTACAACTCCCAGGACCCCGTGGCCTGGGTGTCTTTTGTACACTATCACTTTAGGCTACTGCTTCTGGGTCACACTGCTGCTAATAAGTTACTCTGCTATACATTTATGAGGGTGTGGGTGGGGGTCTTTTGTTAATAAGCCCACTACGCAGTGCTGCCCCCAAAACCCAGGCTACTGCTTCTGGGTCACACGCATTATCATAATAATAATCATTATTATTTTTATTTTACCTGCCCGTCGATGTAGGCTACTTCTCCGCGAAGGATGACCCTGCGGACAGTGCCCTTGACCCGCATCCCCTCGAAGGGCGTCCAGCGGGACTTGCTGAAGGCCGTGCTGGGGGGCACCAGCCACTCCTGCTCCAGATCAACCTGCAAAGGGGGAGGGAGGGGTCAGAGACACTGGCCTGGCCCACCAGAGCACAGAGTGGTGGGAGGTAGGTGCCCCCTCCCCCTGCAAAGGCCCCCTCTCCCAACACACCTCCACGTAGGTGTCCTCCTGGAGGGGGAGGCCGAAGATGCGCCGGGGGTTCTCGTAAAGGCGGGCGACGATGTCCTCCACGGTCAGGCGCCCCTCGGAGACGGCCGTCAACAACAAGGGCAACATGGTCTCAAGGCCGGGGAAGCCCGGGGGAGGGTCCTTGCCCAGCTTCTCCTCCAGAGTGTGGGGGGCTGCGTTGTAAGGGTGGGGGGAGAGGAGTAGAGACCATTAAAGTTGGGTAAAGTATGTCAGTACCGTTGGTGAACTGGGATGAAATATTAATTTGTATTAATTTATTTATTTATTAATTAAGATTTTTATTAATTAATTTTAATTAATTAATTAATTTTAATTAATTAAGATTTTTATTAATTAATAAAATTAATTAATAAAGCTGTGCGCTTTGTTTCTCCCGTGCCTCCTGGCAGTTGCTCTGCGGCCAATCATTGGCAAAGGATCCGGCCGATTCATGGCCAAGTCAAGAGTGACCAGAAGCACAGAATCCTAGAGTTGGAAGAGACCACATGGGCCATCTAGTTCAATCCTCTTCTGCCGTGCAGGAAAAGCACAGTCAAAATACCCCCGACAGATGGTCATCCAGCCTCTGTTTCGAAGCTTCCAAGGAAGGAGCTTCCACCGGACTCCGAGGCAGAGAGTTCCACTGCTGAACAGCCTGTATCATCTTCCTAATGTTCAGGTGGGTTCGTTGGCACGGGGGATGCTGGGAAGTGTAGTTCCACATGTTTTTAGCCGTTTTAGAGTGTCCTGTTTAAATTTTTTGGGACTTTTCCGGGTGCTAAACATACCTTGTTCGGTTGTGGGTTTTGTGGCCTGATTTGGTGTTTGTGGGTTCATCGGTTTTGCTGTCTATAAGCCCCTAAACACACCACTTCTCTTTTTATATATATAGATTGTTATTGTTTTAATATAAGTATTGCATTAATTGTTCTTGATTGTATTTTTATCTTGTGGGCATTGACTGCCATAGAGCAGACATGGGCAACTTTGGCCTTCCCTCCAGGTGTGTTGGACTCCAACTCCCACAATTCCTCACAGCCTCGGGCCCCTTTCTTTTCACCCTCAGCCGCTTAAGGAAAAAAGGAAGGGGCCTTAGGCTGTTGGGAATTGTGGGAGTTGGAGTCCATCACACCTGGAGGGAATTGTGGGAGTTAGAGTCCAACACACCTGGGGGGAATTGTGGGAGTTGGGAGTCCAGCACACTTGGAGGGAATTGTGGGAGTTGGGAGTCCAACACACCTGGAGGGAATTGTGGGAGTTGGAGTCCAACACACCTGGAGGGAATTGTGGGAGTTGGAGTCCAACACACCTGGAGGGAATTGTGGGAGTTGGAGTCCAACACACCTGGAGGGAATTGTGGGAGTTGAGGCAAACACACCTGGAGGGGAAGGTCAACACACCTGGAGGGAATTGTGGGAGTTGGAGTCCAACACACCTCGCTGGAGGGAAGGTCAAAGTTGGTCCATTCCTGCTTCAAAGGCTTGAAAATGATCCAACCGGGGCAGATATGGAGGAGAGGGACCCCACAGACAGAAGGGAAATGTGCGATGGGCCTGGGCGCTCACCGTGGTCCGTGGCGAAGCAGTCGATGGTGGCCAAGTTCTCCCAGAGGGCCTCCATGTCCTCCCGGCTGCCCAGCGTGGGCCGCACCTGGCCCCGGCCCTCCCCAATGCGCCCCAGGTCCTCCTGGCAGAGGAAGAGGTGGTGCGGGGCCACCTCGCAGGTCACCTCGATGCCTTTCTGCTTGGCCGCCTTGATGATCAGGATCTGGAAGGGGCGAGAGCAGAAAGGAAGAGCCACAGTGGCGCAATGGGTTACACTGCTGACCTGAAGGTTGGCAGTTTGTATCCGCCGGGACGGGGTGAGCTCCAGCTGTTAGCTCGAGCTCCTGCAAACCTAGCAGTTCAAAACATGCAAATGTGAGTAGATCAATAGGTACCGCCTCGGAGAGAAAAGCAAAAAGACACGCCATGTAGTCATGGCGACACCAACCGAGGCCCCGGCTTCGGCGAAGACAGCAGGCCTCCCTCCTTCTTTTAGGTCTTCAGCAGCCTTTGCCGCCAGCAGGGGAATGGCTGGCGGCAGCACTGGCTGCTGAAGACCTAATAGGAGGAGAGAGGCCCGTCGTCTTCGCCATAGGCGGGGCAGTGATTGCTGCCGCTGAGGCCTCCGGAGCCCGGGCCGTGACACCAACCGAGGCCCCAGCTTCGCAGAGGACAGCGGGGCTCCTTCCTCCTTTTTGGTCTTCAGCAGCCAGCGCCACCGCCAGCCATTCCGGCGCTGGCTGCTGAAGACCTAAAAGGACAGGACACAGGAATTCAAAGGCCAGGCCAGATGACGGGCCTATCTCCTCCTTTTAGGTCTTCAGGAGCCAGCACCGCCACCAGCCATTCCCCCGCTGGCCACAGGACACAGGAAGGCCAGGCCGAGGCAGCAGTTGAGCTGCAGGACTTTGGTAAGATGGCGGGTCCTCTTACATCTTTCTCCGTGCTGGCCGGGGAAGAGGGGAGGGAGAAGGGGTTTGCGCGCGCGGGAATGAGCATTGCTGCTTTGGTGTGGGGGTTGATGGGAGTTGTAATCCCATTGGTTTTTCGGTTTTTTGACCATTTTGTTTTAATTTGGGGGGGGGGGGGTGGTGGTAAACATACCTTGTTGGGTTGTGTGTGTATGTGGCCTGGTTTGGTGTGTCTGCGTTGTGTGGTTTTGCTGTCTGTAAGCTACTAAGCACGACAGCTATCATTTTATATATATAGATTATTATTACCATGTCACAATATTAGTATTATATATTACTATATTGTACTATCCCATTACACTGTAATATTATTAGTAATATTACATGTAATCTATAATCTATAATATTATATTTTTAGTATTATATCACATTATAATATCAATATTATATGTATACACAATATATTATATCATATGCTGTAATCCGCTCTGAGTCCCCTTGGGGAGAAGGGCGGAATATAAATAAAGTGTCTTTATTATTATTATTATATTGTATCACATTATAATATTATTAATATTATATGTATGTACAATATATTATATCATATTATATGCTGTAATCCGCTCTGAGTCCCCTTGGGGAGAAGGGCAGAGGCTTGCGACGATCGCTACCGTATGGAACTCGAGTCCCTGAGGACGTTGTTCGATCTGTGGGACCCTCCTAGGCTTCCCCCATTCGACGGTCAAGCCTGATAGCTGACCTTAGAAAGCTCCAACCCACGTGGGCCCGAGCTTGGCTTCCCCTTCCCGTTAGTTTTGTCATTCCCTGTCGATGTTGTTTGTCTTGTTGTATGCTCTGTATTTTTTATGTCAAACTGTAAACCGCTCTGAGCCCTCGGGGAGTGGCGGCATAGCAAGTTTGAACTATAAATAAATAAATAAATAAAATTATTATTATTCTTGTCATTCAGGTCAGGTATTGACATTTCCACCATTGGCAGGAAGAGAGCCAACCATTCAGGGGCGGGAGCAAGGATCTCCCACCCAAGCAGCTCAGGAAGTGGGGTGCTCAGGTCCCGGTTGGCTTCCGCCTTAGGAATTCCAAAGTCCCACTTCCCTCTGGGGCAGGCCTGGGCAAACTTTGGCCCTCAGGTGTTTTGGACTTCAGCTCCCACAATTCCTAACAGCCGGTAGGCTGTTAGGAATTGTGGGAGTTGAAGTCCAAAACACCTGGAGGGCCGAAGTTTGCCCAGGCCTGCCCTGGGGGACAACCTGCATCCTGACGGCAGCCTACAGCCCCATGGAGGGGGATAATGGGGCTGCAGGACCACGTTCCACCACTTGAGGCAGCCGGGAGCAGTTGGGACCGGCCAGGTGCAGCACTGGGTTGCTCTCCTCCGCTCTGAACAACGTTGACTTCTCAACAATTGCGTCATTGTGTTTCTAAGCTTCTTGTAATGCCCAGAACAGCCCTTCCCCTCAGACTCACCTCCTCCTTGCGGGCAACGTGGCAGATGTGGACGGGGCGCTGGTAGAGCTGGGCCACCATCAGGATGGCCGCCACCGTCTGCTTCTCAGCATGGGCCACGATGGGAAGGTGCTTGGGCCACTTCTCAAAGTGCTGGAAGGAAGGAAGGAAGGAAGGAAGGAAGGAAGGAAGGAAGGAAGGAAGGGAGGGAGGGGGGCCTCATGGAATGGTGGGGAGGCCCTTATGGATTCAGGGAGCCCAAAGCCCACCCACCCCCCGGCAACCTGGAAGACACAGTCATGAGGGTGACACCTGGGGACGGGCACCCACCTCCATCCAGAGAGAGACGTTGTCCATCTTGAGGTCCGAGAAGGTGTCGTTCAGGTACATCTTGAGGCCGGCCGCGGCTCCGGCCACCGGACCCAGGGACCCCGCGTTGTCCGAAGAGGCCCCCAAGAAGAGGGCAAAGTCGCAGCGGGCCCCGGCCTCCGCCAACTGGTGTGAAGGGGAGAGAAGGGGCGGGTTGGACATCTCAAAGGTTGGAGAGAGGAACAGGCCCAGGAACACACAGCATTCACCCAACCGATCTGTCCCCATCTCCGCCGGACACAGCCTGACCCCTGACCTTCAGGTTGGGCCTCCCCATGCTTAAGAATAGAGCTGGAGATGGGAAGCTCCACTGGCCCAATCTGGCTTCAGGTCTCTCTTGAATCACAGAATTAGGAAAGAAGGCCCAACCAAATCACCCCCAACAGATGGTCATACAGCCTCTGCTTTAAACCCCCCAGGGAAGGAGGCTCCACTGGACTCCTGGGCATCAGCATTGCCTAGTTGTTGTTATTGCTGTTGTTGTTGTTATGCTTATTTAAACCAGGCATGGCCCAACTTGGGCCCATCCTCCAAGTGTTTTGGACTTCAACTCCCCCAATTCCTAACAGCCTCAGGCCCTTTCCTTTTTCCCCTCAGCTGCTTAAGCTAGATGATAAGAGTGATAGACCAAAGGGAGGCCTACCTTCAGATCCCAATCTATATATATAAAATCCTTCATGTCGTGGTGACAGTCTTATAAACAAAGAAACCACACAAGGCAGACACACAAAAACAGCCCACATATCCAGAAAACCCCACGAGGTATGTTTACCACCCAAAAAACTCAAAAAAAAATGAAACAAGGTCAAAAATACAAAAATAAAAAGAACAACTCCCATGATCCCCCTCTCGCAGTTTAGAGTGTCGGAATGTTGGTGGTGCTGGCCAATTAGAGGCATTATGCAAATACTCCCTCAGTTAGAATGTAGAGGCTGGGAGCCACCCTCCTCTGGCAGTTTAGAGTGTCGGAATGTTGGTGGTGCTGGCCAATCAGAGGTGTTATGCAAATAATCCCAGAGTGGCAACCAAGGCTGATGAAGAGCTAAAAGGAGGAGGAAGGCTAGCTGTCTTCGGCGAAGCTGGGGCCTTCCGGAAGCCTCCACGGCTCCAATACAGGCCGCGGAGGCACACATATATACACACATCTGTACTTACACACATCTACACATATACACGCATATACATATACAAAAACACACATATACATAAGTACACACATATACATGCATATACATATACATATATACATAAGTACACACACATATACACACACATATGTACACATAGACATAAATCCATATATATACATACATACACACACAAAACACATATATATAGACTGGGACACAGGAAAGAAAAAAAGCGTTGTGTGGTTTTGCTGTCTATAGTCTATATATATAGTCTATATATATAAAATGAGAGCTGTCGTGCTTAGTAACTTATAGACAGCAAAACCACACAACGCAGACACACCAAACCAGGCCACATACACACACAACCCAACAAAGTATATCACCCCAAAAAAAATAGGAAAAAATTAAACAAAATGGTCCAAAAACCGAAAAACCAATGGGACTACAACTCCCATCAATCCCCGCGCAACAGAAGCAATCCGCAGTGGCAGGCAGAGGTATTCATTCGCCCAGCGGGGCTTCGATGGCATGGAGGAGACCTCCGGAGCCCAGCCCGTGACACTCTCCCCCGGCCGCAGAGGACAGAGGCCTCCTTCCTCCTTTTAGGTCTTGGCCAAGACCAGCGCCAGCCAGGCCCTGCGGTGGTGCCGGCTGAAGCCCCCGCCTTGCCCTTTCACGGCTTACCTTTTGCGCGAGGGCGAAGGAGGCGGCGTCAATGAGGGCAGGGCAGGTGTTGGGCATGGCACAGACCATGGTGACCCCTCCGGCCAGGGCGGCCGCAGTCCCAGAGGCAAAGTCCTCCTTGTGGGTGGCCCCCGGCTCCCGCAGGTGCACATGGACGTCAATCAGGCCTGGAAATGGGAGGAAGGGTCAGCGGAGTCATATGCTGATCAGCTTTTAGGTTACTGGACTTTCCCCCTAAACAGGCCGGAATGTGCTCCTGGTGGTCAAGCATGCTGTGAAAAATATCCCAAAGATGGCTGAGGTTTTGAGGGGGAGCATCGCCGGTTGAAGCTCCCCAGCCTCATGTCCAACTCTTCCACCCACAGAACTGAAGGGCAGCAGGGCCTGATACAGCCGTGACAACAGTGGATGTCACTGACCGCACACGGACAAGTCCTGCCAGTTCTGGCCCCCGGAGCCTGGCACAAACTGCAGTCAACGTCAGCTGGAATTGGGGGCCCTTCGGCCAAGGTCCTGCCCTCCCACCTCCTTGACCAGGGCTGAGCCCTACCTGGCAAGCGGATGAGCTTCTGGGAGGTCATGCAGTCCACGTGCATCTTCAGGGGAGGCGGGCCCCCAATCTGCCCAAGGGCCTGCAGGGGGTCAGGGACACAAGGGGGAGGAGGAGGAGGGCGCTCACCCGCCTGCAAAGGACTCACTCCTGCCTCCAGACCCTTCTCCTCAGGTGGCCTTCCCCATGTCCATCAGCCCCCCCGACAACCTCTCCCCTCCTGTCATCCCTCCATCTTTCCTTCCTTGCCCCTTCCTTCTCCTTCCTTCCTTCTTTCCTCTTTCTTTCCTTCCTTCCCTCCCTCCCTCCTTCCTTCTCCCCTCCCTCCCTCCCTTCTCCCCTCCCTCCCTCCTTCCCCTTCCTTCCTCCTCTCTCCCTTCTTCCCCTTCCTTCCTTCCTACCTCCCTCCTTCCCCCTTCGTTCGTTCCTTCCTCCTCCCTCCCTTCTTCCTTCCTCCCTCTTCTCCCTTCCTTCTTCCTCCCCCCTTCTTCCCCCTTCCTTCGTTCCTCCCTTCTTCACCCTTCCTTCCTCCTCTCTCCCTTCTTCAGCTTCCTTCCTACCTTCCTTCTTCCCCATTTCTTCCTTCCTCCTCCCTCGCTCCATCATGCTTCCTCCCTTTCTTCCCCCTTCCTCCCTTCCTTCCTCCTCTCTCCCTTCTTCAGCTTCCTTCCTACCTTCCTTCTTCCCCATTCCTTCCTCCTCCCTCCCCCTTCCTCCCTTCCTCCCCCTCATTTCCCCCTTCCTTCCTTCCTCCCTTCTTTCTCCTTCCTTCCTTCCTCCCCCTCCCTCCTTCCCCCTTCCTCCTTTCTTCCTCCCTCCTTTCTTCCCCCTTCCTTCCTTCCTTCCTCCTCCCTTCTTCAGCTTCCTTCCTTCCTTCCTACCTTCCTTCTTCCCCATTCCTTCCTTCCTCCCTCCCTCCTTCCTCCCTCCTCCCCCCCTCTTCCCTCTTCCTTCCTCCTTCTTCTTCCTCCCTTCCTTCCTTCTTCCCCCTTCCCCCTTCCTCCCTCCCTCCTTTCTTCCTCCCTCCTTCCTTCCCCCTTCCTTCCTTCCTCCCTCCTCTCTCCCTTCTTCAGCTTCCTTCCTTCCTACCTTCCTTCTTCCCCATTCCTTCCTTCCTCCTCCTTCGCTCCTTCCTGCTTCCTTCCTCCTCCCTCCTTTTTTCCCCCTTCCTTCCTTCCTCCTCTCTTCTTCAGCTTCCTTCCTTCCTACCTTCCTTCTTCCCCATTCCTTCCTTCCTTCCTTCCTACCTACCTACCTCCCTGCCTTCTTCTCCCTTCCTTCCTTCCTTCCTCCCTCCTCTCTCCCTTCTTCAGCTTCCTTCCTTCCTACCTTCCTTCTTCCCCATTCCTTCCTTCCTCCTCCTTCGCTCCTTCCCTTCCTTCCTCCCTCCTCCTCCCCTTCCTTCTTCCTTCGTTCTTCCTTCCTTCCCCCCCTTCCTTCCTTCCATTCCTTCCTTCCTTCCTTCCCCCTTCCTTCCCTCCTGCCTTCTTCTCCTTCCTTCCTTCCTTCCTTCCTCCCACTCCCTCCTTCCCCTCCCCCCTCCTTCCCCCTTCTTCCCCTTTTCTTCCCCCTCCCCCCTTCCTCCCTCCCCCCCCTCCCTGGCGCAGCCTCACCTCCACGAAGAGCTTGGTGCACTTGATGTCGATGATGAGGGGCACGGAGTAGTCCACGGCCAGGCGCCGCGTGCGGTACCCCTTGGTGACGAAGGAGGAGAGGCGCCGCCCGCCGGCGTTGCGCATGGAGAGGTTGATCACCAGGTCGAAGTGGTTCTCCGCCAGGTACTCCAGGATGCTGCGCTGCTGCTGCTGCGTCTCCTTGCCCGCCGCCGCCACGTCCCCGCCCTCCGCTGCCGCCGCCACCGCCGCCGCCTCCTCAAAGTGCCAGTCCACCGCCTTCACCTGTCACCGGTTAAAGGGCGACCCAGGTCTGCCTCAGGAAGGGGGTGCCAGTCCTTGACCATTACTGGCACATCTTCACCTATTTTGTCGTAACTTGGGGGTAGACGCCTCCGAGGTCATGTGGCCAAAGGCGTGACTGCATGGGCGTGCCACCCTCCCGCAAGAATTGGATCTACTCACATTTGATTGTTTTCAAACTGCTAGATTAGCGGAAGCTGGGGCTAACAGCAGGAGCTCACCCCAGATTCGAACCACCAACCTTTCAGTCAGCAAGTTCAGCAGTTTAATTCGCCGAACCTCCGCCACACACCCTCCCTTGGGGAAAGGGGCCAGAAGCAGGAAGGAAGCGGGGAGTGTGGCGAGGAGAGGGGCTGCCAGAGCAGGGAAGGGGTGGGGCTGGGGCAGGGAGTGGGGCCAGGGTGGGGGACGGACTTTGATTTTCTCCCCGGCTTCCTCAGTTTACCTCACCCTCGTCTTCCTCCTCCTTCGCTTCCAAGCCTCCTCTTCCTCCTTCATTATCTTTCTCTCCTTTTCTTCTTCCCTCCCTCTTTCTCAGCCACCGGCGGCAGTGATGCGCTGGCGGGAGCCAGCCAGGCACCACTGCGCATGCGCCAACCACCTTGGGTGCGGGGCAAGCTGGGAAATGTAGTCTCCCAACTGTTTTGAGACTTGTAAGTAATTGTCTGTGCTTTCTTAAATTTTTCAGAGTGATGGTCACACCTAGGGCTGTTTGGGGTTGTGTGGCCAAATTTGGTTTGATTTCCTTCAGTGGTTTCTTTGTTTTTAAGGTACTCATTACGGACAGAGCATCTATCTATCTATCTATCTATCTATCTATCTATCTATCTATCTATCTCTCTGTCTCTCTGCCTCTCTGTCTGTCTGTCTGTCTGTCTGTCTGTCTGTCTGTCTTCTATGTATATAATAAAAGTCAGTGTTTGCGGGCGGAGGTGCGGAGGAATATGTGGCAGCGTTTCGATTGGTTGCCACTGTGGGATTATTTGCATAAAGGACTCCGATTGGCCAGCCTCAGAACTCCAACATTCTAAGGCACCAGACAGAGGGAATTGGTTGCCACTGAGGGAGTTTTTGCATAAAGGACTCTGATTGGCCATCTACATTCCAACATTCTAAGGTGACACAGAAGGAAAAGGAAAGGCCTCTGGCAGGCAGTCACTGCGGCCCACAGCAAGAACGGATCAGGACCAAACTTGGCACACAGAGGCCCAATGGCCCACTTCACTACCTGGTGTGGTTTAGGGCAGGATGGGCCACGAATGATGGGATTTGCAGTACCTTCACCTGATTCACGTGATTGCACCGACACTTTGAACGCCCTTCCGGCACGCGTGCCATCCAGGATTTGCTCCCCTTCAGGCGGGCGTGTAAGACCCACCTTTTCCAGCTTGCCTTCCATGTGTAGGTCTAGTGGGACACGCCCCCCTGTTGGGAAATGATTCCTAATCGTTCCTGGTCGTTTTTAGTTGTTGTATCCTGATACTTTTAATGATGTTTTATGCTTGTTTCATGTTGTATTGCTGTTTTTATCCTGTGACTTTGTTGGTGCTGTGAGCCGCCCCGAGCCCGCCGGGAGTGGCGGCATAGGAGCCGAAGGAAATAAATACATAAATAAATAAATAAATCCCTTTCCCAAACAACACTGTAGTCCCTATAAATCACAGACAAGGCCCAAAATTGACAGCAAGGCTTCCTTAACTTGATTTTCCTGACTAGGCCCCCAACAATGACAGGACAAGACCAAACTTGGCACACAGACCCCCCCAAGGTGCACCCTACACCCTGGACCGTGGATGATGGGGCTTGCAGTACTTCAATTCACTTCCTTAGAGCACCGTGGCCCACACCAATGACAAATCAGGACCAAACTTGGCACACAGAGGCCAATGACCCACTTTACAACCTGGTGCAGATTATGGCAGGATGGCCCACATATGATAGGATTTCCAGTACCTTCACCCGATTCACTTCCCACAGAACATTGTAGCCCCTACAAATCACAGACCAGGCCCAAACTTGGCACACCGACACCCCATGAACCACTCTACATCGTACCGCAGTTTGAAGGAGGATGGACCATGGATGATGGGCCTTGCAGTACCTTCACTCACTCACTAAAACCACTGCGACCCTCATCTAATGAGCAATAAAGACCAAATTTGGCACACAGAGCCCCCATGACCCACTCTACATCCTGATGCAGTTTGAAGGAGAACGGACCATGTATGATGGGACTTGAAGTACCTCCACTCACTTCCCAAGACTGCTGCGACCCTCATCCAATGACTGATCAAGACCAAACTTCCCAAGACCCACTCTACACCCTGGTGCTGTTTCAAGGAGGATGGACCATAGATGATGGGACGTACCTTCCTCACCTTCCAAGACCGCTGCAACCCTCATCAATGAATGATCAAGGCCAAACGAAACACACAGAGCCCCCTTGACCCACTCTACACCCTGGTGCTGTTTCAAGGAGGATGGACCACAGATGATGGGACTTGAAGTACCTTCACTCACCTTCCAAGACCGCTGCAACCCTCATCCAATGAATGATCAAGACCAAATGTGACACACAGAGCCCCCATGATCTTCTACTGCAGTTTGGAGGAGGGTGGACAGTGGATGATGGGACTTGAAGTACCAAAGACCAACCTTGGCACACAATGCCATTCTCAAATAACCCGGGCACCGCTGGGTCCCCAAGCTTGTGTGTGTGTGTATGTGTGTGTGTATATATATATATATATATATATATATATATATATATATATGTATATATATATAAATTATAATTATATAACTTATACATATATATATACAGTATATATATATATATATATATTTATATATATATATATATAAATCATTAATCCCCCACTTTATCTCTCCCGAATGAGATTCAAAGCAGCTTAACATAAAAATATTAGCACGTCATTTAAAATGTACGAATATGCAAACAATAAACCATAATTAAATAACAGTATTTCAAAATCCACAGTTCAAACCCATTAAAATGTATTCAAAACCACATTGGTTTATGAGCCAATCCTTTAGGCCTCAAGGAGCCTCAAATCCCTCCCCCCGGCCAATGTGGAAGGAAGGACTCAGGCCCCTTGTAGCCCCTTTCCTAGGCTCCTAGAATGGGAAGAGACCCCAATGGCCATCCTGTCTGACCCCCTTCCACCAGGCAGGAAAAGCAGCACCCTGCTTCCTTCCCTCTCTTGACCATAGCGGCCAGAGTCTTTGGTGCCCTTCCTCGCCTTGCGCCCACCTTGATGCCGTGCTCCGTGTAGAAGTCGGCCGTGCCCATGCTGGCATACAGGCTGTAGCCCAGGCTCTCGAGGGTGCGGACGGTGGAGAGCAGCTCACTCTTGTTCTGGGGGACGGAGAAAGAGAGATAGATGCATCAAGGAGGGACGAAGGTAGGGCATGCACATCCGCTCCCCATTACACCACGGGCCCTCCTCCCAGGCAGCACCACACCCATGGCAGCCTCTGCCTCCCAACCCAACCCAACCCAACCCGACCTGGCCTTCTCGTTGGCCCAAAGTGAATCCTCTCAGAGGGACCTTTTGCTGACTGGTCCTCTAGGTGGCGCTGGTGCTTTGCTTCTACAGTGTTGCTAAAGTTCTGGTGGTGAACACTAGGTGGCGCTGGTGCTCTGCTTCTACAGTGTTGCTAAAGTTCTGGTGGTGAACACTAGGTGGCGCTGGTGCTCTGCTTCTACAGTGTTGCTAAAGTTCTGGTGGTGAACACTAGGTGGCGCTGGTGCTCTGCTTCTACAGTGTTGCTGAAGTTCTGGTGGTGAACACTAGGTGGTGCTGGTGCTCTGCTTCTTTCCCTCTCTCCTTCTCTCTGACCTTTCTCCCCCTTTCCCTCTTGCATTCCTTCCCTTTTTCCCTCCCTCTTTTCTTCTCTCCTTCCTTCCTGTCTGTTCGCCTTCCTTCCTTCTGTACTTCTTTGATGCCTTTCATTTGTCTTACCTTTCTACTGTATGTTCTTCCTTCCTCTTTCCTTCCTTCCCCCTTTATCTTCTTTCTCTAATTTCTTCCTTCTCTACCTCTTTCCTCCCTTCATTTATTGCTTCCATCCTTTCTTATGTCTCTCTTTCCTTCCCTCCTTCTTTCTCTCCCCTCCTCCCTTTGCTCCCTCTTTCCTTCCCTTTTCCTTCTTTTCTTCTCTGCTACCTATTTCATTCCGTCCTTTTCTTTCTCTCTTTTTCTCCCCCCCCCCCCCGGTCTTCCTTTCTGTCTTTCTCCCTTTCCTTTCGTCCCGGGCTACCCACCAGCGGGTTGTTCTGGGTCTGTTTGTTTACTTTCCTTTGGGGGGAGAGGGGAGAGGGGTTTTGACGTGCGCGCACAATAGCGGCGCTCCTCCCCTTTCCCCATCACCCTTCACCCCTCCCCAGTTCCTGGACTCACTTGGCACGGGTCCCCATGGCTGCCTGCCCGCCCACTTGGCTGCCTCCGAGGTGAGGGCCCACTTTCCCACTCCATCCTGTCTGGGCAGCAGGGCAAGGCGTGCGAGGAGGGCAGAGAGTGGACAGTGGAGGGCCGGAAGTGGCCGCACGGAGCTTTCTGAGCCGTGTAGTCCCACAGCAAAGCAGGGTTTTTATTTATTTATTGTAAGTGGGAGGGGGGAGGAGAGTAGCTTTGGCGCACGCCTATGCACCATTTTGTGTTCTGGCGCGGTGGTTTCTGGGAATTGTAGTCCATAATGTTTTTTTGGGATTTGTGACCGTTGGCTATATTGGGGGGGGGGGGGTTGTGGTAAACATACCTCGCTGGGTTGTGTGTGTATGTGGCCTGGTTTGGTGTGTCTGCATTGTGTGGCTTTGCTGTCTATAGGCTACTGAACACAACAGCTCTTCTTTTATATATATAGATTATTTTACTCTGTTATAAATACATCATAAATGTATTATTATTATATTTATTATTTTTCTTTATTATTGTTGTTATTATTACATTTATTACCTTTACTCTATTATTATTATTACATTTCCATTATTTTACCCTGTTGTTGTTATTATTATTATTACCTTTATTATTTTACTCTATTTATTTTTATTGGAATGGTACGCAAGCACATTTACATTGAAGGAGGTCAGAATGGTTTAATCGGAGTTGAGCAATTTTCTTAAATTACAGTTTTATGTAAATATTCAAAAACATTTAACCTACGGATGCCTCAATTAATGTAATTTTATTGGTATTGATTTTTGTTTTGAAGTTTACCAGTAGCTGCTGCATTTCCCACCCTCGGCTTATACTCAAGTATATATGGTATTATTATTATTATTACTAGCTGTACCCGGCACACGTTGCTGTGCCCTATTTTGGAGATGCGAGGAAGTCTGAGTATGTAAGGGTTGGAATTGATGTGACTTATGGTCTTGGTGGGGCCATGGCTGTGTTGTTGTGGGTTGTTCTGGTGGGTGGGATGTTGAAGTCCTGGGGAGTTGTCAGTGTGTGGTGTTGCTGGCGTTCTGCAGAGCTTGTGGATATACAATGTTTTTTGTCTTTCCATCTGCTGTGTTGATGTAGAGGTTGATGCGTGTGTGGGTGGGGTACTTTGGAAGTGAGTGGAGGTACTTGAAATCCCATCATCCATGGTGTGTCCTTCTCTAATCTGCAGTCTGATGGAGTGTGGGTCATGGGGTGCATTGTTTGCCAAGTTTGGTCTTTATCGGTCTTGGTTCTTGGACACAGTGATCTGTGGGGAATGATGGGTTTTGAAGTACTACAAATCCCATTATCCATGGGGGTACTTCAAGTCCCATCATCCATGGTCCGCCCTCCTCCAAACTGTAGTAGAATGTAGCGTGGGTCATAGGGGCTCTGTGTGCCAAGGTAGGTTACTGTAAATTCAGGCCATACACAATGTCCCATGAGCTGAGGCCTAGTCAGGAAAAGCAAGTTAATGAAGCCTTACTGTCAATTCAGGCCATACACAATGTCCCATGAGCTGAGGCCTAGTCAGGAAAAGCAAGTTAATGAAGCCTTACTGTCAATTCAGGCCATACACAATGTCCCATTAGCTGAGGGCTAGTCGGGAGAATCAAGTTAATGAAGCCTTACTGTCAATTTTAGGCATGGTCTGTGATTTGTAGGGGTGTAAATTTTCTGTGGGAAGTGAATTGGGTGGTTGTGTTTGTGCCTCAGCCCTTTGCCTTATCCTCCTCTGACAGTTTATTATGGGTCGGAATGTTCATGTTGGCTGGCCAGTACAGGAGTTATGCAAATCCACCGTTATTGGCAGCCAATCATGTTGTCAGAATGTAGAGGCTGGGAGAGTCGTTGGCAGCCCCGGAGGATGCTGGGAAATGTAGGTTTTTTTACTCGTTGTTTGGGGGGGGGAGTTTCTTTGCTACAAACGTACCTTGTCTGAGGCCTATTTCTGTTGGCAAGTTTGGTGTCTCTGCGTTGTAAGGTTTCTCTGTTTGGGACGGTCTTTCCATGACAACTCTCCCTTTATATATATAGATTAATAGCAATTAGCTAGCTCAGGCATGGGCCAGATCCCTAAAAGGAAGTCACCTTGTAGCTGCCGATGGTGAGCAGGATGTTCTTCCGGGGGATCTTGAATCCGGTGCTGAGCATGGCCTTGAGGTAGGCCTCGCAGCGGTTCTCCCCAAAGCAGGCCACCTCTCCCGTGCTGGTCATCTCCACCCCCAGCACCACGTCAGCCCCCGCCAGGCGCGAGAAGGAGAACTGGGGTACCTGTTGGGGTGTAGGAGGGAGAGGGGGTTACCAGGGGTCACTGGGAGCCCCTTGACCCTGACCCCAGGGTCAGCCCCTCCCTCGCTCACTCACCTTGACCCCCACGATGCCGGTGCCGGCCATGAGGCCCACAGGCTCCACCTCCTCCCCCATGGTCACTTGTGTGGCCAAGGCCACCAGGTCCACGCCCAGCGTCTTGGAGACAAAGGGGAAGGAGCGCGAGACGCGGACGTTGCACTCGATGACCTTCAGCTGGTCGTCCTGCAGGGGGCGGAGACACAGGGAAGGAGGACGGGTCAAGGGTTAGGAATTGTGGAAGTTGGAGTCCAAAACACCCAGAGGGAGGGCCCAAGTTTCCCCAGGTCTGCATTAAAGCTTACTCTATACAAAGTCTGCCCTTTAAATTTGGTGACTCTCCGCTTACTCGGCCGATTTATGCCAAAACGAATCAAAGGCCGTCTTGGTCAAATGGCCAGATACTTTTGCCCTAGGCATAAACAAACCTCACGAGCCCCAGTCAAATTTTTGATGCTCGATGGCCGGCCCCGGCCCCTCCCTGCTGACCTTGGCAATGAGCTGGAGGTTGAAGGGCCCGGTCACTTGCAGCTCCTGACCCACAGCGTGGACGATGGCCTTGATGCGCTCCAGTGTCTTGGGGGTGATGTCCTGTGGGGGGGTCACCAGGGTCGCGTCCCCCGAGTGCACGCCCGCATTCTCCACGTGCTCGGAGATGGCCACCGCCACCACCTGCCCGTCGCAGGCCACCGCGTCCACGTCGATCTCCTGTGGGGGAGGGGGTGGGTCTGATTTGGTGAGGCCAGGTTCATGACTACTAAAGCAGCACCGAACTGAGTAGGCCTTGAAGTACGTTGATCAAATAATAAATGGAGAAAGTATTGCAGCACCGACTCCCCCCCCCCCCAAGCCATACAAGACCTTTCCTCACTGCTTAAATCAGTGTTTTTCAACCTTTTTTGAGCCGCGGCACACTTTTTTACATTTACAAAATCCTGGGGCACACCACCAACCAAAATGACACAAAATGACACTCTAACACAGTCATACATATAGGTAATATGTTTTTAAATGTATTTATACACTCACTTAGTGTGAAACCTGGGCCTGTTCCGATGAACACAACATAGAAATCCTGGCAGGAATGGCAGAAAAACACAAACTTCCCACGCAGAACTCCCATAACCAAGAGAAAATACTATAAGAGTTTGGTGGGCATTGACCTTGAGTTTTGGAGTTGTAGTTCACCTATATCCAGAGAGCACTGTGGACTCAAACAATGTTGGATCAGGACCAAACTTGGCATGAATACTCAATATGCCCAAATGTGAACACAGATGGAGTTTGGGGAAAATAGACCTTGACATTTGGGAGTTACAGTTGACACACAATCAAAGAGCATCCTGAACTCTTGCAACAATGGAATTGAACCAAACTTGGCATATTGAACTCTCATTACCAATAGAAAGTACTGAAATGGTTTGCTTGGGAAAAAGTGTTCGCCCGGGGGGGGGGGGGGGGGTATTGGAGGTTCCAATTCCCCACGGCACACCTGATGATCGCTCATGGCACACTAGTGTGCCACGGCACACTGGTTGAGAAACACTGGCTTAAATAACAAGGTCTCTGCTGACAAAGGCAAATGGGGGGCCCTTCAGTGCCCCTTAGTAGTTGCCCCTCTGAGCACTTGACCCGTTTGCATGTCGCTGCTCTCCGGTGGTCTTCTTGGGTCCCCAGCAATGGTCAACACCACACGGGCCCCAGAATGGGAATGACCGATTGACCCACCTTGGCCTCCTGGATGAACTTGGAGATGACCACGGGCTGCTCCTTGGAGACGGCCACGGCGTTGCTGAGGAAGCGCTCCAGGTCGCTGTCCGAATAGGCCACGTTCATGGCGGCCCCACTCAGGACGTAGGAGGGGCGCACCACGCACGGGTAGCCCACCTTGCAGCAGAACTGCTTGGCCGACTGCAACAGAGTAGAAGGAAGGAAGGAAGAAGAAGGACGGAAGGAAGGAAGGAAGGAAGGAAGGAAGGAAGGAAGGAAGGAAGGAAGGAAGGAAGGAAGGAAGGAAGGAGAGGAGTGGGTGAATTACAGAATTTGCAGCCAGACGAAGCAATGTTGGAATTGAGTCAAGGCTTCTTCTCAGGTCCCTGGAAGCCTTGCCTTGGATAGATTCCTGTGCTAAGTGCCTTGTTTAATTCACGACTCACGTTTTGGGGTTTTACCTTGAAAGTTTTAGTATTTTAGTTTTTCATGAACTCTGATGGATTAATTTCCCGGACTATTTGTTTCTACTTATCTTTCTACCTAATCGGATTTACCTATTTTTTTATGGATTGCTTTTTACTGCTTTTAAAATATCGTCAATAAACTGCTTGCCCCCAATAAATTCATTTAACACCCCCCCCCCTCGCGAAACAGCGAGTCAGCGCAAAGCGAACCGCGAAACAGCGAGGGAACACTGTGTACACACATATACACATAGCTCGTAGCTAGCACTGGCTGCGGTGCACTCTGTCCCGCTAAGGAGATGACCTTTGGCAGATGACAGATGACCTTTGGCAGGTGACAGGAGAAGGCGACAAGGCCAGTGATGGGCAGCAGGCTTCCCGAGGGCCACTTGGGCCCCTCCCTCCCTCCCCGGATTGGGGGTCGTGGTGCGGGGGAGGGGAGGCCCACCTCCATGTCGGAGAGCTCCTTCCAGAGCGGCTGGCTGATGCTGATGGTGTCCAGGAGGCGGGAGAACTTGAAGCGGTTCTCGGCCGAGTCGATGGCCTCCGGGGAGGTGCCCAGGACGCGGCACTGCTGCCGGTGGAGGGCCATGGCAATGTTGTTGGGCAGCTGGCCCCCCATGGACAGGATCACTCCCTCAGGGCTCTCCAGCTCATAGATGTCCATCACCACCTATGGACGGACGGAGGGGAGAGCAAGGGCCAGGGGTCAGATGTCGGACAAAGAGAAGACCCCGACTCCCTCCTGCAGTCATGTCCGCCATCACCCCAAGTACCCCAAGGCCACAAGCACAGGCCCTGGGATCTTCCCCTCACCCCGAAGACCCCTTCCCTCTCGGCCCACCGGGACTCACCTCGAAGGAGATCTCGTCGAAGTAGAGGCGGTCGCACATGTCGTAGTCGGTGCTCACCGTTTCTGGGTTGTAGTTCACCATGATGGTTTTGTACCCCAACTGAAAGGGAGGGAGGGAGGGAGGGAGGGGTCACTCCGGGAGCTGGTCAGGGCCTGACACCGTGTTCCATCTATTCATGCTACTAAAGCAGGCTCTCAGTTCCACTTAGTTCCTTCTCTCTCTCTCTCTCTCTCTCTCTTTCTTTCCTTAATCCCTTCCTTCCTTCTTTTCCCCCTTCCTCCCTTTCTTCTTCTTTTCTCCTTCCTTCCTTTTCTCCTTCCTTCTTTCCTTCCATTTCTCCTTCCTTCCCTCCTTTTCTCCTTCCTTCTCTTTCTTCTTTTCTCCTTCCTTCCCCCTTCCTTCCTTCCCTTTCTCCTTCCTTCCTTCCATTTCCCCAATTCCCTCCTTTTCTCCTTCCTTCCTTCCTTCCCTCCCTCCTTTTCTTTCTCCCTTTCTCATTCCTTCCTTCCTTTTCTCTTTGCTTCCTTCTCTTCTTCCTTCCTTTCTCCTTCTCCTTCTTTCCTTCCTTGCTTCCCTCCTTTTCTTTCTTTTCTCCTTCCTTCCTTCCCTCCCTCCCTCCCTTTCTCCTTCCTCCCTTCTCTCCCTCCCTCCTTTTCTTTCTTCCTTCCCTCCTTCATTCCTTCCTTTTCTCTTTCCTTCTCTTCTTCCTTCCTTTTCTCCTTCATTCCTTCTTTCCTTCCCTCCCTCCTTTTCTTTCTTCCTTTTCTCCTTCCTTCCATCCTTTCCTCCTTCTTTCCTTCCCTCCTTTTCTCCTTCCTTCCCTTTTTTCCTTCCTTCCTTCCTACCCTCCCTCCCTCCTTTTCTTCTTGCTTCCTCCCTCCTTTTCTTTCTTGCTTCCTCCCTCCTTTTCTTCCTTCCTTCCTTCCTTCCTTCCTTCCTTCCTTCCTTCCTTTACCTTGCGCAGCTCCTGAATGCACCCGACAGCGCACCAGTCAAACTCAACACTGCTGCCGATGCGGTAGACTCCGGAGCCGATGACCATGACGTGGGGCTCGCGGAAGGCCAGGTCGTGCTCCGTCCCGTTGTAGGTCAGGTAGAGGTAGTTGGTCTGGGCCGGCCACTCGGCTGCCACCGTGTCAATCTGCTTGACCACCGGCAGGATCTTCAGGTCCTGGCGCATCTTGCGCACTGC
This sequence comes from Anolis apletophallus, assembly GCA_030556195.1. Classification (NCBI taxonomy): domain Eukaryota; kingdom Metazoa; phylum Chordata; class Lepidosauria; order Squamata; family Anolidae; genus Anolis; species Anolis apletophallus. The sequence continues at coordinate 1,186,249 of JARBWK010000003.1, read as the reverse complement.
CAACTCCGTGCTGAAACACAGTCAAAAGCAGAGGGTGTGTGTGTGTGGGGGGGAGAAGCCTAGATCCTTGTGCTTTAGGACAGGGTTCCAGGCACCTCCTCCTCCCATAGATTCCTGGTGAGGGCCGACAGTGGTGGTCAAGGGGGGAGACCATTCCGTGCTGCTTGGCCACTTGACCCCCCCCCACTTGCGGCCTACCTGAGGATGGCCTGGGCCACCTGCTTATCGGAGAAGCCCAGCCGCTTGGCCAGGGCCAGGACGGAGGGGGGCATGGTGCCCGGGTCGGCCTGGCGGTAGGACTCCAGCCGCACGGCATGGTCAGCAATGTTCTTCATCCTGTGCAGGAACCAGCGGTCGATCTTGGTCAGCTCGTAGAGCCGCTCGATGGAGTAGCCGGCTCTCAAGGCGGCCGCCAGGACAAAGATGCGCTTGTCGGTGGGGGTCTCCAGCTCCTGCGGAGGGAAGGAGGGTCAGTTGGGGGGTGGGCCTGGGACCCCTCCCTTCTCTCCTCCTCCTCTCTGACTTACCATGTCGGAGGCCGGCTTCACGGTGTGGTCAAAGCCAAGGCAGTTCTCGTCCACCATCCGCAGCGCCTTCTGGAAGGCCTCCTCGAAGCTCCGGCCAATGGCCATGACCTCCCCTGCGGACAGAGGAGGGGTCAGCCAAAGCAAGGGGGCTCATGGCCAGGCATAGAGAAGGACCTCTGCTCGTCAGTCGGACTTTCATGTCAGTCGGAACAGGTACATTTGTAAGTGTAACTCCAGCCGCATGTATACAAGTAAGTTGGGTACTTGCAACTCGGGGGCTGCCTGTATGTACAGTGTTCCCTCGCTTATTGCGGGTGTTATCTTCCAGGACCACAAACGAAAAGTGAAAATCCGAAAATCCGCAAAGCAGGGTGCTATATCGTATAGGGTCGTAAAAGTGAAAAGGGTGAAAATCGAAAGTGCAAAGTAAGCAGTATATTGGGTGCAATATATGTATATCATGCGAAAAGTGAAAATCCATGAAGTAGTGGTGCTATATGCGTATATCGCGGATGAGGCAGAACTGAGGAGAGATTTAAAGGTGCTGCACACCATTTTTGCTAGCTATAAGGAAGGGGCTACAAGGCCGTGATTTACATACTGCTTTGTATCTCCTCTCTCTCTTGATTGGCTGCCTCTCTCCCGACGGGGAGGGTGAAGCCCCCTTCCACATGCCATTGTTGCCAGGAGGTTGCCGCTCTGGGCAATGGCAACTATTTATAAACTGGGAGGTAAAAACCCGCGAAATAGTGAGTCCGCGAAAAGCGAACTGCGAAGTAGCGAGGGAACACGGTTTTTATTGTTTTCAGCAACGTTAGTACTGCGTCCAATGCATTGCTACTATCAGTGATACAGCTCCTAACACTAATAGCGCTGCCCCTCTGGCCGCTCACCCACGCTCTTCATGGAGCTGCCGATCTTGGTGCTGACCCGCAGGAACTTGCTGAGGTCCCAGCGCGGGATCTTGACTACGCAGTAGTCCAGGCTGGGCTCAAAGCAGGCCGTGGTGGAGTTGGTCACTGAGTTCCTGGGGGAGAGGTCGGGAGGGGGTCAGGCCAGGTCAAGGGTCAGCACACCACCCCATTCCACCCAAGGGAACATCTTCAGGCCAACGCCAGAGTTGCCAAGAACCAGAGGAGCAGACCCACGAGGGGGTCCAAGAGTGACCTCAGAGAGGCCCCTGGGTCACCTCCTTGATTTCCCTCTGACACCTGGCCAGGGGTTACCTGAGGACGGGCAGCGGGATGCCCAAGGCCAGCTTGGCGGCCACGTAGGCCAAGGGGTAGCCGGTGGCCTTGCTGGCCAGTGCCGAACTCCGGGACAGACGTGCATTCACCTCAATGATGTAGTACTGGGGGGGAGACAGAAAGAGAGGCAGTTGCTGGACACTTGGACAGATTGCCTGGGGATCCTGCCCACCCCTGGAGGGAGTCAGGCAGTGTCCCTAGCAGTCTTCTTCTTGTGTTGCTCCATCTATATAAACACTCGATCCCCTATGATGCACTTTTCCCCCTTCTAAACTGAAAGCCTGCCCCCCACTACTTCATCTCCCCTGGTGGCCGGAAGTTGGAATGTTAAATAGCCCCTGAGTGTCTGTCGATATGTGTTGTGTGTCTATGGCATTGAGTGTTTGCCATGTATGTGTACATTGTAATCCGCCCTGAGTCCCCTGCGGGGTGAGAAGGGCGGAATATAAATACAATAAATAAATAAATAAATCTGCTTGGGCATTTTCCTGCAGGACATACTGCCTGTGCCTCTTCCCCCTTGCCCTCCCTCCCCTCCCCCCAGTGGGCGTGGCCTTACCTGCTCGGACTCAGGGTTGAGGGCGTACTGGACGTTGCACTCGCCCACGATGCCCAGGTGCCGCACCACCTTGATGGCCGTGGTGCGCAGGAGGTTGTACTCACGGTTGTTGAGGGTCTGGCTGGGGGCCACCACAATGGACTCCCCCGTGTGGATGCCCAGCGGGTCCAGGTTCTCCATGTTGCACACCTGGGCCAGAGAGAGAGGGAGGGGCCAGGTTAGGGTGGGTTAGGTTTGTTTAGACCCCGCTTCCTCTCTCCAAAGCAGCTCACAATAAAAAGCACTACAAAACAACTTCAAATATACAAATATTAAAACAGTATGAAACACCATTACTAATATAATAGTAATAATAATAATACTTTACTAGGCCTGGACAATCATGGTTCTAAATGGTTCTCAAGTACTTACAAAACTAAAGTTCTGGTGGTGAACACTAGGTGGTGCTGGTGCTTTGCTTCTACAGCATGGCTAAAGTTCTGGTGGTGAACACTAGATGACGCTGGTGCTTCGCTTCTACAGTGTTGCTAACGTTCTGGTGGTGAACACTAGGTGGCGCTGGTGCTCTGCTTCTACAGTGTTGCTAAAGTTCTGGTGGTGAACACTAGGTGGCGCTGGTACTTGGCTTCTACAGTGTTGCTAAAGTTCTGGTGGTGAACACTAGGTGGTGCTGGTGCTTTGCTTCTACAGTGTTGCTAAAGTTCTGGTGGTGAACACTAGGTGGCGCCGGCGCTTTGCTTCTACAGTGTTGCTAAAGTTCTGGCGGTGAACACTAGGTGGCGCTGGTGCTCTGCTTCTACAGTGTTGCTAAAGTTCTGGTGGTGAACACTAGGTGGCGCTGGTGCTTTGTTTCTACAGCATTGCTAAAGTTCTGGTGGTAAACATTTAAGAACTCTTAACAAAACTTTCAAAATTTTGTTATAAATGGCAGTTCCTAATTGGTTCTGTCTTAAAAATTGTCAATAATGAAATAATAATGAAGTTTTGAAAGTTTTGTTAGAGTTCTGAAATGTTCGCCGCCAGAACTTTAGCAACACTGTAGAAGCAAAGCGCCACCGCCACCTAGTGTTCACCACCAGAACTTTAGTTTTGTAAGTACTTTAGAACCATTTAGAACCATGATTGACTAGGCCTAATATAGTCAGGCTGTGCCTGAGCTCTGGTAGGGAAATCCCTCTCACCATAGATGAACTTTGGGTTGGGGTCCTATACAGTGACATATTGACGAGAGGTGCACCTAGATCAGGCTTGGGCAAACTCTGGCCCTCCAGGTCTTTTGGACTCCCACAATTCCTAAGAGCCCACTAGCCCATGCCTGAGCTCAAGGGAGGGTCAAAGGGCCATTCCGCTCACCGTGATGCAGTTGTCGTAGGCGTCGCGCACCACTTCGTACTCGATCTCCTTCCAGCCCTTGAGAGACTTGTCCACCAGCACCTGGTTGGTGTGCGCGAAGGCCTGGCTGACCAGCGCAGCCAGCTCCTCCCGGCTGTTGGCGAAGCCAGAGCCCAGGCCACCCAGCGCAAAGGCCGAGCGCACCAGCACCGGGAAGCCCAGCCGCTCCGCCGCCGCCTGCGCCTGTGGGGAAAGGGGACGAGAATAGTAGCTGTGGGCCAATTAGAAGTCCATCCGGGATAATAGGTGGGCGGTACAAGGCCAGATTTAAATGATGTTCAGGCCTGGGCTAGTACTGGTCATTCTCAAAGGCTTGTCGAAACCACCAGGTCTTCAAGCTCTTGCGAAAAGAGGGGAGGGATGGGGCCTGTCTTATTTCCCAGAGGTGGGGGGCCGCCACCGAGAAGGCCCTCTCTCTTTCTCGTCCCCACCAACTGTGCTTGTGACGGTGGTGGGAGTGAAAGGAGGGCCTCCGTGGGGGATCTCGGGGTTCGCATTGGTTCACAGAAAGATGCAACCATTATAACTTTGTACACGGCCTCTTCCCCTGTCCCCTCTCCTCATTTCCAAAAGGGGGCGTGTCTAAATGTAAGCCTGGAGGGAAATGAGGGGAGTTAGGATTGGCTGGTAGAGAAGGGGGAGGAGCCTAACTTGGAAAAAGAAAGGTTTGGTACTAGTAAATATTGCACTTGCTCACAAGAACTCTATCACCCCCAGCTTCCTCTGTCTTCTCTTTCCTACCCTTCTCCCTTTGAGTATGTGAGTCTTGATATCCATGAAGGGCGGCCTCCCCTCGCCCAGTGAGACCCCGCGGGCCCTTTCCTGGTCCGAGTGCCTTGCCTGTTCCAGCGAGGAGGCGGCCTCGCTCGGGGCCACGTGTTCCCCAATCTCCTCCATCTTCTCCACAAAGACCTTGCGGTCCTCGGTCATCTCGATGGAGGCCACGGGGGTGCCCAGGACACGGACTCGGTAGCGCTCCAGCACCCCCGCCTTGGTCAGCTCCACGCCGCAGTTGAGGGCCGTCTGCCCCCCGAAGGTCAGCAGGATCCCGTCCGGGCGCTCATTCTTGATCACCTGTGGCCAAAGCGGGGGGAGGAGGGAGACGGTCAAGATACCAGCACAGAGAAAGCACCTCCAAAGAAATTGGGTCACACCGCTCCAAGCCCTGGACGGACCCAGATCAAAGCCGTCCTTGGAAGGAGGTCTGCCCTCAAGAACCCCCGGCTGCCCAGAGAGCATGAATTGGAAATTACTATAAGTATTTGTTATTGAATTATATGACCCAAGATAAGTGTTAAAGTTGTTTTATTGTTATTGCCTGTTTTATCTATGTAAACCGCCCCGAGCCTAAGGGAATGGAGCTGTATATAAATACGAATAATTAATTAATTAATTAATTAAAAACAGAAAGTGTCATGCGGAACCTCGGAGGTGAATTTATTTCAGTATAAACATTTAATGAAATGCTTAGATCAATGTCTTTTTATGATGGTGTAATGAATTCCCTACCTGGTAGGCCCAGGAAATTTTAAATAGGTGTCATGGGGACATGTATTTTAAGATTCTCATTTCCAAAAGGGGGCGTGTCTAAGCCTGGAGGGAAATGAGGGGAGTTAGGATTGGCTGGTAGAGAATAGGATGGAGCCTAACTTGGAAAAATAAAAAAATATAAGCCTGGAGGGAAATGAGGGGAGTTAGGATTGGCTGGTGAGCCTAACTTGGAAAAATAAAAATAAAAAAAAAGCCTGGAGGGAAATGAGGGGAGTTAGGATTGGCTGGTAGAGAAGGGACGGAGCCTAACTTGGAAAAATAAAAAAATATAAGCCTGGAGGGAAATGAGGGGAGTTAGGATTGGCTGGTTGAGAAGGGACGGAGCCCAACTTGGAAAAATAAAAAAATATAAGCCTGGAGGGAAATGAGGAGAGTTAGGATTGGCTGGTAGAGAAGGGGCGGAGCCCAACTTGGGAAAAATAAAAAAATATAAGCCTGGAGGGAAATGAGGGGAGTTAGGATTGGCTGGTAGAGAAAGGACGGAGCCTAACTTGGGAAAAATAAAAATATAAGCCTGGAGGGAAATGAGGGGAGTTAGGATTGGCTGGTAGAGAAGGGGCGGAGCCTAACTTGGGAAAAATAAAAATATAAGCCTGGAGGGAAATGAGGGGAGTTAGGATTGGCTGGTAGAGAAAGGACGGAGCCTAACTTGGAAAAATAAAAAATATATAAGCCTGGAGGGAAATGAGGGGAGTTAGGATTGGCTGGTAGAGAAGGGACGGAGCCTAAGTAGGAAAAATAAAAAATATAAGCCTGGAGGGAAATGAGGGGAATAAGGATTGGCTGGTAGAGAAGGGGCGGAGCCTAAGTAGGAAAAATAAAAAAATATACAGTAAGCCTGGAGGGAAATGAGGGGAGTTAGGATTGGCTGGTGGAGAAGGGACGGAGCCTAACTTGGAAAAATAAAAAAATATAAGCCTGGAGGGAAATGAGGGGAGTTAGGATTGGCTGGTAGAGAAGGGGCGGAGCCTAACTTGGAAAAATAAAAAAATATAAGCCTGGAGGGAAATGAGGGGAGTTAGGATTGGCTGGTAGAGAAGGGGCAGAGCCTAACTTGGAAAAATAAAAAAATTGCCCTGAAGAAGAGGTGATTTAAAATCTGATAGTAGTTGGTGTTTGGGTGTCAGAGAAGGAGGAGGAGGAGAGTTAGAGAGCAATAGGGGGAGTTAGTGTTGGAGTGCAGAAACCTGAAAAGTTGTCAGGTGGCTAGTAGTTAGCTGGCGAGTGGATTCTACAGCTATCAGGGAAGATAGTGTGTAGAGGAGTAGATAGAAAAATCCGTAGTAGTACTATCTGTGATGGAGTTAAGATTGGCTAGGCAGAGAGGAATTCCTGTCAGTAAATTCTTTGAGGGAGAAACGAGTGGTGTGCTGTAACATTTGGTGTAAAGTGGGTGGGATAGATTAGGAAGGTTCCACCCTGCCCTAATTAACGTCGCAACCTGTTATAGATGGACACTGAGCCTGTACAGTAAGCATGGGCCAACTTCTGCCCTCTGTCCAGGTGTGACTTTACCTCACACCTGGAGGGAGGGCTGAAGCTGGCCCATGTTTGCTCTCGTTGGAGGGAATTTCTAGCCCCACTCCCTTCTGCTTCAGTCAAACCTTCTCACCGGGAACATTAATAGTGTGTCCAGATCTACTTTGAAAACCAGATCAACAAGCAAAATGGCTTTGAAGGTCACAGGAGCAGAGGTTCATTGCTTTCAGGCCTGAAAGGATGTCTGCAGCAGAGCCTGTGCTCAAAAGGATCGGAGGAGGCAATGAGGAATGGTGGGAGTTGAAGTCATAAACACATGGAGGGAAGGCCCAACTTAAGAACATAAGAAGAGCCATGCTGAATCGGACCTCAGCCCATCTAGTCCAGCATTCTGTATCACACAGTGGCCCACCAGTTGTAGACGGGGATCTCGAGCAGAAGGGAGGGCAAAACCCTCACCTGCTCCCGACCCCCCACAACCAGTACCCAGGGAAATCCTGCCTACCTCAACCAACTCCGAGGTGGCACTTGGATGTCCATTTCAGTAACTACCGATACACTTGGTATCCATGAATCTGTCTAATCCTGCCTTGAAGCTGTCCAGGCTGACCGCTGTCACAACCTCCTCTGGAAGTGAGTTCCATAACCCAATGACCCTCTGGGTGAAGAAATATTTCCCTTTATTAGTCCTAACCTTCCTACCTTGGAGCTTCAGGGAGTGCCCTCTAGTCCTAGTGTTTTGTGACAGAAAAAATATTTTTTCTCTATTCACCCTTTCTATCCCATGCATGATTTTATACACTTCGATCAAGTCGCCTCTTAAACGCCGTCTTTCAAGGCTGAAAAGACCAAGGCGTTGCAACCTGGTTTCATAAGGGAGCCGCTCCATCCCTTGGATCATTCTTGTTGCCCTTTTCTGTACCTTTTCCAGTTCCGTTATATCCTTCTTGAGGTGCGGAGACCAGAATTGTACACAGTACTCCAGATGTGGCCTCACCATAGATTTGTAGAGAGGCAATACAACATTTGCCGACCTATTTTCGATTCCCTTCCTGATCATGCCAAGCATAGAATTTGCTTTTTTCACTGCTGCTGCGCACTGGGTTGACATCTTCATTGAGCTGTCCACCAAAACCCCAAGATCCCTTTCCTGGTTTGTCTCTGAGAGCTTTGACCCCATCAATTGGTAGGTGTAGTTGGGGTTCTTTGCCCCGATGTGCATGACTTTACACTTGTTTAGGTTAAAATGCATTTGCCACTTTGTTGCCCATTCACTCGATTTCGAGAGATCTTTCTGGAGCTCTTTACAATCAGTTTCATTTTTAACTACCCTGAACAGTTTAGTGTCAGTCTGCAAACTTTGCTACCTCAGAATTCACTCCTACATCCAGATCATTAATGAATAAATTAAAAAGTAACGGACCCAAAACTGAACCTTGGGGTACGCCACTTCTCACCTCTTTCCACCCAGAGAAATGTCCGTTTATTACCACCCTTTGTTTCCTACAGTTTAGCCAGGTTCCAATCCAGGACAAGACCTGTCCCCTGATTCCATGGCTGAAGAGCTTATTTAGGAGCCTTTGGTGAGGGACTTTGTCAAAAGCCTTTTGAAAGTCAAGGTCAACAATATCGACTGGGTCCCCTTTATCTATGTGTTTATTTACACCCTCAAAGAATTCTAACAAGTTAGTAAGACATGACTTGCCTTTGCAGAAACCATGTTGATTTTCCTTCAGCAATGCCTGTTCTTCTATGTGCCTAGTAATTTTTTTCTTTAATAATGGTTTCCATCACTTTGCCTGGAACTGAGGTTAGACTAACTGGCCTATAACTTGGGCTTCTAAAGAAGCGTGTTGAGGTTTGTTTGTTTGTTTATTTATTTCGGGCTTTTATATCCCGTCCGATCTCAACCTCCGCAAAGGGACTCAGGACGGCTGACCAAACGGTACCCCATGGTGCCCATTAACAGAAACATAAAAATACAATTTAACAGCACAATGGCAATAAAACAGTATAAAGCAATACAAAACAATATAAAAACAATCAAGCCGGTCAGCAGTCGTCGGTTCAAATCATCAGGCAAGGGGCAGTCGGTCAGTTCTATAAAAGTCGTCATGTCAGCAAGTCAACCTAATCTACAGTAAAGGTCTGATCCCATTGCTAGGATTTCACTTATTTCTGGAAGGTCAAGAGGGATGCTGCACTTCTAATTTTACTTGGGAGGGCGTTCCATAGCTGAGGGGCCACCACAGGGAAGGCCCCGCTGTCCCCTTTTCCCCACTAGACACGATTGCGACAATGGCAGGGTCTCCCGGGATGATCTTAGGGATGGATCGTAGTGGGAGATACGTTCGGACAGGTAAACTGGGCCAGAACCATTCAGGGCTTTATAGGCCAAAGCCAGCACTTTGAATTGTGCTTGGAAGCTGATCGGCAGCCAGTGGAGCTGGCGTAGCAAGGCCATTGTGCGCTCCCTGTACCCAGCCCCAATGAGCAACCTGGCTGCCGAATGTTGGACTACTTGAAGCTTTCGGGCAGTCTTCAGGGGCAACCCCATGTAGAGCGCATTGCAGTAGTCTATTCGGGATGTAACCAGAGCGTCACCCGCCCGCCCCCCCCACTTTGCCAGGCCCCCCGATGCCTCACCTGGGCCACGTAATCTGGGGTGATGGGCAGGAAGTAGACCTTGTCGGCCAGGCCCTTGGAAGTCTGCACCGTGGCGATGTTGGCGTTGATCAGCACCGTCTGGATGTTCTCCTCCTTCAGCGCCTTGATGGCCTGCAAAGAGAGGAGGAGGAGGGGCCGCAGAGGGGGAGAGTGTGTCCGGGGTCCTAGGACTCCCCCTGCACCTGCACCCACCCCAAGGGAGGAAACCACAGCGGACTCCAAACTGTATCCCCGTATTTATACACTCCAAGCATGCGCCCATCTTGATTCGACTCTTATGTGCCATTGAATCTAATGTACACCACAATTTTCAAAACCCTGTTGTGGTTGTTGTTATAATCATTATGTTTATTTACACCCCACTTTTTCTCTCCACGGTGGACCCCCTGGTGGTGCAGCGAGTTAAACCGCTGAGCTGCTGAACTTGCTGAGCAAAAGATTGCCGGTACAAATCCGGGGAGCTGAGTGAGCTCCCGCTGTTAGCTCCAGCTCCTGCCAACCTAGCAGTTCGAAAACATGCAAATGTGAGTAGTTCAATAGGTACCCCTTCTACTGGAAAGTAGCAGCACTCCATGTAGTCATGCCAGTGGCCACATGACCTTGGTGTGTCTATGGACAATGCTGGCTCTTCGTCTGAGAAATAGCGATAAGCACCAGAGTTCCAGAGTCAGATACGAATGGACTTAACGTCAAGTGGAAACCATGATCTTTTCGCTCCACATGGTTAAGGAGAGACCCCAAAGAATGAACATGAGAAGCAGCAGATTCTGCTCCCTTGCGCACACGCACGCACTCACCTGGGAGCCGGAGTAGTCGAACTCCCCTGCCTGCCCGATGGAGAGCCCCCCCGAGCCTAGAATGAGCACCTTCCGGGGCCGGGTCACCTCGCTGTTCGGAGGGGCTTCGTCCGAGCGTAGCTGCTGTTGGATCCGCTCAGAGACTGCCGGGGAGCAGAAGGGACACACTCAGGCATCTGTTGACTTCTTGGGGGGGGATGGACTAGATCAGGGCTGCCCAACATGCGGCCCGCGGGCGCATACACGGCCCCCAGCCTGTTTTTTTAAATGGCAGCCGGGGGGGCGGGGCAGGGAGAAGGAAGGGAGCCAGCTCCTCCTCCCTGCACCGCCCCTCCATCCCCTCTCTGCGCCGCCCCTTCCTAGGGAGGGGGAGCCGCCGAAAAAGGAGCAGTAGGCGGCGCCAAGGGCGGCGCGTCAGAGGCCTGGCGTGACGCGCCGCCCTTGGCGCCGCCTACTGCTAGGAAGGGCGGGGGAGCCGGCTGCCTTCTTCCTCCGTAGCCCCTCCTCCTTCTTCCCGCTCGCGCTGCTGCCCGGGATCCAAGCAGCGGCACGCCCGGGGGGAAAGAGGAGAGGCTTCGGAGAAAGGAGGCGGCCCTTGGGCCGGAAGAAGTTGGACAGCCCTGGACTAGATGGCCGCTGGGGTCCTCTGAAAGGCCTAGAATCCCACGGTCCAGCTACAGGGCCCCTCCCCCTCTCCTGTGGGGCCGGGAAAGGGGCGTGGATTCACCCCCAGCCAAGCTAGGGCTCCCCTCCTCCCTCCGGCCCAGCACCCACCGCTTTTGGGGTCCGGCCCCCCAGCCATCGTGTCCTTCACCATCTCCAGGAAGACGTCAAAGAGGCACTCCAGGTCCATGGGCCCCGCGTTGTGCTCCGGGTGGAATTGCACGCTAGGATGGGGAAGAAGAAGCATCAACACTGATAGAATAACACAACCACAGAGTTGGAAGAGACCTGCTGGGGGGCCGTCACCCAGCCCAACCCCATTCTACCAAGAAGCAGGACAATCACATTCAAAGCACCCCCCACAGATGTCCATCCGGCATCTGATTATTTACAGTGGTCTGTGAAAGTGGGAGCCAATCACAACGCTGCCACATATCTGTCCAGCCACGCACTCCATGCCAACCCAGTTGCAATGCCCCCCCCCCCGCTGCAGCCTCCCCTGGACACACCCCCTGCTGAGGCCCCTCCCACCTGAAGAAAGGCTTGCTGCCGTGGGCCAGGCCCTCGTTGGAGCGGTCGTTGGCATTGGTGAAGAGCGGGGCCCACCCGGGCGGGAGGCTCCGGGGCTCGACCGCGAAGCCGTGGTTCTGGGAGGTGATGAGGCAGCGCTGGGAGTCCTCCAGGAGGCAGGGCTGGTTGTGGCCCCGGTTGCCGTACCTGCGCATGCCCCGGGGGGGGGGGGGAAACAGGTGAGGTGGGGCACAAGAAGCAGAGCCCTACAGCCGACGACGTTGTGTGATTGGGGTCTGGCTAAGACGGAAGACCCCACCCTATAATGGGATTATGGAGGAGGTGAAGATCTAATGAACTTTGGCGGGGTAGAAATATAGTAAATAAATACCGTACATACTCGAGTATAAGCCAACCCGAATATAAGCACCTAATTTTCCCACAAAAACACTGGGAAAATGAATTGACTCGAATATAAGCCGAGGATGGGAAATGCAGCAGCTATGGGTCAATTTCAAATATAACAATAATGATATAGTAAAAAAATAAAATTAATAATAGAGTAAAATGATAAATGTAATAATAGAATAAAATAATAAATGTAATAATAATAGAGTAAAATAATGGAAATGAAATAATAGTAATAATAGAGTAAATTAATAAATGTAATAATAACAATTATATAGTAAAATAATAAATGTAATACTAAGAGAATAAAATAAAATATGTAATAATAATAATGATATAGTAAAATAAATATAATAATAGAGTAAAATAATAAATGTAATAATAGAGTAAAATAATGGAAATGAAATAATAACAGTAATAGAGTAAAATAAAAATGTAATAATAACAATTATGATATAGTAAAATAAATGTAATAATAATAGAGTAAAATAAAAATGTAATAATAATAATAGAGTAAAATAATGGAAATGAAATAATAAGTGATATAGTAAAATAATATATGTAATAATAATAATGATAGAGTAAAATAATAAATGTAATAATAGAGTAAAATGTTAAATGTAATAATAATAGAGTAAAATAATAAATGTAGTAATTGAGTAAAATAATGGAAATGAAATAATAGTAATAATAGAGTAAAATAATAAATGTAATAATAATAATGATATAGTAAAATAATAAATGTAATAATAGAGCAAAAATGTAATAATAGAATAAAATGATAAATGTAATAACATTGATAATATAGTAAAATAATAAATGTAATAATAGAGTAAAATGATAAATGTAATAATAAAAATAATAATAACAGCAGAGTAAAATAATAAGGAACCTTCACTTGAGTATAAGGCGAGAGTGACTTTTGCAGCCTAAAATAAAGGCCTGAAAAACTAGGCTTAGACTCGCGTATATACAGGACATCAATAGTCAAAACAATCAAGAACAACAAGGTAAGGAACATCAGGAACCCCTTTTCTCTTGGGAGAAGGGGCCAGATCTGCAAGGAATGCAGAGGCCGCTCACCCACCTTCTTCCGAGATGGGCTGAATGAAGGAGGATGGGGAGGAGGAATGCTGAACGAACGAACGTGGACCAACCACCCACATTCCTCCATGCAGCCCCCCCCCAAAAAAAGTGCCCTCATATCCACCCTCCCCACTCGGGCTCACTTCATCTTGTAGGTGTTGGCCCCGATGGCCAAGGCCAGGAGCTGGTGCCCCAGGCAGATGCCGAAGAGGGGCTTGGGGCTGGGCAGCTCCAGGACGCGGCGCAGGTTGGTCACCGTCTCCTGGCAGAACTGGGGGTCCCCGGGGCCGTTGCTGACAAAGAGACCGTCGAAGTCTGGGCGCAGAGAAGGAAGAGAAGGAAGAGAAGGAAGGAAGGAAGGAACAAAGAAAGGAAGGAAGGAAGAGAAGGAAGAGAAGGAAGGAAGAAAGGAAGGAACAAAGAAAGAAAGAAAGAAAGGAAGAAAGGAAGGAACAAAGAAAGAAAGGAAGGAAGGAAGGAAGGAAGGAAGTAAAGAAGGAAGAAAGGAAGGAACAAAGAAAGAAAGAAAGGAAGAAAGAAAGGAAGGAACAAAGAAAGAAAGAAAGAAAGAAAGAAAGGAAGAAAGGAAGGAAGGAAGAAAGGAAAGAAGGAAGAAAGGAAGGAACAAAGAAAGAAAGGAAGGAACAAAGAAAGAAAGAAAGAAAGAAAGAAAGGAAGGAAGAAAGGAACAAAGAAAGAAAGGAAGGAAGGAAGGAAGAAAGAAAGAAAGAAAGAAAGGAAGGAAGGAAGAAAGGAACAAAGAAAGAAAGGAAAGAAGGAAGAAAGGAAAGAAGGAAGAAAGAAAGGAAAAGAAAAGAAAAAGAAAGAAAAAAGAAAGAAAAGAAAAGAAGGAAGAAAGGAAGGAAGAAAGGAAGGAACAAAGAAAGAAAAAGAAAGGAAGGAAGGAAGGAAGGAAGGAAGGAAGGAAGGAAGGAAGGAAGGAAGGAAGGAAGAGGGCATTGGTTGTATTAAAAACATATCACGTTTGCTTATTTATGTACGGTGGAATCTGCTCCCTCCTCCTTGGGGAGAGAGAGCGGAATATAAACAAAGCGTGGCTGTTGTTGTTACTATTATTATTATTACACCAGGACTGTGGCGCAGCTGGCTGGGAGTCTGCTGCATTAAGATCACTACTGACCAAGAGGTCATGAGTTCGAAGCCAGCCCAGGTCGGAGTGAGCTTCCGGCCAATTGTGTGTAGCTTGTTGTCGACCTTTGCAACCTGAAAGACAGTTGCATCTGTCAAGTAGGAAATTGAGGGACCACCTATGTGTGGGGAGGCTAATTTAACAAATTTACGAGGCCATTTAAAAAAATCTCCAGCAAAAAGCATGCGGGGAATGCGGAAAGTAGTTCATCAGTGTCGCAGATGGACAGTGAAGCAACAGCTCCCCTGGTGGCCAGAATAAAAGTTAAATAGCCTCTTACTGTCTGGTTGCCACTGAGGGAGTATTTGCATAAAGGACTCTGATTGGCCACATCCAAGAATCCAAGCTTTTACATTCAAACAACGTGATTGGTTGCCACTGAGGGAGAATTTGCAACACCGGCTCCGATTGGCCAGGATTCCCACATCTCAAAGGTGCCATCCAAAGTATTTTACAAAAAGGCTTCCTTTAGCTGATTTTACAAACTAGGCCTCAGCCTGAATTGACAGTAAGGCTTCCTCAACTTAATTTTTGAGACTAGGCCTCAGCCTGAATTGACAGTAAGGCTTCCTCAACTTAATTTTTGAGACTAGGCCTCAGCCTGAATTGACAGTAAGGCTTCCTCAACTTAATTTTTGAGACTAGGCCTCAGCCTGAATTGACAGTAAGGCTTCATCTACTTGATTCTCCTGACTAGGCCTCAGCCTGAATTGACAGCAAGGCTTCCTCAACTTGATTCTCCTGACTAGGCCTCAGCCTGAATTGACAGTAAGGCTTCCTCAACTTAATTTTTGAGACTAGGCCTCAGCCTGCATTGACAATAAGGCTTCCTCTACTTGATTCTCCTGACTAGGCCTCAGCCTGAACTGACAGCAAGGCTTCCTCAACTTGATTCTCCTGACTAGGCCTCAGCCTGAATTGACAGTAAGGCTTCCTCAACTTAATTTTTGAGATTAGGCCTCAGCCTGAATTGACAGTAAGGCTTCCTCAACTTAATTTTTGAGACTAGGCCTCAGCCTGCATTGACAGTAAGGCTTCCTCAACTTGATTCTCCTGACTAGGCCTCAGCCTGCATTGACAGTAAGGCTTCCTCAACTTGATTCTCCTGACTAGGCCTCAGCCTGAATTGACAGCAAGGCTTCCTCAAGTTGATTCTCCTGACTAGGCCTCAGCCTGAATTGACAGTAAGGCTTCCTCAACTTAATTTTTGAGACTAGGCCTCAGCCTGCATTGACAGTAAGGCTTCCTCAACTTGATTCTCCTGACTAGGCCTCAGCCTGCATTGACAGTAAGGCTTCCTCAACTTGATTCTCCTGACTAGGCCTCAGCCTGAATTGACAGCAAGGCTTCCTCAAGTTGATTCTCCTGACTAGGCCTCAGCCTGAATTGACAGTAAGGCTTCCTCCACCTTCATTTTAGAGACTAGGCCTCAGCCTGCATTGACAGTAAGGCTTCCTCAACTTGATTCTCCTGACTAGGCCTTAGCCTGAATTGACAGTAAGGCTTCCTCAACTTGATTCTCCTGACTTGGCCTCAGCCTGAATTGACAGCAAGGCTTCCTCAACTTGATTCTCCTGAC
The DNA here is from genome assembly GCA_030556195.1 of Anolis apletophallus. Taxonomy (NCBI): domain Eukaryota; kingdom Metazoa; phylum Chordata; class Lepidosauria; order Squamata; family Anolidae; genus Anolis; species Anolis apletophallus. The sequence goes on along the minus strand of JARBWK010000003.1, from coordinate 1,170,634 downwards.
TTGGCCTTAGCCTGAATTGACAAAAAGGCTTCCTTTAGCTGATTTTACAAACTAGGCCTCAGCCTGAATTGACAGTAAAGCTTCCTCAACTTAATTTTTGAGACTAGGCCTCAGCCTGAATTGACAGTAAGGCTTCCTCAACTTAATTTTCAAGACTAGGCCTCAGCCTGAATTGACAGTAAGGCTTCCTCAACTTAATTTTTGAGACTAGGCCTCAGCCTGCATTGACAGTAAGGCTTCCTCTACTTGATTCTCCTGACTAGGCCTCAGCCTGAATTGACAGCAAGGCTTCCTCAACTTGATTCTCCTGACTAGGCCTCAGCCTGAATTGACAGTAAGGCTTCCTCAACTTAATTGAGACTCAGGCCTCAGCCTGCCATTGACAGTAAGGCTTTCCTCAAGCCTTGATTCTCCTGATTCTCCTAGGCCTCAGCCTGCTGACAATTGACAGTAAGGCTTCCTCAACTTGATTCTCCTGAGCCTGAATTTGGCCTCAGCCTGAATTGACAGTGACAGCAAGGCTTCTTGATTCTCACATTCTCCTGACTGACTCGGCCCCCCACAATGACCCACCAAGACCACACTTGGCACACAGACCCCCCCCCCCCCCGCCAAGACCCACTGTTCATCCTGGTGCAGTTGAAAGGAGGACAGACCACAGTTGATGGGACTTGTAGTACCTTCAGTAATTACATGATATCACTGCCACTCCCAATAATGATGGATCAAGGCCAAACTTGGCAGACAGAGCCTCCGTGACCCACTCTACATCCTGGTGCTGTTTGGAGGAGGGTGGACCATGGACGATGGGACTCGCAGTGCCTTCACTAACTTCCTAGCACAACTGCGAGCCACTTAAATCACTGCTAAAGACCAACTAATACGTTTCTCAAATAACCATGCACCGCTGGGTCCCCAAGCTAGTAAGAAACAAGGGACATTTACCTAAAAATATGGGATTTTTCATAAAAATAAGAGAAACCTCATAAAACATAACTGAGGATATGGCCTCCTTTTCCCCCGCGCTGCCAGGGAAACCTCCCATTCCTGCCTCCGCGGACCAAGCACCTCATCCCCTCCCGCGTAGCCGTCTCTTGCTCCTTCGCCGCTGCAACCATTACGCAAGGCCCAGAATCCCCAGCAGGCCCGAGACGCAAGGGGCCATGTGCGCAAACCACACTCTGGCTCCCTCTCTCCGCGAGCGCCTCCTGCCGCCGTCGCCACCCCTTCCACCCTCCCTCCCTTCCAGGAAGGCCCGCCTCTTCCGGTCCATCACTCCCGGCGTGCGCAACCAAATCGCCCCCTCCCCTTCTCCTCCCGCCTCTCTTAATGCTCAAGAGGGAGGGCTAGAGCGGTCAGGGAAGGCGCCAAGATGGCGCCGCTGTTGGCTTGGGTGAGTAAGCCGGACCAGGCCCGGTGTTTCTGTGGGGAGAGTGGCAGCTACTGGGCATTCACGTAGAGTTCTCCCTTCCTCACTGCTGGCCCGGCCTCGCCTCCTGCTGCCACCTGTCCTGTCCTATCAAAACGGGACAGGAGCTGAAAATACGAGACACGAAATTCAGAGCAAAAATACAGGACGTCCCATATAATACGGGACAGGTGGCAACCCTAGTCCAAATTCTGACAAAGCCCAAAGCCAAGAAAGGGCCGGGGAGACCCTCTGCCCACTCTACTCACCTGCGCTATCCAGGGGGTGGTCCCAGGGCACCACCCGCACGGCCGCGCCGCGTTCGCAGAGGCACCGGATCTGGTTGTACTTCAGGCCGCAGTCGATGGCGGTGATCCGCGGGGCTCCTCCCTGATTGAAGAGGCGAGGCACCTGCAAGGGGGAGTCAGGGGGGAGGATGGTCCGGAGGGTCACCTGTTGGCCCCATTTTGAGACACAGCCCCCCCTTCCTCATTCCCTGCTCCTACCTGCACAGAGACCTCCTTCACCAGGTGCCTCTGGTTGGGGTCCTCGAAGGGCAAGTGTGGGCTGTGTTGGCCCTCTGGCACCAGGCGGCCCAGCAGAGTGCCCTTTTCCCGGATCCTCTTGGTCAGCGCCCGGGTGTCCACTCCTGCGGGAGATGGGGAAGATCGACTCCATTTCATGCACTTTTTGCTTTTCATGCAGGCGTGGGCAAAATTCGTTCCTCCAGGTGTTTCGGACTTCAACTCCCACAATTCCCAACAGCCAGTAGGCTGTTAGGAATTGTGGGAGTTGAAGTCCGAAACACCTGGAGGAACGAAGTTTGCCCATGCCTGCTCTAGAACAAGGGTGCCAAAGGCCATTGTTTGAACACAAACACAACAACAGCTCCACTCCCTCCCTGGTGCCACCCCCATGAATGATGTGTGGCTTGAATGCAATTGTATGAAAGATATGTGGTTGGGGTCTATATAGAGGCAAACGGTGCCATCTTAAGAAATGGGGTCTAGGAAACTCCACAAGTGAGGTAAACTGCTGAGCTGTAATCAGAAGTTGCTGATGGCCAGGGACAGATGAGTAACTCTGTGGTGGAAAACAACATGTTTACATTACCAGAGATTAGGACTCTATTAAGTCAAGTCAACCCAGGTTCCTTACAACAAGAAGGACAATTCAATTGTCACTGAAAGAAGCCCGTGTTTGTGTTTCAGGATCATGGTGCTTCTGATGTGGGCATTGATGTGGAAAATGATGGTGCCGAGGCTGAGGTGCAAGATGGAGATGGTTTGGTCAAGGATTTTCACACAGACCATGACTGAGAGGCCCCAGTGCAAAGAGCAGCTTCCCATGAGAATACTCCTGTTGAGCAGGGAGATGAGGGTTTACTCCCTCCCTCTGTGAGCTCTCAAGATTTGGGTTTGGACAACAATCTGCCACCTGGGAATTTTAATGAGCTGCTACAGTACAAACAAACAGAAGAACAATGCTGGACTGGTACACAGTAATAAGGAAACACACTGAGGAGAAAATCACTCTGAATAACCAGATACTACATACAAGAGTAGCAAAATATTAATGTAATGTAATGTATAACAAAACATTAAAAGAGCATCCCAGTTCCTAACATAGGACAATATGTCTAACATGTCATACATATCAATGGGGGAAATGCAATGTACGCATGTACAGTATATAATCAGATACAGTGCCTTCCAGGTGGGAAGTATCAGTGCAAAAATAGCATTCACCAAGACAAATATCAGATCAATCATATGCTAAATGCAGCAGCAAGTATATATCAAAACAAAGCTCCAGCATCAGCTCGAAGAGTAAGTCGATCACATATAGTAAACATGGTAGATGGAACAAAATACATCAAAATTAATATAAGAGCAAATACTCAGAGTTCCAGATGGATGATAACCAATGAAGAGGCTGAACAGCATATGTATGGTTAGGCTCAGCTCACTCAAAGAGGCTCATAGGTTAGGTGAGCTGTGGCGTCACTGATGTGTGCCGTGTAGGCTAGTTGCCCCAATGCCGCGTCTATTGATAGAGAGCGTCGCTCGTCTATGACGTAGCCCAGGTGGCGTTCGAATTCAAAATAAAGTTTAATTAAAGGGAGAAGCCCCAAAATAATATATTGCAGCAAACAAACTAGGGCAGATAAGCCATATAGATGTACTGGTCAGTGAAGTGAAGCCTCCGTGGTCGCTGTGGAGCCACTGAAGCCGGTGGAAACCCACTCGGAAGGAGGGGGGCTGATGGGGAGAGAAAGCAAGCCGCAAAAAGCGCCAATGTGCCGTAGCACTGTGCAAGGATGTAAACAAATGGCTATATAGCCTGTGTATGGCAAAGAAGGAGGTAACAAGGCTGGAGTACAGCAGCTGGCTTGTTTCTGTGGCCCCAACCCCAGATGTAGATAGGTGGGGATGTCTGGGGTGAGACGAAGCAAACGCCTACGGGGATTTACCGCTGCGCTGCACCCGTTTCGGACCTCAATGGGTCCATCTTCAGGGCGAAAGTAAACACAGGCATATCTGTGGCTTCAAAGGGGTCTCAATAAATCTGTATACAATCATCAAATAGCATCAGTAGTAGGTATGACCGCCAATGAGCAGCAGCCAGGTAAGGAGTTGAAAAATAGGTGGCTGGAGTCTAGCCAGGATAGACAGAAAACTCAAGGGTTACGCTGCTCTGAAAGACTTCGTCAGATAAGAGCCAAGAGTGGGGAGAAACAAAACCAGTTTCTGGGTTTTGGGATATAGGGTTGGATTGAAGGGAAAACCTGTTAGATCAGGAATCGTTTGGAAATCAAGTTCATGTGCCATGGAAATCCTGTTCAAGGGTCTTGTTCCTGTGGATTTCTAGTTTTGTGGGTATTGACTTGCGTTACCTGGATTGTCTTTGCATCCTGTTGATTCCTATCTGGTTTTAGACTGCACTGGATTGCTTTTATATCCATTGTGGACATTGCTTTGTGTTGCTGCATTTTTACTGATTTAATACTTTTTGAAACTTTCTTACTTGTATCTACTGGCTATTTTATTAAGCTTCAATAAAAGGATTGGATTTTTCACTCAACGTGTGGCGTGTTTTAAGTCAGAGGGCTTTTCCTGTTCTGGAGTGCGACAGTAGCTATAGAGCAGGCCTGGGCAAACTTGGGCTCTCCAGGTGTTTTGGACTTCAACTCCCACAATTCCTAACAGCCTACCGCAGTGTCTCCCAACCATTGTTCCACGGCACACTAGTGTGCCGTGAGCGATCCCCTGGTGTGCCACGGCAAAACCTCTCTTCCCCCCTTTCCTCCCCCTCCTGCCAAACTCCTGCTGCTCCTGCTTGGGGGAGGAGGAGGAAGGAAGGGCTGGGCGGCGGCGAAGAAGAAGGGGCCAAAGAACCGCCTCCTTCGACTGTTTCCCCAGTCAGCCAGCCTCCAATCGAGAGAGGGCGGGGAACCGAAGCGGAAGTGGAAGTGCACTTGTCTGGGCGCATGCGCACTAGGTCCCAGGGGTGGCAGATGCATTCACCTTCCTCCTGCGGCGGTGAAGGAAGAGAAGGAAACAGCTGATTCCGGAGGCGCCCCGGCTCGGCCCTGCTGCGTCCCAGGTGAGGCCCGGGGCGTCCTTCCCCTCGGCCCGGCCCCCCCAAAGCCCCTCGGGGAGGAAGGGCCCCAAAGGGGAGAAGGGGCCTTCCTTCGCAGGGGAAAAGGGTTGGGGCCTGGCAGGAGGGCCCTCGGAGGAAGGAAAGGCAGGCGGGATTCCGTGAGGGACTCCCTCGCCAGCCTTCCTCAGCCTTCCTCCCAAATGTCAAGGTCTATTTTCCCCAAACTCCATCTGCATTCATATTTGGGCATATTGAGTATTCATGCCAAGTTTGGTCCTGATCCAACATTGTTTGAGTCCACAGTGCTCTCTGGATATAGGTGAACTACAACTCCAAAACTCAAGGTCAATGCCCACCAAACTCTTATCGCATTTTCTCTTGGTTATGGGAGTTCTGTGTGGGGAGTTTGAGTCTTTCTAACATTCCTGCCAGGATATCTATGTTGTGTTCATCGAAACAGGCCCAGGTTTCACACTGAGTGTATAAATACATTTAAAAACATATTAACTATATGTATTACTGTGTTAGAGTGTCATTTTGTGTCATTTTTTTGTTGGTGGTGTGCCCCAGGATTTTGTAAGTGTAAAAAATGTGCCGCAGCTCAAAAAAGGTTGGGAAACACTGATCTAAACAACCCAAGAATGGATCATCAAAAATTGCAACCTAAAGAGACCTTTTTACTTTTCAATTGTGTGCCGGATCCGGGAGGAATGCAGAATGTCAACACTCACTGCCTTCCTCTCAACAAGCCTGATCAACTAAACAGAGAGGGAGGGTGAGCATGAAAGATGATAACTATATGTATCACTGTGTTAGAGTGTCATTTTGCTTGGTGGTGTGCCCCAGGATTTTGTAAATGTAAAAAATGTGCCACGGCTCAAAAAAGGTTGGGAAATACTAGCCTACCGGCTGTTAGGAATTATGGGAGTTGAAGTCTAAAACACCTGGAAGGCCCAAGTTGGCCCAGGCCTGCTTTAGAGCCTGTGTGTCTACGTTCTTTCTTTGTAAAGTGACTGATTCTCTTTGTCATTGTGAACCTCTTGAATGCTTCCTGAGGTATTTACGCCAGCCCCGCCTCGAGCCCCTTTACCTTCCAGGCCGGGGACACCCTGCTCTTGCAGCCACTGGTCCAGGGAGCGGGTGGCGCTCCAGTGGCTGGGGTTCCGGGCACACTCCCCCACAATCAGCGCAGCCGCGTGGATGCGGTGGGACTCGAACCACTGCAATAAAGGAAAGACAGGACACAAAACGCAACACAAATCAGCACACAGGAAGGAACTCTCATACTAATATTGTGCTATGCTAATATACTATATTGTATTTACAAATAACTTGTAAGCTGCTCTGAGTCCCCTTCAGGTGGAGAAGAGCGACATATAAATGTCATATTTATTTATTTATAGTATTTTTATATTCCACAGGGGACATGGCAAACTTTAAATGCAGACATGGCAAACGTTAAATGCCAGGGGTTGGGTAACCTACGGCCGACGGGCCGGATGCGGCCCGGCAGGCGATTCTGCCTGGCCCGGGAAGAAGCACGTCGGGGGCGGGGCCGAGTGGAAGGGGTGCCGCTGCCGCCATCCCATGCCAACACAGGCTCTGTGGGTCTGTGTTGGCAGACAGGCCGGAGGAGCGGCGGTTTTGGAGTGCCTGCCATCCCTGGAGGCGATCCGGGCCTGCAGCGGGAGCAGTCAGAGACCTGCGGCGGCTGATCACCCTGGCAACCCGGAAGACTTAATCGTCTTCCGGGTCGCCAGGACGATCAGCCGCCTCAGATCGCTGACTGCTCCCACTGCAGGCCCGGATCGCCTCCAGGGATGGCAGGCACTCCATAGCAGGGCGATCAGCAGGGGAATGGCTGGGGGCCAGAGCGGGCGGAGGCCTGCAGCCTCCGATCGCCTGCTGCTCTGCTCTCCTCCTGCTGTAGCGGTGGCTGGGTCTGCTTTGCCATCCCCTGGGCTGGGTCGATTGGGCCATTCCATCTTTGGTTCGCACCTTGTCTTCTTGAATTTAATTTAATTTTAGTGGTTTTTATTATTATTTTATAAATTTTATTATAATAAAATAATAAATAATATAATATAATGTTATATTATAAGTTCAATATATTATAATGTCTATATATACTATAATATAATAATTATGATATTAATACTAATAATATATGAATATTTCTTGATATATTAATATGTTAATATTAATGATGTGTAATATATAGTAAATAAATAAATAAATAAATGTAGATTAGAATGTAGTTCAGCCTTTAGGTGCGGCCCTCCATAATATTTTTTGGCTCTCGTGTGGCCCCTTGGAAAAAATAATTGCCCACCCATGCCATAGACACACAACATATATAGACAGACACAGAGGCTCTTTAGCTTTGCAGCTTCATGAGGGTACGCTTCGCATTCCGGCCACTGGGGGAGCCATTGCGTCACCATCCACTTGTGACACTGAAGGAGTACTTCCTCATTCTGCTGGAGATTTTTTTCCTCAGTGTCGTAAATGAGTTAAAGTAGCCTCTCCACATAAGTGGTACCTAAATTTCCTACTTGACAGATGCAACTGTCTTTCGGGCTGCAAAGGTCGACAGCAAGCTAGACAAATGGCCAGAAGCTCACTCCGACCCAGGCTGGCTTCGAACTCATGACCTCTCGATCAGTATTGATTTTTAATGCAGCTGACTCCCAGGCCTGATTAAAAGCTGTCTCCCAGTTTGCCCAAAACTGATTAAAATGAAGGGGTATTGCCCAATGGGAGGCCCACAATGGCTTGATTGTGTAAACAATAGGCCGGTTTGATCCCCCAAAAATGGTTCAAAACCCGTTCTCAGATGTAGGGGGCGCTGGCGCTTCGAATCTGAATGACTTCCGAAATTTTCCAAATTAATTCTGAAATTTCAGAATTTCCCGAATCAATTCCGAAATTTCTGAATTTCCCGAATCAATTCTGAAATTTCAGAATTTCCCGAATTAATTCTGAAATTTCGGAATTTCCCAAATCAATTCCAAAATTTCTGAATTTCCCAAATTAATTCCGAAATTTCTGAATTTCCTAATTCCGAAATTTCTGAATTTCCCAAATTAATTCCAAAATTCCCCGAATCAATTCCAAAATTCCCCGAATTAATTCTAAAATTTCGGGATTTCCCAATTTAATTCCAAAATTTCCCAAATTAATTCTAAAATTTCTGAATTTCCCGAATAAATTCCAAAATTTCGGAATGGCTTCCTTAATGGCGGACACGCATATTTAACCCAGTTCAGAGGCAGATGTCTTCCCTCCGCATCAGAACTGGGGCGACAGCCGCATCCAAACTGGGTTAAACAGCCAATGAGGGGAAAGCTCCTCGGGAGGGGCGGGAATCTAATGCCAATTCCTTTCCGAAAATGGCGGCGGCGGCTTCGAAATGGCAAACTCACTTCTGGGTTGCTTACATCGCCTCGAAACCGCTTCGAAAGCGAATTTAATCCGAATTCATTCCGATTTTACGAGCATTCAGGCCTAGTAAACAACTCACAGACGTTGACTATCTTGATGTTTCCCTGTGGCTCTTTAGTTCCTTCCTCCTTCCCATTTCCCTCTGGCTCTTTCCTGGTCTAGGGATCCCAAGCCCCCCCCCTCCCCATAACACCTCACTCACCCGGCTGAGGCCGTACTGGTCCGTCTCGTCCGGAGGGACGCCATAGTTGCCCACCAGCGGGTAGGTCAGCACTAGAATCTGGGACTTGTAGGAAGGGTCCGTCAGCGCCTCCGGGTAGCCCACCAGTCCCGTCTGGAACACTGCCGGCGGAGATGCGAGAAAGTCTGAGTATGTAAGGGTTGGAATTGATGTTACTTATGGTCTTGGTGGGCTCATGGCTGTGTCGTTGTGGGTTGTTCTGGTGGGTGGGATGTTGAAGTCCTGGAGAGTTGTGGGTGTGTGGTGTTGCTGGCGTTCTGCAGAGCTTGTGGATATACAATGTTTTTTGTCTTTCCGTCTGCTTTGTTGATGTAGAGGTTGATGCTTGTGTGGGTGGGGTATCTTGGGTGTTTGTGTGTGTTTGTAGAGTAACAGTGCAGTGTTGTGTTGTGGTTGGAGTATAGGTGGAGTTGGTTTTTGTTTGTGGTGGTTGTAGGTGTTGTGTGTGTGCGGGGTCCCTGTATGGTTGGGGGGATGGGTTGTGATAGGAAGTTGTGTTGTGTGGGTAGGAATTGCTGGAGTATTGTGCCTGGGACGTGTGTGTATTTGGAGGTGTGTGTGGTGGTGAGTAGTGAGTGCAGTCCTGGGTTTTGTGTTGGGGAAGTTGTCAGGTATTTGTGGGGTGTATTTTGTGTGTGTTGTGGTGACATAGTTGTCTTAGTCTGGCTGTGTGCTGGTTGTGATGTGGAGGGGTGTTGCTTTTGCCAGTGGTGTTTGTTGTGAATTTTGGTTGGGGTGGGTTTTTGTGTTGCTGGATTGTTTTTTTTTTGTGGGTTTTGCAAGTTTGTGTTATTCTGGGAGTATGTGTTTGTCAGTATTGCCTGTGTCCCTGGTGCCCTATTTGTCTCCCTCCTAGAGCTTGGCCTTGACAGTTTAACCCACAAACACCAACTGACTAAACTCAAATAACTCAGCATTCTAACCTAGCCTTGGCTGGCTCTGCCCACCGTTACGCTGGTAACTCAACCTCACTGCATATTGTGTGGGCTGAGGTTGGCCAATGGGGTTTCGCAGAGGATGCTGGAAAATGTAGAGGATGTTGTTTGGGGGCCTTCTAGGTTTGGGGGAGTTTCTTTGCTAAAAACCTTCCTTGCCTGAGGCCTATTTTTGTTGCCAATTTTGGTGTCTCTGCCTTGGAAGGTTTCTCTGCCTCTGGCAGTCGTTCAGTGACGGGTCTTCCTTTATATATATAGATTAACACATGAGAGAGAGGATGGGCCAAAACGAACACAAACGAAGTCCAATGGGGACAAATGCAAGAGACTCAACTTAGGCAGAAAAAAAAGGAAATGCAAAGAGACATAATGGGATTTGTAGTGCTTTCAAATGCTTTTCTTCCCACAAACCACTATGGCCCCCAACAAAGAACAATACACACCAAACTTGGCACACAGAGCCCCTATGACCCACGCTACAGTCTACTGCAGTTTGGAGTTTGCAGGGTAGACCATGGATGATGGGACTTGAAGTAACTCCACAGATTATGGGATTTGTAGTACTTTCAAACCCTTCATGCCACACAGACCACTGTGGCCCTGAACAAAGACTAAACTTGGCACACAGTGCCCCATTACTCACATTCCATCCTACTGCAGTTTGGAGGAGGGTAGACCATGGATGATGGGATTTCAAGTACCTCCACTCACTTCCCGAGCCCACTGTGGCCCGCAACAAAGACCCGTAAAGACCATACTTGGCACACAGAGCCCCCATGACCCACTCTATATTCTACTGTAGTTTGGAGGAGGGTGGACCATGGATGATGGGACTTGAAGTACCCCCACTCACTTCTCAAGACCACTGCGATCTTCATCCAATGACTGATCAAGAATAAACTTGGCACACAGAGCCTCCCATGACCCACTCTACATCCTAGTGCAGTTTTGAGTGGGACAGACCATGGACGATGGGACCTGAAATACCTTCACTCACTTACTGAAACCACTGCAACCCTCATCCAATGACCAATAAAGTCTAAACTTAGCACACAGTGCCCCCATGACCCATACTCCATCCTACTGCACTTTAGCTTAGGGCGGACCATGGATGATGGGACTTGAAGTACCTCTAGCCATTCCCCAAGACCGCAGTGGCCCCCCAACAAAGACTGATAAAGACCAAACTTGGCACACAGGGCCCCCATGACCCACCCTCCATCCTACTGCACTTTAGATTAGGGCGGACCATGGATGATGGGACTTGAAGTACCTCCACTCATTCCCCAAGACCGTAGCAGCCCCCAACAAAGACCCCAACAAATGACCCACACTCCATCTTACTGCCGACCAAAGACCAATACTCCCCAAGACCATAGGCACAAAGACAGAGCCCCCATGACCCCACTCCATCCATCCTACTGCAGTTTGGAGCCCCCAACAAAGACTGATAAAGGGCAGGGGACCATGGATGATGGGACTTGAAGTACCTCCACTCATTCCCCAAGACCGTAGCAGCCCCCAACAAAGACCGATAAAGACCATACTTGGCACACAGGGCCCCCATGACCCACACTCCATCCTACTGCAGTTTGGAGGAGGGCGGACCATGGATGATGGGACTTCAAGTACCTCCACCCATTCCCCAAGACCATAGCGGCCCCCAACAAAGACCGATAAAGACCATACTTGGCACACAGAGCCCCCATGACCCACACTCCATCCTACTGCACTTTAGATTAGGGTGGACCATGGATGATGGGACTTGAAGTACCTCTAGCCATTCCCCAAGACCACAACAGCCCCCAACAAAGACCGATAAAGACCATACTTGGCACACAGAGCCCCCATGACCCACACTCCATCCTACTGCACTTTAGATTAGGGTGGACCATGGATGATGGGACTTGAAGTACCTCTAGCCATTCCCCAAGACCACAACAGCCCCCAACAAAGACCGATAAAGACCATACTTGGCACACAGAGCCCCATGACCCACTCTCCATCCTACTGCAGTTTAGAGGAGGGCAGACCATGGATGATGGGACTTCAAGTACCTCCACCCATTCCCCAAGACCGTAGCGACCCCCAACAAAGACCTATAAAGACCATAATTGGCACACAGAGGCTCCATGACCCACACTCTATCCTACTGCAGTTTACAGGAGGATGGACCATGGATGATGGGACTTCAAATCACCTCCACTCATTCCCCAAGACCACTGTGGCCCCCAACAAAGACCAATAAAGACCAAACTTGGCACACAGTGCTCCCATGACCCACTCTACATCCTGGTGCAGTTTGGAGGAGGGCGGACCATGGACGATGGGACTCGCAGTACCTTCACTCACTTCCTGAGACCACTGCGAGCCACATAAACAACTGATAAGGACCAACCTTGGCACACACAATGCCTTTCTCCAAGCTAGATGCCTTTGCCTCTGAGAAGCCTCCCTCTCCTCCCCCCCCCCCCCCCAGGACAGGAAGTTGCAGCATCAGAGCCTCCCCCGCTTTGGAGGCCTTGGGTTGGGGTCAGAGGGCAAGGCAGGAATGGCCGTGGGCTGCTGGGCATCAGATAGGGTTGCAAACACAAGCCGAGGAATGAGCAAGGAATGAGAGAGGAACTCTCTCCCAGGTGGCCGACAGGTACCAGGTGCCGCCTTTGCCCAGGTGAGGCTTCCCTTCCATGGGGCCTTCCTGCCCGGATGGACGGGCCCGATCCTAAAACCCTCAGACCCTGGAGTTGGGAGAGACCTGGGGGGCCACCCTCCAGTCCAGCCCCATTCTGCCCAGAAGCAGGACAATCGCCTTCAAAGCACCCCCGACAGATGGCCACCCAGCCTCTGCTTCAAAGCCTCCAAAGGAGCCTCCACCACTATTCAGAGGCAGGGAGTTCCACTGCTGAACAGCTCCCTCTCCCAGTCAGGAAATTCTTCCTAATGGCCAGGGGGAAGGGGGGACCCCGAGCCCTTCGCTCCCCCCTCCCCTGGGCACGCCTGCACTGGAGGTGCTTTGCTCCTTCATTCAGCCTCAGAAGGGGAAGGGAGGGAGGAAGGAAAGGAAAGCAAGGAAGGAAGGAAGGAGGAAGGGAGGAAGGAAAGGAAAAAGGAAAGGAAAAAAAGGAAGGAGGGAGGAAGGAAAGAATGAAGAAGGAGGGAGGGAGGGAAGGATAGAAGAAAAATGGATGGATGGATGGAAGGCAGGAATGAAGGAAGGAGGAAGGAATAGGTGGAAGGAAGGAGAGATTTAAACAGATGGATGGAGGGAAGGAAGGGAAGGATATAATGAAGGAAAGAAAAAAGGAAGGAAAGAATGAAGGAGGCAGGGAGGAAAGGATAGAAGGAAGGAAGGAAGGGAAGAAAGAATAAAGAAAGGAGGAAGGGAGGAAAGGATAGATAGAAGGAAGGAAAGGGAAAAGGAAAGAAAGGAAAGAATGAAGGAAGGAGGAAGGGAGAGAAGGATAGAAGAAAAATGGATGGATGGATGAAGGAAGGAGGAAGGAATAGATGGAAGGAAGGAGAGATAAGAATTAAACAGATGAATGGAGGGAAGGAAGGAAAGGAAGGAAAGAATGAAGGAGGCTGGGAGGAAAGGGTAGATAGAAGGAAGGAAGGAAAGAATAGATAGAGGGAAGGAAGGAAAGGGAAAAGGAAAGAAAGGAAAGAATGATGAAAGGAAGAAGGGAGGGAAGGATAGAAGAAAAAATGGATGGATGGAAGGCAGAAAGGAAGGAATAGATGGAAGGAAGGGAAGATGTAAACAGAGATGGATGGAGGGAAGGAAGGAAAGGAAGGAAAGAATGAAGGAAGGAGGCAGGGAGGAAAGGATAGAAGGAAGGAAGGAAGGAAGGAAGGAAGGAAGGAGGAAGGAAGCGAGGGAGGGAAGGAAGGATTGAAGGAAAAATGGGTGGATGGGAGGAAAGGATAGATAGAAGGAAAGATGGGTCGAAGGAAGGCAAGAAAGATGGATGGAAGGAAGGTGGAAGGAATACATGGAAGGAAGGACGGCAATATGGATACATGCATGGAAGGAAGGAAAGATGTAAACAGAGATGGAAGGAAGGAAGGAAGAAAAAATGCATGGATGGATGGAAGGAAAGTGTGAAGAAAGGAGGGAGGGATAGATAGACGGAAGGGAAGAAGGAGAAATGGATGGAAGGAAGGAAGAAAAAATGCATGGATGGATGGATGGAAGGAAAGTGTGAAGAAAGGAGGGAGGGATAGATAGACGGAAGGGAAGAAGGAGAAATGGATGGAAGGAAGGAAGAAAAAATGCATGGATGGATGGATGGAAGGAAAGTGTGAAGAAAGGAGGGAGGGAGGGATAGATAGAAGGAAGGAAGGGAAGAAGGAGAAATGGATGGAAGGAAGGAAAGTAAGGAAGGAAGGAAAGGTGGAAAGAACAGATGGAAGGAAGGATGGAAATAAGAATACGTGGATGGAAGGAAGGAAAGCAAAGAAAGAAAGAATGAAGACAGGAGGGAGGGAGGGAACAAGGAAGAATGGATGGAAGGAAAGAATGAATGAAGAAAGGAGAGATAGAAGGAAAGGGGGATGAAAGAAGAATGGAAGGGAGGAAGGAAGGGAGGGGCCGTGGAATAGATGGAAGGAAGGAAAGGTGTAAGCAGAGATGGATGGAAAGGAAGGAAAGAAAGAATGGAGGGAGGGAGGAAAGGATGGATAGAAGGAAGGAAGGGAAGAAGGAGAGAATGGATGGATGGAAGAAATAAAGCAAGAATAGAAGGAAGGAGGGAGGAAAGGATAGATAGAAGGGAGGGAGGGAGGGAAGAAGGAAGAATGGATGGAAGGAAAGAATGAATGAAGAAAGGACTGATAGAAGGAAAGGGGGATGAAAGAAGAATGGAAGGGAGGAGGAAGGGAGGGAAGGAAGGAAATCAGGAGGAGGGGCGTGGAATAGATGGAAGGAAGGAAAGAATGAATGAAGAAAGGACTGATAGAAGGAAAGGGGGATGAAAGAAGAATGGAAGGGAGGAAGGAAGGAAATCAGGAGGAGGGGCGTGGAATAGATGGAAGGAAGGAAGGATGGAAGCAGAGATGGAGGGAAGGAAGGAAAGAATGAATGAATGGAGAAAGGAGGGAGGGAGGAAAGGATAGATAGAAGGAAGAGAGGGAAGAAGGAGAAATGGATGGATGGAAGAAATAAAGCAAGAATAGAAGGAAGGGGGAAGGAAGGGAAGGATAGGTAGAATGGAGGGAGGGGAACCAGAGGGGAGGGGAGGGGGCGGCCCCTTTCCTTGCCCCCCCCTCCCTCCCCAGGGCCACGTGTCCCCAAGGGCGCCCAGGCCCTCCTTCCTCCTCCCTCACCGACTTCCCCGGCGGCGGTGGTGGCGTGGCCGGGCGGCGTGGCTCCGAAGGGCCTCCCGCGGAGGAGGGTCCCGTCCTCCAGCACCAGGCTGCTCAGCCTGCCCCTGCTGCCCCGCTGGCTCTCCATGGCCCCGGAGAGAGAGACAGAGAGAGGCACACAGACAGAGAGAGAGGGAGAAGGGGGCGGGGCAGCCGCCGGCGCCGCTGGTGCAGAAGACCCGGGAAAAGGGGCGGGGCCGGCGGAGGAAATGACTCCACAGGGGGCGGGGACTCAGCGGAGTAGCCACTCCCCCTAAGAAGGCGGGGTCAGGGCCTCGAGGCCACGCCCCTCCCGGAGTAGCCACGCCCCCGAGGCCACGCCCCCCCCCTGGGCAGGGCTCTTGCACGGCAGCCTCTCTCTCTCCCTTTGCCCAAGAAGCTCCTGAGCTTCTGCACCCTTGCCATTACTGTCCTGATAGACATAGAGAGGCCAGGCTCATAATGTAATGCAATCTATTATATAAATGGGTTCACGTCATGTGATGTATACCTCAAACAGAGAAACCTTACAACGCAGAACCACAATACTTGCCAACAGAAATAGGCCTCAAGCAAGGTACGTTTGTAGCAAAGAAACCCCCCCAAAACCTAAAAGGCCCCCAAAACAACGAGAAAAAATAAAACTACATTTACCAGCATCCTCCGGGGCAGCCAAAGACTCACCCAGCCTCTACATTCTGAACAACATGATTGGCTGCCAATAAGGGCGGATTTGCATAACTGCGGCACTGGCCAGCCAACATGAAAATTCTGATCCATAATAAACTGCCAAAACAGAATAAGGAAAAGGCCTGAGCCACTCCCCCACACACACACCCACCTCCCGTCCAACCTAAAATCTCCACCCCAAAAACTCACCGCCCATGCCCAAACTTGACAGTAAGGCTTCATTAACTAGATTAGCCCTAACTAGGCCTCACTTACTGGGAAGCTGTTTACGCTCTGAATTGACAGTAAGGCTTCATTAACTTGCTGTTCCTAACTAGGCCTCACTTACTGGGACATTGTCTGAATTGACAGTGGCATGAATTTACAGTAACCGACTAGGCCTCAGCTCTTGTATGGCCTGAATTGACACAGCTTCCTTGTTTCCCTAACTAGGCCTCATGGGAAGCATGATGGGACTTGATTCTGAAGGCCTCAGCTCATGGGACCATGGCCTGAATTGAAATGGGATAGGCCTCAGCTCATGGGACATTGTGTATGGCATGAACTTACAGTAAACCCATCATTCCGACCATGCATGATGGGAGACCATGGGATTGGCCCATCATTCCCCAAGACCACCCAAGACCACTAAAGACCCAACTTGGCACACCATGCCCCCCATGACCCACACTCCATCCAACTGCAGTTTAGAGGAGGGCACACCGTGGATGATTGGACTTTCTCGCATCTCCTAAAAAGGGCACAGCAACGCGTGCCGGGTACAGCTAGTGTGTGTGTGTGTGTGTGTGTGTGTGTGTATATATATATATATATATATATATATAATCTTCTGAGCCGCTCTGAGTCCCCTTCAGGGTTGGAAGGGCAGCATATTGTGAATCAGTGTTTCCCAACCGCTGTTCCGCAGCACACAAGTGTGCCACGAGCAATCCTCTGGTGTGCTGCAGCAAACCTCTCTTCCCCCTTTCTTCTCCCTCCTGCTGCTTGGGGGAGGAAGAGGAGGAGGAAGGGCTGGGCAGCGGCGAAGTAGGGACCGGGGCGCTGCCTCCTTTGGCCTTTTCCCCAGCCAGCCAGCCTCCAATCGAGGGAGGGCAAGGAACGAAAGTGGAAGTGCACTTGTCTGGGCGCATGTGCACTAGGTCCCGGGGGTGGCAGACACATTCACCTTCCCCCTGGGGCGGTGAAGGAAGCGAAGAAGCCAGCTACCTTCAGAGGTGTCCTGGCTCGGCCCTGCTGCGTCCCAGGTGAGGCCCCAGGGTGCCGTTCCCCTCAACCCCCCAAGCCCCTCGGGGAGGAAGGGCCCCAAAGGGGAGAAGGGGCCTTCCTTCGCAGGGGAAAAGGGCGGGGCCTGGCAGGAGGACCCTCGGAGGAAGGAAAGGCAGGCGGGATTCCGTGAGGGACTCCCTCGCCAGCCTTCCTCAGCCTTCCTCCCAAATGTCAAGGTCTATTTTCCCCAAACTCCATCTGTGTTCACATTTGGGCATACTGAGTATTCATGCCAAGTTTGGTCCTGATCCAACATTGTTTGAGTCCACAGTGCTCTCTGGATATAGGTGAACTACAACTCCAAAACCCACGGTCACTGCCCACCAAACTCTTATAGCATTTTCTCTTGGTTATGGGAGTTCTGTGTGGGAAGTTTGTGTCTTTCTGCCATTCCTGCCAGGATATCTATGTTGTGTTCATCGAAACAGGCCCAGGTTTCACACTTGAGTGTATAAATACATTCAAAAACATATTAACTACATGTATTGCTGTGTGAGAGTGTCATTTTGTGTCATTTTGGTTGGTGGTGTGCCCCAGGATTTTGCAAATGTAAAAAGTGTGCCACAGCTCAAAAGCGGTTGAAAAACACTGCCATAGACACACAACACACATAGCCAGACACTCAGACACTCAGACACTGTCATAAATAAATAGGCAGTCCCCAGTAGCACAGTGGGTTAAAGGTCACAGGTTCGAACCCAGGGAGTGATGTGAGCTCCCGCTGTCAGCCCCAGCTTCCGCCAACCTAGCAGTTTGAAACATGCAAAATGTGAGAAGATCAATAGGTACCGCTCCAGTGGGAAGGTAACGGCACTCCATGCAGTCCTGCCAGGGGCCACATGACCTTGGAGGTGTCTACGGACAACGCCGGCTCTTGGGCTTAGACATAGAGGTGAGCAGTAGAGTCCCAGAGTCGGGCACGAATGGACTTAATGTCAACGGGGAAACCTTGACCTTTTACTATACAAGAACTGCTCATGTAACTCCACTCCTGCGCGCACTGCACTGGCTTCCTATTGAATTCCGGGTCTCCTTCAAGGTGTTAGTTCTAACTTTCAAGGCCTTATATGGTTTGGGGCCAGTGTACCCGAGGGAGCGGCTTACCCCATACGTGCCCAGAAGATCACTGCGCTCAGAGGAGCTCAACATGTTGGAAGTGCCTGGCATAAAGACCTACAGGCTAGCCAGTACGCGGCAGAGGGCGTTTGCAGTGGCCGCGCCGACCCTATGGAACTCGCTGCCTGAGGAGACGCAAGCCCTACGGGATTTGATGACATTTCGCAGATCAGTTAAGACCTGGCTGTTTAGGCAGGCATTCGGCCCCTGACCGGTGCCCAGCATAACCTGCCACCCTGCCGCGTCATTGCCGCTTGCATTATTGTTATTCTGCTGTAATTTTATTGTTGGGAGCGGGGTTTTAATTGGTTTTATAATGTTGTTTTATGTGCTTTTATCTGGTATGTTTTATTGCTGTAAACCGCTCTGAGCTCCGGAGAGAGCGGTCTATTAAGCTGAATTAATAAATAAATAAATAATATTTAAAACATTGTCAGGCGGCCACCCGCGATCGTGCTCAAACCGCATTCCTGAATCTTCAGCTAACACCGCATGCCTAATTGTTTGAGTTTTGAGTATTTTATGGAAATGTATTTCCATATACATATATTTCACCAAGCGTTACAAAATAATAATTATGCGTTTGGTGATGCCGTAACCGGCCTCCACACACGAAGAGGGGCGGGCAAGAAATAAAATCGGGACAGGAAATAAAGAACGCCACTCTGAAAACAGGGGAATTCCAGACAGGAAACAATCAGGGCCAACTAACACCTTCCAACAAAGGATTCCCCCAGGCAGGAAGCAGCCAGGCTTTTCAGCTGCAGGGCCATTCAGTGCTAATCAAGGTGGCCAATAGCAACATTCACACTTGCCCCACCCTCAACATCATTCTACAGGTATATAAACCTCACTTGCCTAGTTTCCAACAGACCTCACAACCTCTGAGGATGCCTGCCTCCCATAGATGTGGGCGAAACGTCAGGAGAGAATGCTTCTGTAACATGGCCATACAGCCCGGGAAACTCACAGCAATCTCGTGATTCCAGAAATGAAAGCCTTTGACAACACAATTAAATTATTATTATTATTATTATTACGGAGCCCCCGGTAGCGCAATGTGCCGGCAGGACTGAAGGCAGACAAATCAGAGGTTTGAATCTGGAGAGTGGGATGAGCTCCCGTCCGTCAGCTCCAGCTTCTCATGCAGGAACATCTGAGAAGCGTTGCACAGGATTATAAAAATCAAACATCCGGGCAGCATCTTTGCAGAGGGCCAATTCTCTCACACCAGAAGCAACTTGCAGTTTTTCTCAAGTCGCTTCCGACATAGAAAAAAAAACATTATTATTATTATCAATTACATAAATCATTCTCATTTATTGTTATCATATGCCTTACCCTTCATTTGATGATAATATTTTTCTGCTTGGCCTCATGTTAGCCCCCCCGAGTCCCCTTTGGGGAGATGGTGGCAAGTTATAAATAATAATAATTATTATTATGATTATTATTATGTCCTGTTACATCATTGCAATTTATTTCGGTCTCACTCCATAAATTCAAATAAATAGAACGAACCCTCCAGCTCTGGAATTAAGGTGGGTCAGGCCCCAATGGGGGGCACCCCAATTTGAACCCCAGTAGCAGTTCATTAGGAGCCCCTTTATTATTAGTCCCACAAGAGGCAGAAAACACCCCCTTGGGGTGGGAATCAAGTCCAGCCCTGGATGTCTGCATCCACCTCGTTGTTGTTGTTGTTGTTCTTACTGCAAAGTCCAAGAAGTGACCCCATGTTTGGGACTGTTGTTGTTGCTGCAGAGTCCCCTGTTTGGCTGTCCCAGTCCAGGTCCAAAGCAACACACTGCATGGGGATGCTTAAGGCAGCGGGCCACGTCCCAAAGCCCCCTCGTCTTTGCTTCTTCTCCTTCACCGTCGTCACCTGCTTGGAGTTGGCTGGGGGCCGTTCCGGCCTAGGAGGTCTTGGCCTTCCGCCGCTGAGTGGCCCAGAGCAGGACGGAGAGGGCCGTCGTCACGGCGCCCAGAGATCCAAAGAAGAGCAGGTACGGGAAGGAGCCCTGGAAGGGAAGAGGCAGGTCAACAGGGGGACAAGGCCCTTCTTGGCTGCACCCATAGCAGTGCAGTCTCTGGGAATGGGCAAACGTTAGCCCTCCTTCCAGGAGTTTTGGACTTCAACTCCCACCATTCCTGACCTCAGGCCCCTTCCTTTCCCCCCTCAGCCATTGGTGGAACATGGATACGGGGCACCATTGGGATGTGGATACGGGGCACCATTGGGATGCGGATACGGGGCGCCATTGGTGGGACGTGGATACGGGGCACCATTGGTGGGACATGGATGCGGGGCGCCATTGGTGGGACGGGGATACGGGGCACCATTGGTGGGACGTGGATACGGGGCGCCATTGGTGGGAAGGGGATTTGGGGCACCATTGGTGGGACGTGGATACGGGGCGCCATTGGTGGGACACGGAAATGGGATGCCGTTGGTGGGAAGCGGATTTGGGGCACCATTGGTGGGACGGGGATACGGGGCGCCATTGGTGGGACACGGAAATGGGACGCCGTTGGTGGGAAGCGGATTTGGGTCACCATTGGTGGGACGGGGATACGGGGCGCCATTGGTGGGACGGGGATACGGGGCGCCATTGGTGGGGCGGGGATACTGGGTGCCATTAGTGGGATGCGAATACAGGGCGCCATTGGTGGGACGCAGATATGGGGCGCCATTGGTGGGACCCCAGAAAGGCCTCTCCTTGCTGCAGGAGCCACTCACTCACCTGGCGCAGGCACTTGTAGCCGTGGAAGGGGCTTGCGCAGAGGCACTGGGGCAGGCCAGGCCCATCCGGGGCACAGAGGGAGTCCTCGGGGCACAGCCAGCCTGCAAGGAAGAGGACAGAGAGGGGGGTCAGGGGGGCTCCCTCCCTTTCCTCTCCCAAAGATCCCATAGCAGTCCAAGTGGCGTCAAACTGCATGAATTCTACAGTGCGGATGCACCCTCTGCATGAAGAGAGTGAACATGGAGCTCTGCTGCGCCAGGGCCCAAGGCCCAAACCCAGGGGAAATCTGCAATTGCACTGGTTTTATTTTGCCTCCATGCCAGCTTGTGCTCTCCTAAGACTTTTAGAACCCCTGTGACCCCCCCCACCCCACCCCTTGCCCCTCGCACCCATTCCGGTGGAGCCGTTGCAGGGGTTCCTCTGGCCTTGGCAGACGCGGCTGCCCTCTTGGAGGGAGGTGCTGTTCCACCCGTCGCTGCCCCCAGGGCAGTCCAGCCTCCCAGGCAGAACCCTGTGGGACAGAAAGGCCGCTCTCATTCAGTCCTTCTCCAAGCAAGACCCAGAAGCCATGCATGGTGCCCCCAGTTGAGAAGGTGCCGCCGAGCCCTTGCCCTGGCCAGCCTCCAGCCCACTCCCCAGATCCCCCCCCCTCAAGGAGGGGAGAGGCCCAAGCCGCTTTGAGTCTCCTTGTGGAGACTCAAACACCATAGTAACAATAATAATAATAATAATAATCCCACCCGCAGCCCACTCCATGCCACTCACAAGGTCTCCAGGTGAGAAAATCCCCGGAAGGCCTCTCCCGGGAGGTGTGTCAGCGGGTTGTCACTCAGATCGCTGCAGAAGAGGGAAGAGCAGTTTATTTGTTTGTTTATTATTTATTTACGCGATTTCTACCCCGCCCGCATCAGCCCGAAGGCGACTCAGGGTGGCGTACAGTCGATACAATCCGATGCCATATATAAAATACATACATTGATAAAAAGCAAAAAAAAAATCCATTACAATATTTTTTTTAAAAAAACCCCTATGTCTTCTTGTTCAAATCCTCCTCCATTCCATCGTCTTAGCTGTTCCTGGGTCATTTTCCAATTCAAGGTTGTCTGGTTAATCTGAGGTTCCGAATGCTTGCTCAAAGAGCCAAGTTTTCACTCCTTTTCGAAAGGTCAGGAGGGAGGGGGCTGAGCTAATATCCTTAGGCAGGGAGTTCCATAGCCGAGGTGCCACCACAGAGAAGGCCCTGACTCTCGTCCCCGCCAGAC
The DNA here is from genome assembly GCA_030556195.1 of Anolis apletophallus. Classification (NCBI taxonomy): domain Eukaryota; kingdom Metazoa; phylum Chordata; class Lepidosauria; order Squamata; family Anolidae; genus Anolis; species Anolis apletophallus. The sequence continues at coordinate 1,148,585 of JARBWK010000003.1, read as the reverse complement.
GTGCTTGAGAAGCAGGCGGGATCGAGATCAGGGCCGCCGCCGCCGCCCTCAAGTTCCTAGTAGGTTCATAGGGAGAGTTGTGTTTGGATAGATAAGCTGGGCCGGAACCAGCACTTTGAATTGTGCCCGGTAGCAAATTGGCAGCCAATGGGGCTGATGCAACAATCCTTAAAGGGCCCCCTGGTGGCGCAGCGGGTTAAACCACGGAGACCGAAAGGTTGGTGGGGTGAGCTCCCGCTGTTAGGCCCAACTTCTGTCAACCAAGAAGTTTGAAAACATGCCAGAACATGAGTAGATCAATAGGTGAGGCGCTTCATGCAGTCATGCCAGTGGCTGCATGACCTTGGAGGCGTCTACGGGCAATGTATAAAGAAAGATAATAATAATAATAATTGCTGTTTGGAGAGAAAAAGTGGAGTATAAAGAAAGATAATAATAATAATAGCTGTTTGGGAAGAAAAAGTGGAATACAAACAAACATAATAATCATAATAGTAAACGCTGCCCTCCCCAGTACCAAGCCCGTAGGACCCCAAGGAGGGCCTCATGCTCAGAGACTCACATGATGACAGCGGTGCTGGCCTCCCTGAAGCCGGGGCAGAGCACATCGAGGGAGCAGTTCCCCAGGTCCAACCTGGAAAAGAGTCACAAAGACGCAAAGAGTGCTGAGCTGCTTGAGGCGAGTGGGGGCTCCTTCCCCACCCTCCCTCCTTCCCTCCCGCTGGCCGAGAAGCGTGTCCAGTTCTGGGAACAACCACTCAAGAAAGAGACGGACTGGACGAGGTGGGGGGATTGCCAGAGAAGGGCCACCAAAAGGGTCAAAAGTCTGGTGATGTTTAGTTAGAAGAAAAGGTCAACGCCCCTTCCACACTGCTGTATCACATCCACACTGAACTGAAATATATGGCAGTGCAGACAGAGATCACCCAGTTCAAAGCAGATCATGTGGGATTTTCTGCCTTGATGTTCCAGATTATATGGCTGTGTGGGTGAGCCCTGGGCCTGGTGGAGTCCTTTTCTCCGGAGATTTGTCAGCAAAGGCTGGATGGACCTCTGTCGGGAGGGCTTGGGTTGGGCCTCCCTGCCTGGCAGAATGAAGTGGGCCCTTCCACACAGACATATAATCCAGAATATGAAGGCAGAAACCGACATTATCTGCTTTGAACTGGATTCTCTGAGTCCACCCTGCCAGATAGCCCCGTTCAAAGCAGACCCTCTGGATTGTTGTAGGTTTTTCATGCTGCCCGACCATGTTCTAGAAGCAGCATTCTCTCCTGACATTTCGCCTGCATCTCTGGCAGGCCTCCTCAGAGGTTGTGAGGTCTGGTGGAAACCAGGAAAATGGGGTGATATTATCTATCTATCTATCTATGTGTATAATAAAAAAGAATGTTTGTATGTGGAGGGCGGTGCATGTGGCAGCATTCCGATTGGCTGCCACTTTCACAGGCCACTGCGACCTCCACGAATGACGGACCTGGACCAAACTTGGCACACATAACACCCATGACCCCCTTTACATCCTGGTAAGGTTTAGGGGAGTAAGGACAATGGATGATGGGATTTGTAGTACTTTCCAACCACTTCGGTTCCCACAGACAAATGCAGCCCCCAACAAAGACCGATAATACCGAACTTGGCAAATAGAGCCCCCATGACCCACTCTACATCCTACTGCAGTTTGGAGGCCAGTGGACCATGGATGATGCGATTGAAGTACCTCCACTCACTTCCCGAGACCGCTGCAACCCACATCCAATGGCTGATCAAGACCTAACTTGGCACACAGTGCCCCATGACCCACCCTACATCCTGGTGTGGTTTGGAGGAGGATGGACCACAGCTGATGAGACTTGAAGTACCTCCACCCACTTCCCGAGACTGCTGCGACCCTCATCCAATGATTGATTAAGATCCAACCTTGGCACACAGAGCCCCCATGACCCACTTTACATCCTACTGCATTTTGGAGGAGGGCAGCTCACGGATGATGGGACTTGAAGTACCTTTACAAATTTCCCGAGACTGCTGCGACCCTCATCCAATGACTGATCAAGACCAAACTTGGCACAAAATGCCCCCATCACCCATTCTACGGCCTGGTGCTGTTGGAGAAGGATAGACCATGAATGATGGGACTTGAAGTACCTCCAGTCACTTTCTGAGACCGCTGCAACCCTCATCCAATGACTGATACAGACCAAACTTGGCACACATAGCCCTCATGACCCAGTCTACATCCTGGTGCAGTTTGAAGGAGGATAGGCCATGGATGATGGGACTTGAAGTACCTCCAGTCAATTCCTGAGACTGCTGCGACCCTCATGCAATGACTGATCAAGACCAAACTTGGCACACATAGCCCTCATGACCCACTCTACATCCTGGTGCAGTTTGGAGGAGGATAGGCAATGGATGATGGGACTTGAAGTACCTCCAGTCACTTTCTGAGACCGCTGCAACCCTCATCCAATGACTGATACAGACCAAACTTGGCAGCCAGAGCCCCCATAACCCACTCTACATCCTGGTGCAGTTAGGAGGAGGACAGACCATGGATGATGGGACTTGAAGTACCTCCAGTCACTTTCTGAGACCGCTGCGACCCTCATGCAATAATATTATTAATAGTATTATATTCTGTGTGTGTGTGTGTGTGCTGGGTCTGTGGAGAAGGGGCCTCCGGCTCCCTTGGGCCTCTCACCCGAGGATTCGGTGCTCCTCGGTCTGGCCTTGGGCCTTGTCCCGGAGGAGGCAGCACCTTCCCTGCAGCGTCGCGCCCGCCCTCCCGGCGCAGAAGGCCGACACCGGGGAGCCCTCCCAGGCCTGCCCCGCGCAGCACTCCCCGCCGCACAGCCCGGGCGGGGAGGCCGAGGAGGAGGCGGCCAGGCAGGCCAGGAGGAGAGCAGCGCGGCCGCCCAGAGCCGGCCAGGCGCAGCCATGTTGCCTCCGACGGCCTCACGTGACTCCCGAGGCGGCTGGGTCACGTGGCGCCAGGAGGTCTGTTTGTTTACCTCTCTGTCTTCCCACAAAGAAGCCCGCCTGCGCCCCTAGTGGCGGTTGCAGGAAAAGCACCCTCAGCTTGGGCTTTCCTTCCAGAGGCAGCAAACAACCTTCATTCATTCCCAGGACTGGGAAAAGGAACATAACATTATATTACATTATTATTACAAAATAATACATTACAATTATATAACTATAACATGATACAATATATTGACACAATATTATATTACATTATAATCTATATATATAAAGGAGGTCCCGTCGTCGAACGACTGACAGAGACAGAGAAACCTTCCAAGGCAGAGACACCAAACTTGCCAACACAAATAGGCCTCAGGCAAGGAAGGTTTTTAGCAAAGAAACTCCCCCCCCCCCCAAAAAAACCTAGAAGGCCCCCAAACAACGATACAAAAAAACCTACATTTCCCAGCATCCTCTACGGCCGCCAGCGAATCCCATTGGCCAACATAGAATGCAGGGAGGCTGAGTAACCATAGTAACGCTGGGCACAGCCAGCCAAGGCTAGGATAGAATGCTGAGTGATTTGAGTTGAGGGTTAAACTGACAAAACCAAACTCTATGAGGGAGCAATTCTCCAGCAATTCCTACCCACACAACACAACATAACTTCCTATCACAACCCGTCCCCCCAACCTTACAGGACCCCACACACACAACACCTACCACCACCACAAACAAAACCCAACTCCACCTATACTCTAACCCAGGGCCGTAGCCAGGATTTTGATTCGGGGGGGGCTGAGTTTGGTTTGGGGGGGGCTGAACTGGGTGGAAGAGGGTCTACCCTAGCAAACCTTTTGTATTGTTATCCCAATAACCCTATTAATGTAGGATATAATGAGCATGGTGATCAGATCATGATATGAATAGACATAACAGTTTAAATAATGTACCAGTAAGGCCTTTTCGCAGACCACCCTGAGAATTTCGGGGGGGGGCTGAAGCCCCCTTAGCCCGCCCGCTGGCTACATGCCTGCTCTAACCACAACACTGCACTGATACTCTACAAACACCCAAAACACCCCACCCACACAAGCATTCCACAACATACTACCACCCACAATTCCACCACACACCCACTACCTCACCAAAAAAGTAATACCTACACACAACACAATACGCACATAACACAACCTTGCGTCTACTGCTCAACCCATTTGTATGCCATTCCTTCCTTCCACACAGGCAGAAGCTGACCCAAAAGACAAGCCATGCCTCCTAAAAAGAACAGCATCGGACGACACACTCGCAACGCTACACACATCACACAAAAAAGGGCAGAACAAACGCCAGAACAGAAAGACACTGCACTACACTAGCTTTTGCCATTCCCATAAACAAGGCTCAAGGACAAACACTGCAAATCTGTGGCACAGACCTTGACACAGAATGCTTCTCCCACGGACAACTCTACGTAGCGTGCTCCAGAGTTGGGAAACCACTGAACCTCTACATCAACACAGCAGGCGGAAAGACACCAAACATTGTATATCCACAAGCTCTGCAGAACGCCAGGAACACCACACACCGACAACTCCACAGGACTTCAACATCTCACCCACCAGAACAACCCACAACGACACAGCCAAGGCCCCACCAAGACCATAAGTCACATCAATTCCAACCCTTACATACTCAGACTTTCTCGCATCTCCTAAATAGGGCACAGCAACGCCTGCCGGGTACAGCTAGTCATATTATATAATTATATACAATATCTCTCTCTCAGCATTACTTCACGAACGAAGATTCTTAGGAAGGACTCGTCCCACGCTTTCTACAAGCGCGTTGATGACTAAAAAGGCCAATCTGAGATAGGCAAGTCTGGTTGCAGAAAGCACAGCAAAAGTCTCCTTGGGTGATGTTGTTTCCAAGTTGCGGCTCTTTCTGCGTTGTCGTTTCTCTTCGAGACCCGTTCGGCGTGTCTTCTCGAAAGAGGCCGCAGCATTGTGGATAGTGTGTCTCCGATGCCTCCCGATGTGAGGCCAGGGTGGACCATTGTTGGTGATGAATCTGGCCGAGCCTGAGGTGTTGTTTCAGGGAGTCCTTATATCTCTTTTTGTGGGCGCCTCTCTTGCGAGTTCACCATAAAGTAGTATCTTTGGGAGGTGGTGGTCCTCCATCCTAGAGACCTTGTGCCCTGCCCAGCGCAGCTGTGTTCTCAAGAGCATGGCCTCAACGCTGGTGATCCTGCTTGCTCAAGGACAACAACATTCGTCACATAGTCGGTCCAGTGTACATTTAGGACTGTGCAAAGACGGCACTGATGAAAGTGTTCGAGGAGTCGTAGGTGTTGGCGATAGGTGACCCATGTTTCAGACCCATAGAGGAGAATAGACAGTACGATAGCTCTGTACACACTGATTTTGGTGCTTTGCCTCAGGTGCTTGTTGCTCCAGACTCTTTTGTGAAGCCTTCCGAATGCACTCTATGCCTTTGCTAATCTGTGATCTATCTCTTTGTCAATCTTGGCGTCTGAAGAGATTATGCTTCCCAAGGATGTGAACTGGTGGACGGACTGAAGCACAGATGTGCCTCTGCTGACGTGGTAGTGATGGTGTTCTTCCTGTGGTGCGGGCTGGTAGAGGACTTCCGTTTCCTTCAGGCTGACTTCAAGCCCAAATGGCTCTGCAGCTGTTGCAAAGCAGGATGTGAGGCGCTGCAGGGCTGCTTCTGAATGGGCGGCAAGGACAGCATTGTCGGCAAAAAGCAGCTCACGGACTAGATAGTTTAGAGTCTTAGTCTGAGACCTCAGGCAGCTTAAGTTGAACAAGCTACCATCAATACGATAGCGTATATATATATCATTAGTAATATTGCATGTAAAGGAAATATAAAATTATAATATCACAATACCATCATTAGTATTATATTGTATCAATGTATATACAATATATTATACCAAACTCATAGTATAATATATCATATCTATCTTATACTATATTACATTATAATTATATTATAATATATTGACATTATAATATAACATAAAATTATATCATATTATTATAATAAAATAATACATTACAATTATTATACTATAACATAATAAAATATATTGACATTTATTTAAATAAGTAATTTCATTTTGTTTAAATAAATAATTTTATTATTTTATCTATATATATAAAGGAAGAGCCGTCATGTGAAGACTACCTCAAACAGAGAAACCTTACAATGCAGAAACACAAAACTTGCCAACAGAAATAGGCCTCAAGCAAGGTACGTTTGTAGCAAGGAAACTTTCCCCCCCAAAACCTAAAAGGCCCCCAAAACAACGAGTAAAAATAAAACTACATTTCCCAGCATCCTCTGGAGCTGCCAAAGACTCTCCCAGCCTCTACATTCTGACAACATGATTGGTTGCCAATAAGGGCGGATTTGCATAACCGCTGTACTGGCCAGCCAACATGAACATTCCGACCCATAACAAACTGTCAGATGACTGCCAGAGCCTCCTCCAACACTTTCAAATCAGAAGACCATGATGGAGATCAACACCATTCAAGGGGAGCTCTTCTTCCTTTCCCAAAAGATCTCCAGTGGCTTGGAATTCCACATTAATAAGAGGACCATCCAGCAACAATGGGGTTTGCCAAGGAGGGTGCTTCAGCCCCTCTATATGCTGGCTCCAAGGGATGGAACTCATCACCAAGTACCTTCTGATGCCCAGCGCTGGAAGAGCTCCCTCAGATGGCCTGTCCATGAGGAAAGTCTCCTCGGACATCGACCAATGGGTGCAAAAGACACAGAGCAGGACATCTTGAAAAAGAGAGGAGCAGAAAGTAAGCTAGACATGAAGATCTTGAGAAAGGTGGCTAAAAAGGAGACGGAAAGGATTTTTAACAGTCCCCCAACAGACACTGGACGCACCTGTGAAGATAGAGATCCCCTGACAGGACAAGCCCTCCCCAAGCTGATCCGTCCTGAACCCGAAGGACTGCAGGCAAAGAGCTGAGGCACAAACATAAAACACCCAATTCACTTCAACAACATAACAACAATTCCAACCCTTACATACTCAGACTTTCGCATCTCTCTAAATAGGGCACAGCAACGCGTGCCAGGTACAACTAGTATAATATAATATGATAATAATATAATATAATGTTATATATTACACTAGCTGTACCCCGTGTTGCTGTATATTTTACAGAGATGCGAGAAAGTCCAATCATCCCCGGTGTGCCCTCCTCTACACTGCAGTTGGATGGAGTGTGGGTCATGGGGGGCATGGTGTGCCAAGCTGGGTCTTTATTGGTCTTGGTTCTGGGCCACAGTGGTCTGTGGGGAATGATGGGTTTTGAAGTACTACAAATCCCATTTTCCATGGTGGTACTTCAAGTCCCATCATGCATGGTCGGGGTTCTGTGTGCCAAGGTAGGTTACTGTAAATTCAGGCCATACACAATGTCCCATGAGCTGAGGCCTAGTTAGGAACAGCAAGTTAATGAAGCCTTACTGTCAATTCAGGCCATACACAATGTCCAATGAGCTGAAGCCTAGTCGGGAGAATCAAGTTAATGAAGTCTTAGTGTCAATTCGGAGCGTAAACAGCTTCCCAGTAAGTGAGGGCTAGTTAGGGAAATAAAGTTAATGAAGTCTTACTGTCAATTTAGAGCGTAAACAGCTTCCCAGTAAGTGAGGGCTAGTTAGGGAAATCAAGTTAATGAAGCCTTACTGTCAATTTTGGGCGTGGTCTGTGATTTTTGGGGTGTAAATTTTCGGTTGGAAGTGATTTGGGTGTTTGTGTTGGGGATTGGCTCAGGCCTTTTCCTTATTCTGTTTTGGCAGTTTATTATGGATCGGAATTTTCATGTTGGCTGGCCAGTGCAGCAGTTATGCAAATCCGCCCTTATAGGCAGCCAATCATGTTGTTCAGAATGTAGAGGCTGGGTGAGTCTTTGGCTGCCCCGGAGGATGCTGGTAAATGTAGTTTTATTTTACTCGTTGTTTTGGGGGCCTTTTAGGTTTTGGGGGGGAAAGGTTCTTTGCTACAAACGTACCTTGCTTGAGGCCTATTTCTGTTGGCAAGTATTGTGTTTCTGCGTTGTAAGGTTTCTTTGTTTGAGGTATACATCACATGACGTGAACCCATTCATATAATAGATAATACAATATATTGACATATTATATTACATTATATTGCAATATAACATTATATTATTTATTATTTATTTATTTATTTCTTCGGTTTTATATTCCGCTCCTCCCTGCAGGCTCGGGGCGGATCACAATATCGAACATGCAATAAAACATACAGTAAAACAGGTAATAAAAACATGGTACATAACCGCGGTGGAACAGGTCTACAGTTCTTTGCTGAGACAGGGCGAGCCAGTCACGTTTGGGTTTAGCCAAACGCTAACCTGAAAAAAGCCGTCTTACATTCCCTTCGAAAGGGAAGGAGTTCAGGGGTCGCTCGGATATGCTCAGGAGCGAATTCAAAGTACTGGAGCCACAGCAGAGAAAGCTCTCTGTCTAGTACTGGACAGATGGCAGGAGCGGGACGATGGAATCACCAACAGGTTTTGCTCTTCCGAGCGCAGTGATCTCGGGGGAACGTACGGGGTAAGGCGGTCCCTCAGGTACACAGGCCCCAAACCGTGCAAGGCCTTAAAGGTTAAAACCAGCACCTTGAAGGCAATCCGGTACTCAATAGGAAGCCAGTGCAGTTGCCGGAGGATGGGAGTGATGTGCTCCCTCACTGGTGCTCCCACCAGCAAGCGAGCAGCAGCATTCTGCACCAGCTTGAGTTTCCGGATTGTCGACAAGGGAAGGCCAACGTAGAGGGCGTTACAGTAGTCAGTCTCGAGATGACCGTCGCTTGGATCACCGTGGCCAGGTCGTCCCTGGACAGGTAGGGGGCCAGTCGCCTAGCCTGCCGTAGGTGGAAAAACGACACCCTGCTGACCACGGAGACCTGGGCCTCCATGGTCAGCTGGGAGTCCAGTTTAACACCCAAGCTCTTAACCAAAGGTGACGGGCTAAGCCGCTCGCCATCCAGGGTAGGCAACCGGCACTCATCCAGCCCAGGGCGACCGGGCCACAAGATCTCCGTCTTCGACGGGTTCACCTTCAGCCGGCTGGCACGCAGCCATCCAGTCACGGCTTCAAGGCATTGATGGAAACAATTGGGTACGGTATCCGGCTTGCCGTCCATTCTCAGCAGAAGCTGGGTGTCATCCGCGTACTGATAACACTCCAGACCAAAGTCGCGGGCCAGCTGGGCCAGGGGGCGCATGTAGATGTTGAATAATAAGGGCGAGAGGATAGCCCTCTGGGGACCCCACAACTTACTGGGAGCCTCCCGGAGACCTCCTCTCCCCTCTCCACACGCTGTCCCCGATCCCGGAGAAAGGAGGCCACCCATTTAAGGGCAATCCCCCTCACCCCAGTCACGGCTAAGCGGTGGGCTAACAGTGCATGATCTACGGTATCAAACGCTGCTTTCAGATCTAACAAAACAAGCAGGGCTGACCCGCCCTGGTCCAGCTGGCAGCAAAGTTGGTCTGTAATGGCGACAAGCACGGTCTCCGTCCCATGCCCAATACGGAAGCCGGACTGGAAGGAATCAAGTCCAGCTGTTATAGTATTATCATATTATATTATGATATAAAATAATAAATAAAAGGTATTTATTTAAACCAAATGAAATTACTTATTTAAATAAATAATTTTTCATAGGATTATTTTAAACACAGCCAGGCTTGGAGCTGCCCTTTCTTTCTTTCTTTCCCCCTGCTGCTTAGCTAGCTCCAACGAGGGGGCGGGGCTTACCGAGAAAGCCACGCCCCTTTCACTCCTTCCCTGGCGCTCGCTCTCAGTCTCAGGGGGAAAGGGTTGCGCTCTGCCCGGCCTCGCCATGGCGCCCTGCGCGGGCTTCTTGCCCGGCCTCTGACGTCACGGGGCCTGCCCTTGGAATGTCAAGTGCGGCGCTGAAGGGGAGGCAGTCAGGCAGGCAGGAAGGAGGCTGGGCTCAGTCTCTCTGCAGGAGAGGAGAGGAGGAGCACGTGCTGCCGGTGAGCTCCAGGGCAGGAGGAGGAGGAGGAAGAGGGCACTCTGCACATGCTCAGGGGATGGGGGAGCCGTTGTTGGTAAAGAGAAGCAGAAATCTCCACATGCTCAGGGGCACTCTTGCTGGAGGAAGAGGAGGAGGAGGTTATTATATTGTTATTATTAGGGGAAGGAACTTTGCACATGCTCAGGGGCACTCTTCCTGGAGGAGGTTATTATATATTATATTATTATTATTATTATTATGGTATACAGAGGGGGGGCTCCTCTGAGCCTCACAGGAACTCTGCACATGCTCAGGGGCACTCTTGCTGGAGGCAGAGGAGGAGGTTAGTTATTATTATTACATTATTATTATTATTATATACAGGGGGAACTCTGCACATGCTCAGGGGCAATCTTACTGTAGGCAGAGGAGGAGGTTATTATGTATTATTATTTATTAAGAGGTTGTTGTTGTTATTAGTATTAGTATTATGATATACAGAGGGCTCCTCTGAGTCTCAGAGGAACTCTGCACATGCTCAGGGGCAATCTTCTTGGAGGTTATTATTATAACATTATTATTATTATATGATATTATATACAGAAGAGGAAGGAACTCTGCACATGCTCAGGGGCAATCTTGGAGAAGGTTATTATTATAATATTATATTATATACAGAAGAGGAAGGAACTCTGCTCATGCTCAGGGGCAATCTTGCTGGAGGAGGAGGGGGTTATATATATTACTATTATTATTATTATTATATACAGAGGGCTCTTCTGAGTCTCAGAGGAACTCTGCACATGCTCAGGGGCAATCTTCCTGGAGGAGTCTGGAGGTTATTTATTATTATTATTATAATTACTATTATTATTATTATTATATACAGAGGGCTCTTCTGAGCCTCAGAGGAACTCTGCACATGCTATCTTCCAGGAGGAGTCTGGAGGTTATTATTATTATAATTACTATTATTATTATTATTATATACAGAGGGCTCTTCTGAGCCTCAGAGGAACTATTGCACATGCTCAGGGGCAATCTTCCAGGAGGAGTCTGGAGGTTATTATTATTATTATTATTATCAGAGGAATTACTATCTTCCTAGGAGTCTGGAGGTTATTTATTATTATTATTATAATTTATTATTATTATATACAGAGGGCTGAGCCTTCTCATGAGCAATCTCAGAGGAACTCTGCACATGCTCAGGGGCAATCTTCCTGGAGGAGTCTGGAGGTTATTTATTATTATTATTATAATTATTATTATTATTATTATATACAGAGGGCTCTTCTGAGCCTCAGAGGAACTCTGCACATGCTCAGGGGCAATCTTCCAGGAGGAGTCTGGAGGTTATTTATTATTATTATAATTATAATTATAATTATTATTATTATATACAGAGGGCTCCTCTGAGTCTCAGAGGAACTCTGCACATGCTCAGGGGCAATCTTCCTGGAGGAGTCTGGAGGTTATTTATTATTATTATTATAATTACTATTATTATTATTTATACAGAGGGCTCTTCTGAGCCTCAGAGGGCATGCTCTTCTTCCTGGAGGAGTCTGGAGGTTATTTATTATTATTATAATTATAATTATAATTATTATTATTATAGGAACTCTGCACATGCTCAGGGGCAATCTTCCTGGAGGAGGAGGTTATTTATTATTATTATTATTATTATTAGTCTATTATATCAGGGGCAATCTACAGGAGTCAGGTTATTTATTATTATTGCACATGCTCAGGGGCATTCTTGCTGGCAATTAGGTTGTTATTGTTATTATTATTATATACAGAGGAAGCTCTGCACATGCTCAGGGACAATCTTCCTAGAGGAGAGGAGGTTATTTATTATTATTATTATTATTTATTATTATTATAGCCTCAGAGGAACTCTGCACATGCTCAGGGGCAATCTTGCTGGAGGAGGAGGAGGTTATTTGTTATTATTATCATATTATTATTATGTTATTATTATATACAGAGAGGAGGAGGGAGGGAAGTCGGCATATGCTCAGGGGCAATCTTACTGGAGGAGGAGGTTATTTATTATTATTATTATTATATACAGGAGGGAAGTCGGCACATGCTCAGGGGCATTCTTACTGGACGATGAAGAGGTTGTTGTTGTTATTATTATTATTATATACAGAGGAACTCTGCACATGCTCAGGGGCAATCTTCCTGGACGAGGAGGTTATTATTATTATTATTATTATTATTATTATATACAGGAGGGAAGTTGGCACATGCTCAGGGGCATTCTTACTGGAGGAGGAGGTTATTTATTATTATTATTATTATTATGCTCAGGGACAATCTTCCTTGAGGAGGAGGAGGTTGTTGTTGTTGTTGTTGTTGTGATTCTATACAGAGGGAGAGGAAGGGAAGCCTGGCCACATGCTCAGGGCCACTCTCATGGGAAGGTCGGGGCAATCCAGAGAGGAGACTCCCACGCAATCCTGATTGAGGTCCCTTTGAGGCACATCATCACCATCATCATCATGAGATCCCGCTGCGTGGGACTTCGAGTGGCTCCCAGCACGCAAGGCGGACCCAAATCACCACTTCAGAGCCTCCAGACCCTTGGGAATGGAAGCCAAGAGTGGAAACCCTCCCCCCAGGGTGGGAAATGATCCTGCCAGCAGCACCTGTGGGGAGGAAGGGAGCGCACACACCATTTGCACACCTGGAGCTGAGCACTGCCTCTACCGCAGGGTGAATCATAGCCTCCTCGAGTAGAGGGGGGCACCCCAGAGGCCATCCAGTCCAGCCCCTTCCTTCCTTCCTTTGTGCCAGGTAGGAAGGCACCTTCCCAAGAGATGCCCACGACCTCGACCCTCGGCTTAGGCGCCTCCAGCAAAGGACGGAGGCTCCATTGGGATTCCAATAGTGTTGGAAGGGGATCCCAAAGGCCATCCAGTCTCACCCCAGGAACTCACCATCCAAACACTCCTGACAGGTGGCCATCCAACCTCAAAGACCTCTAAGGAAGTAGACCCCCACCTAGTAGAGTTGGGAAAGCCACCTGGTCCGACCCCAGTTCTGCCCCACAGGAGGAAGTCACAATCCAAACCCTCTCGACAGATGGCCATTCCTTGTAAGCCGCCCTGAGTCCCCAAGGGGTGACTCTATTATTATTATTATTATTATTATTATCCTGTGGAAGAGGCCTTAAAAGCAGAGATCTATGGGGTGGCACACCTTGAAGGGCCCTGTATGTGTGTCTCCCCTGCCCACAAAGCATGTTGTGTGGGGCGGGGGGGGGGGGGGAGGACACGGAATGGGACGGACACTCCCGTGTTTTGTGGTGGTCTCACCTGCTTCCATTCCTGGAGGACGGAGAGCGGCCCAAGGGTCCAGGCGACAACGGGTGGCAGTGGGGAGACTCCCACCCACTATTCTTGCTGTGTTTCTGGGGAGGGGGGGTCCCACTCATCCCTGAAAGCACCCCCTCCGTATATAATAATAATAATAATGTAATGACCTTCTCTTTTAGCAAGATTGCCCCTGAGCATGTGCAGAGTTCTCCGATGATAATAATAATGTACTAACCTTCTCTTCCAGCAAGGTCTAGATGGCCTTTGGGGTCTCGACTTTGGCCACCCCCTCCCCCTTTAGCCTCCTTCTTCCCAGCTGGATGTTATGGCTAAGGGAAGCCCAAGGCAGCTGCAATCAGGAGGACGTCCTTGGGGGAAGGTCACTGTGGCATCTCTTTGTGTGGGTGTGTGTTTGGGGGGGGGGGCTCACTGGCAGCTTGAGAAGACCCTCCCCTCTTCTCAATTCCATTTGCTGCCCCTTCCCCAGGAGACAGCTGGAGAGGGGTCTCTTTTCCCATCACCTGTCAGTCAGAGGGGAGGAATGGGGAGAGCAAAGCCTTTGGGGTTGGGACACTTTGCAGACACTTTGCAACCCCCCTCCTCGGAACTTGAGAGCTTCTGCCACACAGGAAGACACACTCAAAGCCCTCTACACAGATGGCCATCCTTCTCGTTCAGGCATGGGCAAACTTGGGTCTTCCTTCCAGGTGTTTTGGACTCCCAACTCCCACCATTCCTAACAGCCTCAGGCCCTTTCCTTTCCCCCTCAGCCGATGGTGGGAGTTGGAGTCCAAAACACATGGAGAGAGGGCCCAAGTTGACCCAGGCCTGCAGTAGATGGACCCCGATGCCCGTATCCGCATCTCACCAATGGTGCCCTGTATCTGCGTCCCACCAATGGTGCTCTGTATCTGCATCCCACCAATGGCGCCCCGTATCCCTGTCCCTGTTAGGAATGGTGGGAGTTGGAGTCCAAAACACCTGGAGAGAGGGCCCAAGTTGACCCAGGCCTGCAGTAGATGAACCCTGATGCCCATATCCTCATCTCACCAATGATGCCCCGTATCAGCTTCCCACCAATGACACCCCATATCCGCGTCCTACCAATGGTGCCCCATATCTGCGTCCCACCAATGGCACCCCGTTTCCGCATCCCACCAATGGTGCCCTGTATCCATGTCCCTGTTAGGAATGGTGAGAGTTGGAGTCCAAAACACCTGGAGAGAGGGCCCAAGTTGACCCAGGCCTGCAGTGGATGAACCTCCATGCCTGTATCCATGTCCCACCAATGGTGCCCTGTATCCACGTCCCTGTTAGGAATGGTGGGAGTTGGAGTCCAAAACACCTGGAGAGAGGGCCCAAGTTGTCCCAGGCCTGCAGTACATGAACCTCGATGCCCGTATCCCCATCCCACTAATGGTGCCCCGTATCCGCGTCCTACCAATGGTGCCCCATATACGCGTCCCACCAATGGCACGCTGTATCCACGTCCCTGTTAGGAATGGTGGGAGTTGGAGTCCAAAACACCTGGAGAGAGGGCCCAAGTTGACCCAGGCCTGCAGTAGATGAACCTTGATGCCCGTATCCACTTCCCACCAGTGATGCCCCGTATCTGCGTCCTACCAATGGTGCCCCATATACGCGTCCCACCAATGGCACCCTGTATCCACGTCCCTGTTAAGAATGGTGGGAGTTGGAGTCCAAAACACCTGGAGAGAAGGCCCAAGTTGTCCCAGGCCTGCAGTAGATGAACCTCGATGCCCGTATCCGCGTCCCACTAATGGCGCCCCGTATCCGCTTCCCACCAATGACGCCCTGTATCCGCGTCCTACCAATGGTGCCCCATATCCACGTCCCACCAATGGCACCCTTTATCCACGTCCCTGTTAGGAATGGTGGGAGTTGGAGTCCAAAACACCTAGAGGCCCAAAGTATGTGCACACCTGTTCTAGGCTGTGCTAAAAAATACCCAGAGAAGGAGACCGTCTTGGGTTCTTACACAGAAGCAGATTCCACTCCTCCAGGTAGCCTTTCCCAGGTGGACATCTGCGTGTGTGTGTCCAGTGCTGATGGGCCCCATAGGCAGCCAGTCAACAACAACATCAATAACAATTGTATTTGCAGCCCGCTATTCTCTCCTCAGGAATCCCATGGCAAGGAGGAGGGTGGGGCTCCTCCCCTCCCCAACCCCCCTCCCCTCCCCAAGGCCTCTTGGGCAAGCCAAGACCTGCGTGCCCCCCTCCCCCGTCCCAAATTGCCTTAATCCTGGGAACTATGCGCTCGCTGAGGTCCCACGGTGGCTCTCCTGGCTTCCCTTGGGAACGCTTGGGTAGGTCAACCTCCTTCTCCTTGAAGAAGAGCCCCCCCCCCCCGGATTGCTGACCGAGGGGCATCTGCACTGTAGTATTAATGCAGTTGGACCCCCAAGCTGCCCGGGCTCAGTGCGATAGGATGCTGGGCTTGGTCATCTGGGGAGGAGGCACCCATTATAATGTTGTATGGATTATATTTCTGTATTATGGTGTAGCGGCCTGTAGTGCTGCAGTGTAAGTTCAGGGGCGGATTTAACAGTAAGTAAAGTAAGCGCCCGCTTAGGGCGCCATGTGCTCAGGGGCGCATCCGGCCGCCAGATTCTGCGCATGCGCCATTGGTGCGGCGCGGCTCCAGCTGGATGGAGACATCAAACGCTGAAAATGAGGCCCGAAAAGAAGGAACTTCTTGCAGCTGGAGGCAGGAGGTTCGGCCCCGGCTGCAAAAAGTTCCCCCTTTTTGGCCTCGCTTAGGGTGATGGGTGTCTCGGTCCAGCTGGAGTCGCGCCGCACCATTGGCGCATGTGCAGAACTTCCGTGCATGCGCCATTGGTGCGGCGCGACTCCAGTTGGACTGAGACGCGAATCGCCCAACACAAGGCCAAAAAAGAGAGATGCGTTTTGCAGCCGGAGGCAAAGGCTCCTCCTCCGGCTGCCCAATGCTCCTCCTTTTCGGCCACGTGGAGGGCGATTCGCGTCTCCGACCAGCTGGACGGGACGCTGTGGGACGCGGATACACGGCACCATTGGTAGGACGCGGATACAGGGCGCCATTGGTGGGATGCGGATACGGGGCGCTGTTGGTGGGACGTGGATACGGGGTGCCATTGGTGGGACGCGGATACGAGGCGTCCTGCTGGAGTCATGCCGCAACAAAGGTTCATGCGCAGAACTAGCTGGCTCCGTGCATGCGCACCCGGCGCTCATGCACACCCTCCACAAGGCCGGAGAGCGAGGGGGCGCCAAAATAATGTTTGTTTACCATTTTAAATTACCTTAGTTCTGCCCTGAGTAAGCTGTGCAGAGCCCCCCTTCGGGGGTGAGAAGCAATGGGGTACAAATACCATAAATAAAGAAATAAAGAAATAAAGGGTTGGATTCGATGTCCCATGCGGCCTCTTCCAACTGCATGCTTCTCCGTAGGGTCAAACCGCATGGTTTCCATGACTGAGCGAGACTTTAGTCTCTGGTCGCAATCCGAAGCTCACGCCCCTCTCTTCGGCTGCATCTACATTGTAGAATGAATGCAGTTTGACCCCACTTTTAACTTCCATGGCTCAAGGTGGTGATGATGATTGAATCCTGGAAACTGCAGCTTGGTCAGGCAGAGAAGACTCGGGACTTTGTGACGCTACAGTTCCCAGGATCCTCTAGTTTTGAGGTCCAGCGGCATGGGTTCCAGAGCATAGCTCCGCCCTGAGCTTCTTGCATCCTTTGCAAATGGTTGTTCTTTTGGAAGTAGCTCTCTAAACCAGGCCGGGGCACCATTGGTGGGACGTGGATACGCGGCGCCATTGGTAGAACGCGGATACGGGGTGCTGTTGGTGGGACCCGGATACGGGGCGCCGTTGGTGGGACCTGGATACGGGATGCTGTTGGTGGGACGTGGATACGGGGTGCTGTTGGTGGGACCCGGATACGGGGCGCCGTTGGTGGGACCTGGATACGGGATGCTGTTGGTGGGACGTGGATACGGGGTGCTGTTGGTGGGACCTGGATACGGGGTGCTGTTGGTGGGACCCGGATACGGGGTGCTGTTGGTGGGACCCGGATACGGGGCGCCATTGGTGGGACCTGGATACGGGGCGCCGTTGGTGGGACCTGGATACGGGATGCTGTTGGTGGGACGTGGATACGGGGTGCTGTTGGTGGGACCCGGATACGGGGTGCTGTTGGTGGGACCCGGATACGGGGTGCTGTTCGTGGGAACTGGATACGGGGCGCCGTTGGTCAGACCTGGATACGGGGTGCTGTTGGTAGGACCCGCTACGGGTGCTGTTGGTGGGACCGGGATACGGGGCGCCGTTGGTGGGACCCGGATACGGGGTGCTGTTGGTGGGACCTGGATACGGGGCGCCGTTGGTGGGACCTGGATATGGGGCGCCGTTGGTGGGACCTGGATACGGGATGCTGTTGGTTTGACGTGGATACGGGGTGCTGTTGGTGGGACGTGGATACGGGGTGCTGTTGGTGGGACCCGGATACGGGGTGCTGTTGGTGGGACCTGGATACGGGGTGCTGTTGGTGGGACCTGGATACGGGGTGCTGTTGGTGGGACGTGGATACGGGGTGCTGTTGGTGGGACCCGGATACGGGGTGCTGTTGGTGGGACCTGGATACGGGGTGCTGTTGGTGGGACCTGGATACGGGATGCTGTTGGTGGGACCCGGATACGGGGCGCCGTTGGTGGGACCCGGATATGGGGCGTCCAGCTGGAGTTGAGCCGCAACAAAGGTGTATGCGCAGAACTAGCTGGCTCCGTGCGTGTGCACCCGGCGCTCATGCACACCCTCCACAAGGCCGGAGAGCGAGTAGGCACCAAAATAATGGGCCCTCCTTCCGGGTGTTTTGGACTTCAACCCCCACCATTCCTGGCTGGACTTGTGTGGTGACTTCCTTCTGGCGGGAGGGGGCTGGACTAGATGGCCTCTAGGGGTTCCTTCGAACTCTAAGATTCTATTATGAACTAACTGTACCCGGCCACGCGTTGCTGTGGCGGACTGTGGTGGTATCAAAAGTGAAGTCCCGAGAAAGTAGTGGCATGTCATAAGTGTGATTTCGTAATGGTTGTGGATAAACAGTATTTCTTGTGAATCATTGGTGAGTGTTGATGTAGACACGTGGCTGTGGTGTAGTCTGGTGAGTTCGCAGCATTTCTCAACCTGGGGGTCGTGAGGGGGTGTCAGAAGTGTTGCGAAAGAGCACCAGAAAACACAGTATGTGTGGGAAGTTTGGCCCAATTGTCTCCTTGGTGTGGCGGAGAATGCTCTTTCTTTGTACATGAACTATAAATCCAAATAACTACAACTGGAATTGGTGGGATGAGGATATGGGGCGCCATTGGTGGGACGCGGATACGGGGCGCCATTGGTGAGATGCGGATACGGGGCGCCATTGGTGAGATGTGGATAAGGGGCGCATTGGTGGGACGCGGATATGGGGCGCCATTGGTGGGACACAGATATGGGGAGAAATTGGTGGGATGCGGATACGGGGGCACCATTGGTGGGACGCAGATACGGAGAGCCATTAGTGGGATGTGGATATGGGGCGCCATTGGTGGGACGCGGATACAGGGAGCCATTAGTGGGATGCGGATATGGGGCGCCATTGGTGAGTGTTGATGTAGACACGTGGCTGTGGTGTAGTCTGGTGAGTTTGCAGCATTTCTCAACCTGGGGGTCGTGAGGGGGTGTCGGAAGTGTAGCGAAAGAGCACCAGAAAACAGTCTATTTTGTTGATCATGGTAGTTCTGTGTGGGAAGTTTGGCCCTTGGTGTGGCGGAGAATGCTCTTTGTACATGAACTATAAATCCAAATAATTACAACTCCCAGATGTCATGGTCTATTTTGCCCAAACTCCACCAGTGTTCACATGTGGGCATATGGAGTATCGATGCCAATGTTGGTTCCAATCTTTCATTGTTTGCTTGCACAGTGCTCTCTGGATGTGTGTGAACTACAACTCCAGAAGACAAGGTCATTGCCCACCAAACCCTTCCATTATTTTCAATGGGTCAGGGGAGTTCTGTGTGCTAAGTTTGGCTCAAGTCCATTGTTGGGGGAGTTCAGAGGAGTTGGAGTTTCAAACTCCTGGAGGGAAGGAGGGCTGAAGTTGGCCCAGGCGTGCTGTAG
The DNA here is from genome assembly GCA_030556195.1 of Anolis apletophallus. Lineage (NCBI taxonomy): Eukaryota > Metazoa > Chordata > Lepidosauria > Squamata > Anolidae > Anolis > Anolis apletophallus. The sequence continues at coordinate 1,129,063 of JARBWK010000003.1, read as the reverse complement.
AAGGTCTTCCTTCTCCTCCCTCTCCTCCACCCCACAGAAAGACGCATTTCCCCTGCTGGCCTGCGTTTGAGTCCGGCACAGGAGAAAGGGAACTGGGCCGGAGACAGCAGTGGAGCTCCGGGCCTCAAGGAAGATGGCGGGCCGTTTTCCTCTGTTCTCTGTGCTGGCAGGGGGAGGAGGGAGAAGGTGTTTGCGCACGTGAGAAGTCTTTCCGCGCATGCACAGTGATGCTGTAGCATGGGGGATCATGGGAAATGTAGTCCCATTGTTTTTTGTGTTTTTTACCATTGCTTGTGTATTTTTTTGGAATGTTCCTGGTGCCAAACATACCTCGTTCCGTGAGGGGTGTTGTGGCCTAATTTGGTGTTTCTGCGTAATGTAGTTTTGCTGTCTATAAGCCCCTCACCACAACATGTCTCTTTTTTTATATATAGATATTATTGTTCAGAGGCTGGATGGCCATCTGTAGGGAGGGATTGGCTGGTATATTCCTTATGGCAGAAGGGGGCTGGACTGGGTGGCCTCTGAGAGTCACTTGGAATTACCTGGAAGCCTGATAATAAGTGCGGTTTGAGAGTCCATTATGCTTGAGAGAGCCTCGTTGAGGTTTTTAATCAGAGGCTGGGTGGCCTTCTGTCAGGAGGGCTTGGATGGTGTCTTCCTGGCTGCTAGGAAAAGCGGGTTGGTCTGGATGGCCCTTGAGGGTCCCTGTCCACTCTGGATGGCCCTTGAGGGTCCCTGTCCACACCGGATGGCCCTTGAGGGCCCCTGTCCGTGCTGGATGGCCCTTGAGGGTCCCTGCCCACGCTGGATGGCCCTTGAGGGTCCCTGTCCACCCTGGATGGCCCTCGAGGGTCCACGTCCACTCTGGATGGCCCTTGAGGGTCCTGGCCCACTCTGAATGGCCCTTGAGGGTCCCTGTCCACTTTGGATGGCCCTTCAGGGTCCCCTGTCCACGCTGGATGGTCATTGAGGGTCCCTGTCCACGCTGGATGGCCCTCGAGGGTCCCTGTCCATGCTGGATGGCCCTCGAGGGTCCCTGTCCACTCTGGATGGCCCTTGAGGATCCTTGTCCACTCTGGATGGCCCTCGAGAGTCCCTGTCCACTCTGGATGGCCCTTGAGGATCCTTGTCCACTCTGGATGGCCCTTGAGGGTCCTGGCCCACTCTGGATGGCCCTTGAGGGTCCCTGTCCACTCTGGATGGCCCTTCAGGGTTCCCTGTCCACGCTGGATGGTCATTGAGGGTCCCTGTCCACGCTGGATGGCCCTCGAGGGTCCCTGTCCACTCTGGATGGCCCTTGAGGATCCCTGTCCACTCTGGATGGCCCTTGAGGGTCCCTGTCCACTCTGGATGGCCCTTGAGGATCCTTGTCCACTCTGGATGGCCCTCGAGAGTCCCTGTCCACTCTGGATGGCCCTTGAGGATCCCTGTCCACTCTGGATGGCCCTTGAGGGTCCTGGCCCACTCTGGATGGCCCTTGAGGATCCTTGTCCACTCTGGATGGCCCTCGAGAGTCCCTGTCCACTCTGGATGGCCCTTGAGGATCCCTGTCCACTCTGGATGGCCCTTGAGGGTCCTGGCCCACTCTGGATGGCCCTTGAGGATCCTTGTCCACTCTGGATGGCCCTCGAGAGTCCCTGTCCACTCTGGATGGCCCTTGAGGATCCCTGTCCACTCTGGATGGCCCTTGAGGGTCCTGGCCCACTCTGGATGGCCCTCGAGAGTCCCTGTCCACTCTGGATGGCCCTTGAGGATCCTTGTCCACTCTGGATGGCCCTTGAGGGTCCTGGCCCACTCTGGATGGCCCTTGAGGGTCCCTGTCCACTCTGGATGGCCCTTCAGGGTTCCCTGTCCACGCTGGATGGTCATTGAGGGTCCCTGTCCACGCTGGATGGCCCTCGAGGGTCCCTGTCCACTCTGGATGGCCCTTGAGGATCCCTGTCCACTCTGGATGGCCCTTGAGGGTCCCTGTCCACTCTGGATGGCCCTTGAGGGTCCCTGTCCACTCTGGATGGCCCTTGAGGGTCCCTGATACTGAAGGTATCATTCTATTACTATTACTGTTATTATTACTGAATCCTAGAATCCTAGAGTGGGATGAGTGGGCCTGAAGTCAGAAATGGTGGGAGTTGAAGTCCAAAACCTCTGGAAGGAAGGCCCAAGTTTGCCCAGGCCTGATCTCAACCCTCCTGGCAGATGGCCGTTGACCCCCTGCTCCGAACCCTCCAGAGAAGGAAACAGAGTTGGTTGGACGGCCCTCTTCCGCTGCCACCCAGGGCTGCCACTCGGGAAGTTCTCCTTGGTGCTTAGGTGGCTCCACTGAATCCCAGTCTCCAAATCCCTCCTTCTGGGATTGTCCTGCCCGTAGCAGGACACGCTGTTCTTCCCGGTGGGGAAGGGGCCGTGGCCAGGGCTTGACCTCGCAGGGAACAAGGCAGGCCTTTCTGCAGGACCTCCGTGTCCTGGCGGCCGCTCCAAGGCCAACACCAGCCCTGTCCATCCAGCCGGCCAAAGGAGACAGAAGAAGGGCCTCCTGCTGCCCTTGGGCCCAATGCTCTTGGCCTTGGCCGTGTTTGGCTTGGAGGGAAGGAGGCGGAGAGGAGGCAACGGGAGAGCCATGTCTCAATCTCGGGAAGGACATCCCATTAAGAAGGAAAACTAGGACACAATGGAGCCACGGATCCCCATTGCATAAATACTAGGAGAGGCCTTCTGGTGGGAAGAGCTGCTCAATTGTGGACGGAATCTATACTGCCCAGGAGTCTCGTGCAGTCTCCTTCTCTGCAGGTCTTCAATCAGAGGATGGATGGCCATCTGTAGGGAGAGCTTCGGTGGTGATTTCCTTCTGGCAGAAGGAGGTTGGACTAGATGGCCTCTGGGGGGTTCCTTCCAACTCTAAGATTCTATTATGAGTATTATTGTTCAGAGGCTGGATGGCCATCTGTAGGGAGGGATTGGCCGGTATATTCCTTATGGCAGAAGGGGGCTGGACTGGGTGGCCTCTGAGAGTCACTTGGAATTACCTGGAAGCCTGATAATAAGTGCGGTTTGAGAGTCCATTATGCTTGGGGGAGCCTCGTTGAGGTTTTTAATCAGAGGCTGGGTGGCCATCTGTCAGGAGGGCTTGGATGGTGTCTTCCTGCCTGCTGGGAAAAGGGGGTTGGATTGAATGGCCCTTGAGCAGACCTGGGCAACCTACGGCCCGCGGGCCGGATGCGGCCCGGCAGCCAATTCTGTCAGGCCAGGGGAGAAGGTCGTCAGGGGCAGGGCCAAGAGGAAGGGGTGCCGCTGCCACCATCCCATCACAGGCTGTGGGGCCTGCACCGGCAGACAGCCCGCCGCTTCAGAGAACAATTGGAGGAGCGGCGGTTTTCAAGTGCCTGCCATCCCAGGAGGTGATCCGGACTTGCAGCGGGAGCAGTCGGCGACCTGCGGCGGCTGATCGCTCCGGCGACCCGGAAGACTTGATCGTCTTCCGGTTCGCCAGGGCGATCACCCGCCGCAGCTCGCCGACTGCTCCTGTTGCAGGCCCGGATGGTCTCCCGGGATGGCCGGGCGGTCAGCTGGGGAATGGCTGGGGGCGAGAGCGGGCGGAGGGCTGCAGCCTCCGATCGTCTGCTGCTCTGCTCTGCTGCGGCGGCGGCTGGGTCCGCTTTGCCATCCTCTGGGCTGGGTCCATTGGGCCATTCCGTCTTGGGATCCTTCCTCTCTTGAGGATGTCAGCCTCCATCTTGGTTCGCACCATGTCTTCTTGTATTTCATTTTATTTTGTTTTAGTGGTTTTTATTATTATTTTATAATAATATAATAAATAATATAATATAATGTTATACTATATTATAATTTCAATATATTATAATGCCTATATATATACTATAATATAATAATTATATTAATACTACCGTGTTTCCCCGATAGTAAGACACCCCCGATTGTAAGACGTATCGGGGGTGTCAGGGGGGTCAGCTAATGTAAGCTGTACCCCGAAAGTAAGCCGTACCCCGAAAGTCCATGCGAAGGGAGGGGGAAAGAGGAGGAAGAGGCGGGGCGAAGCGGCGTCACGTCAGAGGCCTGGCCTCTGGCGGCGTCGCGTCAGAGGCCTGGCCTCTGGCGCGCGCCGCTCGCCCCGCCTCTTGGTCCTTCTCCTTTCCCCCCTCCCTCCCTTCGTTCACTTGAATGGACGAAGGGAGGGGGAAAGAGGGAGCAAGAGGCGGGGCGAAGCGGCGTCGTGTCAGAGGCCGCGCAAGAGGCGTGCCGTGGTCGGCCCGTGTGGCCGGCTGTGCGACGGTGGCGGCCGGCGCGGCGGCACTCCTCACAGGTACCGTCGCCCCTCACGGGTACCGTCGCCCTACTGGGTGAAGAATTCTTTCGGGGTATGTTCAATATAAGACGTACCCCGAAAGTAAGACGTCGTGGGGCTTTTGGGGGTAAAAAGAAAGTAAGACATCGTCTTACTTTCGGGGAAACACGGTAATATATGAATATTTCTTGATATATTAATATGTTAATTTTAATTATGTGTAATATATAGTAAATATAGTAAATAAATAAATAACATAGTTCAGCCTTTAGGTGCGGCCCTCCATAATATTTTTTGGCTCTCGTGTGGCCCCTTGGAAAAAATAATTGCCCACCCCTGCCCTTGAGGGTCCCTGTCTACTCTGAGAAACTATTATCTATTATTATTATTATTGAATCCTAGAGTTGGAAGAGACCTGGTGGGCCATTGTCCAGTCCAACCCCATTCTGCCAAGAAGCAGGAAAATTGCATTCAAAGCACCCCGACAGATGGCCATCCAGCCTCTGCTTTAAAGCCTTATGTTATTATTAAGTAGAGGCTGTATGTCCTTCTTATAATTAGCCTAGGAAAAATATGGCACCAAAATGGAGGCGATCCGTTGACCCGTGGATATGGAGGCCCGATGGGTATCCGTATCCGTGGTTCAGAGGAACGCAGTTTTGGCCACCCCGGGACACTGTAAGAGCATCCTGGCTGAGCCGGCAGCGATCTGTGGCTCAGGAATGGAAAAGTTTATGCTTGGAGAGAGTTTGGGTGGTGCCTTCCTGCCTGGGAGAAAGGGGGTTGGTCTGGATGGCCTTTGGGGGTCCCTTCCAATGCTAAGATTTTACCACTCTATTATTATTATTATTTATTGATAGGCTGGGTGGCCATCTGTTAGGAGGGCTTGAGTGATGCCTTCTTGCTTCTCAGAGGGAGGATGGACTGGACGGCCTCTGGGGGCTCCTTCCTATCCCTCTATTCTGTTTCTGTCTTCCAGGCTCTGGCCATGGTGGCCGCAGTGCGGTCTCGGAGTGGACCTCGGACGTTCCCCTCTCGATATGAGCCTCCTCCTCCGGCTTGGGCCTCTGTTGCCGGGAGCGACTGACCCCTGGCCCAGGATGTCCATGCGCCGCTGACCGGCCCAGCCCAGCCCAGCCTCGCTGCTCCTCCTGCTCCTCCTTGCGGCCGCCGCCATGCCTGCTGCGTCGCCCACCTTCGGGGTGGCGGACTACGCCATCTTTGCGCTGCTGCTGGTCCTGTCGGCCGGCATCGGACTCTACCACGCGCTGAGCGGGGGCAAGCAGAGCACGGTGCAGGAGTTCCTCCTGGCCGACCGCAGCATGAGCTTCCTGCCGGTGGCCCTTTCCTTGCTGGCCACCTTCCAGTCGGCCGTGGCCATCCTGGGCGTCCCCGCCGAGATCTACCGCTTTGGGACCGAGTACTGGTTCCTGGGCGTCTCCTACTTCCTGGGCCTCCTCATCCCCGCCCACGTCTTCATCCCCGTCTTCTACCGCCTGCGCCTGACCAGCACCTACGAGGTTTGGAAGCGGGGGGCCAGGCTCACGCGGCCACGGACAGGCACGGGAATAAGCACACTTGGGCCCTCCAGGTGTACTTATCGGACTCCTACTCCCACCATTCCTAGTTGCTGGTCAGCTGTTAGGCATGGTGGGAGTTGAAGTCCAAAACACCTGCAGGGAGGGCCGGGTTGACCCAAGCCTGTCCTAGAGGGTTGCCTGTCAGGTCAGCTCCATTCATTGACCCCCATTCTCAACACCCCCCAGTACCTGGAGCTGCGCTTCAACAAAGTGGTGAGGATCTGCGGGACGGCCACCTTCATCTTCCAAATGGTGAGTGAATGGGGGGGGGGGGAGGCCCGGATTAGCCCCTTTTGGCGCCCTAGGCCACACTTTGGAATTACGCCTCCAAACCAACCTCTACCGCAACCCCCCCACCACCTCCTCCTCGCGGCGCCGCGCCCCCCTCCTTCCTAGAGTCAAGGAAGGAGGGCACTGGGAGGAGGAGGCGGCGGAGGGAAGCCCCGCCCCCGGGGCTGCTGCCGGGCATGCGCAGCAGGAGGGCGCGAGCGCCTCTGCCTCCTCCGCCATGTTCCTGGGTGCCGCGCATGCCCGGCAACGGCCCCAGGGGCTTCCCTCCGCCTCCTCCTCCTCACGCCCTCCTTCCTTGACAAGGGAGTGGGGGCGATGGCAAGGGGGGGGCATTCCCTCCTCCCAGGATGTAGAGTGGGTCATGGGGGCTCGGTGTGCCAAGTTTGGTCTTGATCAGTCATTGGATGAGGGTTGCAGCAGTCTTGGGAAATTTGTAAAGGTACTTCAAGTCCCATCATCCGTGGTCCATCCTCCTCCAAACTGGCGGCAGAAGCGGCAGCGTGAGCAAAGCTCCAACATTGTTTGAGTCCACAGTGCTCTCTGGGTGTAGGAGAACTACAACTTCCAAACTCAAGGTCAATTCCCAAGCAAACCCTTTCAGTACTTTCTGTTGGTAATGAGAGTTCAATATGCCAAGTTTGGTTCAATTCCATTGTTGCAAGAGTTCAGGATGCTCTTTGATTGTCTGTTAACTATAAATCCCAGAAACTAACTCCCAAATGTCAAGGTCTACTTTCCCCAAACTCCATCTGTGTTCACATTTGGGCATATTGAGTATTCATGCCAAGTTTGGTCCTGATCCAACATTGTTTGAGTCCACAGTGCTCTCTGGATATAGGTGAACTACAACTCCAAAACTCAAGGTCAATGCCCCCAAACTCTTATAGTATTTTCTCGTGGTTATGGGAGTTCTGTGTGGGAAGTTTGATTCCATTACATCATTGGTGGAGTTCAGAATGCTCTTTGATTGCGGGTGAACTATAACTCCCAGCAACTACAACTCCCAAATGACAAAATCAATTTTTTGACTGATGGTCCCTCCTTGGGTTAGTATTAGTATGTTTTGTGGCCAGATTTGGCAGCAATTTGTATAGTGGTTTTTGAGTTATGTTAATCCCACAAATGAACATTACATTTATCTATTATATAAATGGGTTCACGTCATGTGATGTATACCTCAGGCTCAAACAAAGAAACCATACAACGCAGAAACACAATACTTGCCAACAGAAATAGGCCTCACGCAAGGTACGTTTGTAGCAAAGAAACTTTCCCCCCCAAAACCTAAAAGGCCCCCAAACAACGAGTAAAAATAAAACTACATTTACCAGCATCCTCCGGGGCAGCCAAAGACTCACCCAGCCTCTACGTTCTGAACAACATGATTGGCTGCCAATAAGGGCGGATTTGCATAACTGCTGCACTGGCCAGCCAACATGAAAATTCCGATCCATAATAAACTGCCAAAACAGAATAAGGAAAAGGCCTGAGCCATCCCCAACACAAACACCCAAATCACTTCCAACCGAAAATTTACACCCCAAAAATCACAGCCCACGCCCAAAATTGACAGTAAGGCTTCATTAACTTGATTTCCCTAACTAGCCCTCACTTACTGGGAAGCTGTTTACGCTCTGAATTGACAGTAAGACTTCATTAACTTGATTCTCCCGACTAGGCCTCAGCTCATTGGACATTGTGTATGGCCTGAATTGACAGTAAGGCTTCATTAACTTGCTGTTCCTAACTAGGCCTCAGCTCATGGGACATTGTGTATGGCCTGAATTTACAGTAACCTACCTTGGCACACAGAGCCCCGACCATGCATGATGGGACTTGAAGTACCACCATGGAAAATGGGATTTGTAGTACTTCAAAACCCATCATTCCCCACAGACCACTGTGGCCCAGAACCAAGACCAATAAAGACCCAACTTGGCACACCATGCCCCCATGACCCACACTCCATCCAACTGCAGTTTAGAGGAGGGCACACCGTGGATGATTGGACTTTCTCGCATCTCCTAAAAAGGGCACAGCAACGCGTGCCGGGTACAGCTAGTATATATATATATATATATATAGAGAGAGAGAGAGAGAGAGAGAGAGAGAGAGAGAGAGAGAGAGAGAGAGAGAGCACACAACAGTGCAGGCAGAAAAGCAAACATCACAGGATATCTATGTTGTGTTCATCGAAACAAGCCCAGGTTTCACACTGAGTGTATAAATACATTCAAAAACATATTAACTATATGTATGACTGTGTTCGAGGGTCATTTTGTGTCATTTTGGTTGGTGGTCTGCCCCAGGATTTGGTCAATGTAAAAAATGTGCCGCGGCTCAAAAAAAGTTGAAAAACACTGTGGAACTCCCTGCTGCAGGTCAGATTAACTTGACCGCAGGGGGCCCTTGGTTGTTTGCCCTCGAAGGGATCCCCTTTTCTCCCCCTCAGTCCTCCTGGAGCCCCTCCACAGCCTTCAAACGGAAGAGACTAAGGTTTTGCCAGGGTGAATGGTATGGGAATAGAGTTTTGAGAGAGTTAAAGCAAGAAGGCACGAGGGAGCGAAGGCGGGGAGAAGACAACACCGCAGGAGATGAAAAGAAGTGTGGAAGAGGTGAAGAGGGATCGGAGAGAGGTGGGAGGGCGAAGGACGGGAGGGTTGTTTTGGAAAGCAGGATTGTTTTGGAAGGGAGAGGCGCCACAGTGAAGGACAGAAGCCAAGAGAAGCGGGAAGAGGCTTGGTCTCTGTGTGCGCGTGTTCATGGTACTCTGGTCAGCTATACAGGCCAGGGTGCAGACCGGTCAAAGGTGGCGCTCTTTCTCTGGCACCCGCAGACTGAATTCCCTCACTGGGAAATGGGTGCTAGAGATCTGGGGGGCCCTGAGCCTCAACAGAACCCCTCAGCCTGGCCTTGTTCCCACCAAGGGAGTCACTCCCGCCTCCCTTGCCCCGGCCTTCCTCGCAATTCCTAACAGCCAGTCAGCTGATTGGGGTTCCTGGGAGTTGGAAGTCCAAAGCACCTGAAGGGCCAAAGTTTGCCCAGGCCCGCACTAGAACATCATAGCACATCATGTATTGAGGAACATCGTTTTCTGCAGAACTGGTAGAAAGGCAGGCTTCATCATCATCACCTCCTTCTCTCCTCCCTTTCCCCTTCCTCTCCCCTTCCTTCTTTCCTCTTCCTTCCTTCCTTTCTCCCCCCTTCACCCTTTCCTTCTCTCCTTCCTTTTCCCTCCCTCTCTCCCCTTCCTTCTTTCCTCCATTCTCCCCTCCCTCTTCCTTCCTTCCTTTCTCCCCCTTCACCCTTCCCTTCTCCTTCTCCTCTCCTTCCTTTCCCCCTCTCTCCCCTTCCTTCATTCCTCCACTCTCCCTATTCCTTCCTTCCTTCCCTTCCTTCCTTCCTTCCTTCCTCCCCTTCACCATTTCCTTCTTCTCTCCTTCCTTTCCCCCCCACTCTCCCTTCCTTTTCCTCCACTCTCCCTATTTCTTCCTTCCTCTTCCTTCCTTTTCCTTCCTCCCCTTCACCATCTTCTTCTCTTCTTCCTTTTCCCTCCCTCTCCCTGAAGTGGGGAGACACTTCATCCCCTTCCTTCTTTCCTCCATTCTCCCTCTTCCTTCTTCCTCTTCCTTCCTTCCTTTCTCCCCCTTCACCCTTTCCTTGTCTCCTTCCTTCCCTCCTTCCTTCCTTCCTTCCTTCCTTCCTTCCTTCCTCTTCTATTCTTTTCCCCAAGTCTTCCTTTCCTTCTCCTTCCTTTTCACTTCCCTCTCCTCCCTTCTTTCTTTTCCCTTCATTATTTTTTTCCTCACTCCCTCCCTTCCCATTTCCTTCTTTCTTTTCCCCTCCTTGTCTCTCTCCTGCTTTTCTTTTCTTCCTTTTCCATAGTTTGTTCTTCTTTTCTTTCTTCCTCTCCCCCTCCCTCCTTTATTTCCTCTTTCTTTCTTTCTTTCTTTCTTTCTTTCTTTCTTTCTTTAGGGACGCTATGCCTCTTGGGAGGCAGAAGGGGTTCAAAACAGTGGGGTATTTATTTCCTCCGGAATGAAGCCCCCCAACCACTGGGAACCTCTTTCTTTTTCTCCCCTGCAGGTGGTCTACATGGGGGTGGTCCTCTACGCCCCGGCACTGGCCCTCAACGCAGGTGAGTCGGGCCCTGACCCTGGGGCCTCGCAGAAGGGACCCTTGGCTGGACCCTCAAGCAATGGGTCAAGGGGAGGAGAAGTGGGGGTGGGGTCTCCCCCATGTTGAGGGGGCCATTCAGCACCTGGTCCCCCCCCCCCCCACACACACAATTTCCTGAGGAATATTTAGTACATACCTAATACAGAGTAGAGGTCAGCTCTGCGTCCACAAAATGCAGGTGCTTCTCCCCTCCCCACGTTTCTTGGCTGCAGTGACCAACTTTGACCTCTGGGTCTCCGTCCTGACCATCGGCCTGGTCTGCACCCTCTACACAGCCCTGGTGAGTGCGTTGGGGGGGCATGGGACCCTTACGGACCCCCACAAAGGCCTCCCTTGTTATGTTATCCCCCTCCTGCCTTGGACCCCCCAACTGACCCTCAACCTCTCCATTCCCCCCTCCTTTTCAGGGCGGCCTGAGGGCCGTGATCTGGACGGACGTCTTCCAGACCTTTGTGATGTTTGCGGGTCAAGTGGCCGTGATCGTGGTGGGGACGATCAAGGTGGGCGGCATGGGGCGCGTCTGGAAGCTGGCGGCCGAGGAGGGAAAGGTGTCCGGCATTGAGTGAGTGCGCCCCCGTGATCCTTATCCTGCCTCACCCCTTGACCCTCATCAAGCCCCCATTGCCCCCCTCAATATCCCTCTCCTTGTTTCAGGGTGGCCCCTATAGTATACATATATTATTATTATTTAATAATCCAGCATTTATATCTTGCTTGCTGTGACATACTGTGTTTTTGTGTCAATAATAAAAATATTATTAATAATAAAGTAATAATATTAATAATATATTATTATATTAATATATATTTTATTATTAACTAGCTTGGGGACCCGGCGGTGCCCGGGTTATTTGAGGAAGGCATTGTGTGCCAAGGTTGGTTCCTATTAGATGTTTATCTGGCTCGCAGTGGTCTCAGGAACTTAGTGAAGGTACCGCAAGTCCCATTGGCCATGGCCCACCCCCCTCCAAACAGCACCAGGATGCAGAGTGGGTCATGGGGGCTCTGTGTGTCACGTTTGGTCTTGATCATTCTCTGGATGAGGGTTGCAGCGGTCTCGGAAGGTGAGTGAAGGTATTTCAAGTCCCATCATCTGTGGTCCATCCTCCTTGAAGCAGCACCAGGGTGTTGAGTGGGTCAAGGGGGCTCTGTGTGCTAATTTTGGTCTGTATTGGTCATTGGGTGAGGGTCACGTTGTGAAGTGGGCCATTGGGCCCCTGTTTGCCAAGTTTGGTCCTGATCCGTCACTGCTGTGGGCCGCAGTGTCTGACTGCCTGAGGCCTTTCCTTTTCCCTCTGAGTCACCTTAGAATGTTGGAATGTGGATGGCCAATTGGAGTCCTTTATGCAGATACCATTTCAGTGGCAACCAATCCCCCCGTAGAATGTTGGAGTTCAGAGGCTGGCCAATCAGAGTCCTTTATGCAAATAATCCCATAGTGGCAACCTATCGAAACGCTGTCACATATTCTTTGGCACCTTTGCACCTCCCAGAAAATGAACATTCCATTTCTAATGGAAAAAAACTGTCTTTTGGCTAACTCAAGCATTCAGTTGCATTCTGTTTTGCTGGCCAATCAGAGTCCTTTATGCTAATTTTCTCTCAGTGGCAACCAACGCCCTCTGTCTGGTACCTTAGAGTGTCGGAGTTCTGAGGCTGGCCAATCAGTGTCCTTTATGCAAATAATCCCACAGTGGCAACCAATCGAAACGCTGGCACATATTCCTCCCTCCGCACCACCGCACCTCCGCACTGCCGCAAACACTGACTTTTATTATATACATAGATGATGATAATAATAATAATAATAAAAATATTATTTTATTTCTCCCCTTCTCATGGCTCAAGGTGGGCAACAGAATAATTAAAACACATAAACAGTGTAATGATGCTACAAACACACATATTAAAATGTATTTCTGTAATATATATATATATATTTAAAACATATTTATATTAAAATACATGCAGTTGGGATTTTGGGGTGTCTGGGTAGTTCATATCGTACAAGTCTCATGACACAAAGCACAGGCATGGGCCAAATTTGGCCTTCCCTCCAGATGTTTTGGACTTCAACTCCCATAATTCCTATATATATATATATATATATATATATATATATATTATTCATTCAGGCAACAACAACAACAAAAACAGAAACGCAACCCACCACAACATAAATTTACAAACATAGACATATACATACACATGACCATAGACGTAAACATAAAATCATCACCCCCCTCCCTTGCCCTCCCTCCACCCATCACCACACACCTAACATACACATTCCCCTGTTACCCTCCTTGTCCGTTTTGCAGAGGTTCTTAACTTCATTAGATCACTACACAGAAGGGTGTACCTTACCTCCCCTTTCTGTGTTCTGTACTTAATTGTCCTGTTCAGTCTTACCTTCAAATCTGGATTATTATTCATCATATTAACTTATATTTCTTCAGTTTGAGGTAGCTAATATACTTACTCCAATCTGTCCTATTTTCGAGTGCCCTGTTTTGTGCTACTTTCTGTGTAAGCAAGTCCATATTCATTATGTCGTATACTTTTTTTAACCAGTCCTGATATGTTGGTACATCTTTTAATTTCCAGAATCTGGCCAGACTTATTCTTGCTGCAGAGGCCAAATAAAAGAAAATTTTGTCGTCGTTTTTATCTAATTCGAAATCAAAAATTCCCAGCAGGAAGTACTCTGGTTTGAAATCAAATTTCTTTCCCAAAATTTCTTTTGACCTCTTGAATATCTCCCACCAGTATTTCTTTACCACTTTACAATCCCACCACACATGGAAGTATGTACCCACATTTGCTCCACATTTCCAGCATTTCGCATTCAGTTTTCCTTTACTAAACTTCGAGAGCTTTTCCGGTGTTAGGTACCACATATAAAATACTTTATACCAGTTTTCTTTTATCTCAACAGCATAGGTATATTTTAATTTTTTGCACCACACTTCCTCCCATTTACACAGGTCTATGGTGTGTCCCACCAGTCTGGCCCACTAAATCTTTCGCCTTTTAACTCCCATAATTCCTAACGGCCGCTGTGAGGGATTGTGGGAGTCGAAGTCCAAAACACTTGGAGGGAGGGCCAAAGTTTGCTCAGGCCTGCTTTAGCCAAAGCCTTGATGCTTTGGCCGCTGAAAGAAACCCACGCTGGTGCCAGTCGAGGTTCCAAGGGGAGGGGGCTCCATTCAGGGGGTGCCACCTTTCCAAGGGGAGGGGGCTCCATTCAGGAGGTGCCACAGTTCCAAGGGGAGGGGGCTCCATTCAGGGGGTGCCACAGGCAAGGAGCAGACCCTTGGCCAGCTTAGAGGTTTGAATGCCATTGCCTTGGGCTGGACCCTTGACCAAACGGGCCTCTTTCTCTTCTTGTCCCTCCTCCTGCTCCAGCCTGAACCCGGACCCCTACGAGCGGCACACCTTCTGGACCCTGGCCTTCGGGGGTGTCTTCATGATGCTCTCCCTTTACGGGGTCAACCAGGCGCAGGTCCAGCGGTACCTGAGTTCGCGCTCGGAACGGCAGGCCATCCTGTGAGTGACCCTTGGCATTGGTGGGGGTGGGGTGGGGGGCGCAAAGGACACCGTGCAACGGGCATAAATACGCACACAAACCAAAGCTCTGTAGTTGACCAGAGTGAAGTAGAGCCAAGATGAGGCACCCTGTTTACCTTCTTGGCGCTTCTCCTGGCGCTCCGTCCTTCGCTCCAGGGCCTCCTTGTTCCAAAACAATGCTCTGTTTCCCAAACTTATCTGCTGCGCTTGCCTCTCCCTCCCTCCCTCCCTCCCACGAGTCTCCTTCGTGCCACCACGCTCTCTCTTCACCTCTCAAACACATCTCTTTTTTTTGTGATTAATCTGTTATTTATTTATTTACAGTATTTATATTCCGCCCTTCTCACCCCGCAGGGCGGATCACTGTGCATGCATACATGGCAAACATTCAATGCCATAGATCAGGGGTCGGGAACCTTTTTGACTCGGAGAGCCATGAAAGCAAAATATTTGGAAATTTATTTCAGTGAGAGCATATAACATATATAATATATTTTAACACTGAATTTAACTAAATGTGAGTCTATACCAGGGCTGTCCAACTTCTACTGGCCCAGGGGCCTGAATTCTGGTCACTGATGACCTGGGGGGGCCGTAGGGTCTGCCCCGCCCCCGGCTCTGCCCCTGCCCCTGGCTCCGCCCCCACCCTGGCTCCGCCCTCTCCCCCGGCACCCTCTCCCCTTATTTTTATTTAATATTCAATATATTTAATTCCATGCTACCCTCTCACCTTGTTTTAATTTAATATTAAATATATTTAATTCCATTTTCCCCTCCCCCCTTATTTTAATGTATCCCATCTCCCCTTATTTCATCTTTAAATATATTTAATTTGATATTTAATACATGAGGGGAGATGGGGGGAGGGAATGAGGAGCCCCCTGAGGAGCCCCCTGCTTCGGCCTACCTTTTCCAAACGCGCAGGATCCAGGAGTACCCGGACGACAAGAGAGGCGACGACCGACTGAGTCGAAGAAGGTCCTAATCGCGTCTGTGGGCCTCAGCGATCCAGTAGTAGAGTAGCCGAAGAGTATCGCGAGAATACGCAATCCACACGGGATTTCGCTGTCTCGCGTTGACAGCGAAATCCCGTGTGGATTGCGTATTCGCAATACTTGCTTGAACCCGGAAGTAGGTATTTTTTAAAAAAAATATTATTTATTTTATTTTTTCAATTTTTATTTTTTATTAAAAAGCTTAGGGGGCCGTAGGGAAGGGGCTGGGGGCCGTATACGGCCCCCGGGCAACCAGTTGGGCAGCCCTGGTCTATACGTACATCCTATGAGAAAAGGATTCCCCCGGCAGAATGAGGGGACACTTCAGACCTGGCTCTGCAAAAGGCACGCTCAGGACTCTGGGAAGGAAGAGAAGACGGAAGGAAGGAAGGAAGGAAGGAAGGAAGGAAGGAAGGAAGGAAGGAAGGAAGGAAGGAAGGAAGGGGAAATAAAGGAGGGAGGGGGAGAGGAAGAAAGAAAAGACAACCGAACTATGGAAAAGGAAGAAAAGAAAAGCAGGAGAGAGTCAAGGAGGGGGAAAGAAAGAAGGAAACGGGAAGGGAGGAAAGGAATGGGTGAAGGGGAGAAAGCAAGGAAGAGGGAGAACGGAGGAAAGAGGGAAGGGGAGAGAGGGATGGAAAAGGAAGGAAAGAAGGAGAAGGAAAGGATGAAGGAGAGGAAGGAAGGAAGGAAGAGGGAGAATGGAGGAAAGGACGGGGAGAGAGGGAGGCAAAAGGAAGGAGAGAAGGAGAAGGAAAGGGTGAAGGGGAGAAGGAAAGGAAGGAAGAGGAAGGAAGGAAGAGGGAGAATGGAGGAAAGAGCAGCGAGGGATGAGGAAGAGGCAGTGATGCCGGCGTGGAAGCGGAAGTCGCGGCACATTTGTATTACTCCTCCCCGCTGTGTGCTGGGAAACCGAGGCCCGGGCTGTTCTGGAGAGCCAGATGCAATCATGAAAAGAGCCACATCTGGCTCCTGAGTCATAGGTTCCCTACCCCTGCCATAGATACACAACATATATAGACAGAGACACAGAGGCTATTTAACATTCCAGCTTCATGAGGGTATGCTACACTATATTTATTTATTTATTTATTTATTTACAGTATTTATATTCTGCCCTTCTCACCCCTCAAGGGACTCAGGGCGGATCGCTGTGCATACATACATGGCAAACATTCAATGCCATAGATGCACAACATATATAGACAGAGACACAGAGGCTATTTAACTTTCCAGCTTCATGAGGGTGTGCTATTTTGAATTCCGGCCACCGGGGGAGCTGTCGCTTCACCGTCCACTTGTCCACAAGTTCCATCTTGCCTCCTGCACTGTGCTTATAATATAATATTATATAATATTTTATATATATATATATATATATATATATATATATATATATATAAAGGAAGAGCCGTCATGTGAAGACTACCTCAAACTGAGAAACCTTACAACGCAGAAACACAAAACTTGCCAACAGAAATAGGCCTCAAGCAAGGTACGTTTGTAGCAAAGAATCTTCCCCCCCAAAACCTAAAAGGCCCCCAAAACAACGAGTAAAAATAAAACTACATTTCCCAGCATCCTCCAGGGCTGCCAAAGACTCTCCCAGCCTCTACATTCTGACAACATGATTGGCTGCCAATAAGGGCGAATTTGCATAACTGCTGCACTGGCCAGCCAACATGAACATTCCGACCCATAGCAAACTGTCAGAGGAGTGCCAGAGCCTCCTCCAACACTTTCAAATCAGAAGCCCATGATGGAGATCAACACCATTCAAGGGGAGCTCTTCTTCCTTTCCCAAAAGATCTCCAGTGGCTTGGAATTCCACATTAATAAGAGGACCATCCAGCAACAATGGGGTTTGCCAAGGAGGGTGCTCCAGCCCCTCTATATGCCGGCTCCAAGGGATGGAGGTCATCACCAAGTACCTTCTGATGCCCAGCGCTGGAAGAGCTCCCTCAGATGGCCTGTCCATGAGGAAAGCCTCCTCGGACATCGACCAATGGGTGCAAAAGACACAGAGCAGGACATCTTGAAAAAGAGAGGAGCAGAAAGTAAGCTAGACATGAAGATCTTGAGAAAGGTGGCTAAAAAGGAGACGGAAAGGATTTTTAACAGTCCCCCAACAGACACTGGACGCACCTGTGAAGATAGAGATCCCCTGACAGGACAAGCCCTCCCCAAGCTGATCCGTCCTGGCCGTGGTACAAGTCAAACCCCAAGGACTGCAGGCAAAGAGCTGAGGCACAAACATAACACACCCAGTTCACTAACAACAATCCCAACCCTTACAGACTCAGACTTTCTCGCATCTCCTAAATAGGGCACAGCAACACGTGCCGGGTACAGCTAGTATAATATAATATAATATAATACAATGTATATACATATAATATTGATAATATTATAATGTAATACAATATAATATCTCAAAACTTCATTCTTATGCGATCTTATTCTCTTCAGCTATATACACGTGTGCATGCTCGCTCTCCTCTCTCTTCTGCACGTGCCAACAAACACCATCCCGGAGGACCATCAACCAGCACATGATGCTTGTCCTGCTTTGAGACTCACCCATGTGATGCAATGCCACATTGGTGGTTGTGTCACTCCCTCCCTGGTGCAAGCGCACACTTCTGGTTGCATCGGGCAGTTGCTTTATCACCTGGAGATGCCGGTATGTTTTGTGACCCACCTGCCCCCTCCTCTCCTGCTGAAGCCCCTTTGCTCTCCCTTCCCTTTGCCAGGTCCTGCTACGCGGTCTTCCCCTGCCAGCAGCTCGTCCTCTGCCTCAGCTGCCTGACCGGCCTGGTCATGTTCGCCTACTTCCACGAGCACCCGCTCTCCGAGGCCCAGCGCAAGGCCTCCCCGGATCAGGTCGGGCACCCCCCTCCCTCCCTCTCTCTGGACCCACAATTGGGGGGCTTCATGTGAGCCCCTTCCCCCACCCACCCCGTCCGCACTGGCACCCATTCAGGCGCTCCCCTCCCACACTTGTGCCTTTGGATGCGCGTTCACAGCATCGTGGCTTCATCCTGAGGGTTTATCTCCTCCTCGCACACTCTTGTGATTTTCACGTTTTTTAATTATTCATTTTCAGATAGTTCCAAGTTCAATCCTGTTTTAATGTTTAGAGTCTTTAGGTTTTACGTTGTATTCCTTATACAGCTTTGGGTTTCTTTCAGACCAAAACATAACAATAGCCATTTATGAACACCCTTGCACACTTGTGCCTATCTGTTGCACATTTATGCGCCCATGCAGGCAGCTCTGTCTTGCCTGGTCTGTCTTTGCACACTTGTGGTTTTGATGTATTTCCACACTTGTGGTTTTGATGTGCTTGCACACTTGTTGTTTTGATGTGCTTGTACACTTGTTTTGATGTGCTTACACACTTGTTTTGATGTGCTTGCACACTTGTTGTTTTGATGTGCTTGCACACTTGTTGTTTTGATGTGCTTGCACACTTGTTGTTTTGATGTACTTGTACACTTGTTTTGATGTGCTTGCACACTTGTTTTTTATGTGCTTGCACACTTGTTTTGATGTGCTTGCACACTTGTTGTTTTGATGTGCTTGCACACTTGTTTTGATGTGCTTGCACACTTGTTGTTTTGATGTGCTTGCACACTTGTTGTTTTGATGCGCTTGCACACTTGTTTTGATGCGCTTGCACACTTGTTGTTTTGATGTGCTTGCACACTTGTTGTTTTGATGCGCTTGCACACTTGTTGTTTTGATGTGCTTGCACACTTGTTTTGATGTGCTTGCACACTTGTTTTTATGTGCTTGCACACTTGTTTTGATGTGCTTGCACACTTGTTGTTTTGATGTGCTTGCACACTTGTTTTGATGCGCTTGCACACTTGTTGTTTTGATGATGCACTTGCACACTTGTTTTGATGTGCTTGCACACTTGTTTTGATGTGCTTGCACACTTGTTGTTTTGATGTATTTTCACACTTGTTTTGATGTACTTGCACACTTGTTGTTTTGATGTAAACTGTATTCATTTTCAGATAGCTGCCAGTTTGCTCCTAGTTCAATGTTTATACTCTTTAGATTTAACATTGGATTGTGTTGTCTTTGCAACGGTTTGTCCCTTTGGGCCTCCTTAAGGCCAAAAAAGAGGGATATATAATAATAATAATAATGTTATTATTATTACTACAAGAGTTGGAAGTGACAGAACAAATAAACAACAACAACAATAATAATGTGATCCAATACAACAGCCAGCATAGTGATCTTGTATGTTGTTGTTATTGTTAATATTATTTGAAATACAACAAACAAGATCACTATGCTGGCTGTTGTATTGGATCACACATTATTGTTGTTGTTTATTTGTTCTGTCGCTTCCAACTCTTTGTGACCTCATAGTAATAATAATAACATTTATGATTATTATTATTATATATCCAACAAGATTAGTCCACAGCAAACAAGGTCACTATGCTAGCTTTTGTATTGGATCACACAAAATCCAAGTGTCTAGAGAAAATAATGTGTGCAGATGTTGTTGTTGTTATTGTTATTATTTGAAATACAAAAACAACAACAATAATGGTGTGTGATCCAATACAAAAGCCAACATAGTGACCTTGTTTGCTGGGGACTAATCGTGTTGGGTATATAATAATAATAATAATAACAACAGCTTATGAACACCCTTGCACACTTATGCATGCCCCCTGACACACTTGTGCATGCCTCCAATGCACACTTATGCACCCTTGCCTGGCCTGCCGTACTAGCCCAGCTGAGAGAGAGGTCACTCCAGGACCCCAATTTGTCACTTGCCCCTCTTCCACTGTTGTGCCTCCCACACATCAGTTCTCCGTCATTCACCAATTGTGTCCTGATTGTGACCTGTCTCCGTCCATGCAGATGGTGCTCTACTTTGTGATGGACGTCCTGCGGGAGGTGCCCGGCCTCCCCGGCCTCTTTGTGGCTTGCCTCTTCAGCGGCTCCTTGAGGTGAACACTGCCCCTCCCCTTTGACCTCCTTCTTTGGGTGGCCGTGACCTCCGCTGACCCTCCTCCCTCCCTCCCTCCCTCCCGCCCTGCAGCACCATCTCCTCGGCCTTCAACTCGCTGGCAACGGTGACCATGGAGGACCTGATCCGCCCGCATGCGGCCGGCATCTCCGAGGGACGGGCCACTCTCTACTCCAAGCTTCTGGGTGCGTTGCTCGGGGGCCGGAGGGTCCCTGGTGGGGTTTCCACATTGCCCTCTTCCCGTCCCCTTGACGCCACCTCCACTTCTCCTTCCAGCGCTGGCCTATGGCCTCCTCTGCCTGGGCATGGCCTACATCTCCTCCATGATGGGCCCCGTCCTGCAGGTAAGGCGGGCAGTGTGGCCACCCACGCTTGGGCCTGGTCAGTGGCCGGAGGGTCACTCCCTCCTTCAGCTGGGGAGGGGCAGCCTTCACCTGGGGTTGCTCTTTCCCCTGGGGTTGGTCTTGCTCTCAAACCAATGGAATCAATAGGTTTGGGTTGGTATTGTGGGGGGTGGGGGCGGGGCATGACCCCTTGTTTGCTGCCTTTCTTTGCTTGTCTTAGGCAGCCATCAGCATTTTCGGCATGGTGGGCGGCCCGCTGCTGGGACTCTTCTGCCTGGGCATGTTCTTCCCGTGCGCCAACTCTGTGGTGAGATAATATAATTTAATATCATATATTATTAATATCAATAATTACATATAATATGAACACATTTGCATAATTTAAGTGAGGGGTGGGTTGGCACTCCTCCCTCCGCTCCCCTGAAGAGGGAGGGGTCTTTGCCAAGGGGTTCTAGGGAGGGCAAGGGGGGGGGTCTCGTGGGCACATGGACCCTCAACGGCATGGCCATGTCCTGCATTCCCTCTCCCCCCAGGGTGCCGTCTCTGGCCTGGCTGCGGGGCTGGCCATGGCCTTCTGGGTGGGCATCGGGGGCATCGTGGCCAACATACAGGCCTCGACCCCCACGCCCCCCGGCCTCCCTCCACTCAACGGGAGCCTGACCACGCCCTCCATGGCCACGCTGATGACCTCCACCAGGGCCCCCGAGAGGTAAGGCGGGGCTGTGGGGGGGCGAGTGGGTGGGAGGCAACCGTGACCTCAAGGGACCGGCAATGGGGCCGTGAAAGTGTTTGGTGGCACTCGTTTGGGCAGGAACAACACTCGGTGGCGACACCACTTTTGTTCCTGGGTTATCAATGTCACTCCCTAATTGGTTCGATCTTGAAAAGATGGGGAAAGTTTATTAAACGGCCAAAAGATCGCCTTTGCGGGAGGGACACCCTATAGCACATTATATTATACCATAATATACTGTATATACTCAAGTATAAGCCTAGTTTTGAGCCCTTATTTTAGGATGAAAAAGTCCCCCTCGGCTTGTACTTGAGTCAAGGTTATTTCTTATTTTACTTTGTTGTTGTTATTATTATTATTATTTACATTTATCATTTCACTCTATTATTACATTTATCATTTTACTGTTCCATTATTATTGCATTTATTATTTTACTCTATTATTATTATATTTACCATTTTACTGAACCATTATTATTACATTTATTATTTTACTCTATTATTATTATATTTACCATTTTACTGAACCACTATTATTACATTTATTATTTTATTCTATTATTATTATATCTATTATTTTACTCTATTATTACATTTATTATTTTACTGTACCATTATTATTACATTTATTATTTTACTCTATTATTATTATATTTACCATTTTACTGAACCACTATTATTACATTTATTATTTTACTCTATTATTATTATATTTACCATTTTACTGAACCACTATTATTACATTTATTATTTTATTCTATTATTATATCTATTATTTTACTCTATTATTACATTTATTATTTTACTGTACCATTATTATTACATTTTTTATTTTACTCTATTATTATTTATTATTTTACTGTACCACTCTTATTACATTTATTATTTTACTCTATTATTATTATATTTACCATTTTACTGAACCACTATTATTACATTTATTATTTTATTCTATTATTATATATATTATTTTACTCTATTATTATTACATTTATTATTTTACTGTACCATTATTATTACATTTATTATTTTACTCTATTATTATTATATTTACCATTTTACTGAACCACTATTATTACATTTATTATTTTACTCTATTATTATTATATTTACCATTTTACTGAACCATTATTATTACATTTATTATTTTACTCTATTATTATATTTAACAGTTTACTGAACCATTATTATTACATTTATTATTTTACTCTATTATTATATGTATTATTTTATTATTATTTACATTTATTATTTTACTGTACCATTATTATTACATTTATTATTTTTACCATTATTATTACATTTATTATTTTACTCTATTATTATTATATTTACCATTTTACTGAACCATTATTATTACATTTATTATTTTACTCTATTATTATATGTATTATTTTACTCTATTATTATTACATTTATTATTTTACTGTACCATTATTATTACATTTATTATTTTACTGTACCATTATTATTACATTTATTATTTTACTCTATTATTATTATATTCACCATTTTACTGAACCATCATTATTACATTTATTATTTTATTCTATTATTATATGTATTATTTTACTCTATTATTATTACATTTATTATTTTACTGTACCATTATTATTACATTTATTATTTTACTCTATTATTACTACATTTATTACATTTCCATTATTTAACTCTACTACTATTATTATGTTTATTAAATAATGGAAATGCATATATGCAAATATATGCAAATATATGCACATATATCCAAATATATGCACAAACATACCACATATACATAGACTGAGCCACAGCAATGCCTGGCAGGGGACAACTAGTCCATATAAATAAAAATATAATGTTCGTTTGTGGGATTAACATAACTCGAAAACCACTGGGCGAATTAACACCAAATTTGGATGCCAGGCCCCTCTCAGGCCAATGAGTGACCATCACCCATAAAACACTGGAAAACACAGTGGAAGGGACTTTAAAAGCAATAATAATAATAATAATAATAAATACATTACAATGTATGCCCAAAACCACATATATACACATATACACAAAACACATATACACCGACGGGCTACAGCAACACATGTCATATAAAAGAGTCCCTGGGCCTTAAGGATGACTTTCCTGCCTGCGCATTGCAGAGAAGGGCCTTGCAGGCCTCCCTTAAAGGGCCACGCAGCACTACCAGGCCACCCATCAAGGGCACACAGGAAGGGGGTTCCCCACCCCTTTATCTGCCTGTTCCATGGTGGGGCATTCCCTCCATTGTTCCAGGGGGCTTCCCAGTGTTTGCTTAGCCTGGCCGGAGAGGCTGCCCTGCTGTCAATGCAATGCAAAGGATTCTGGGATGCCCCCCCCCCCCTACACAAACAAATACTGGACTTGGAGGTCCTTGGTTTGCTTTGGGCCGAAGCAAGGAAGGACCGTTGCAGTGGCGACTCAAATGGCACCACGTGACATTCATTTCGCAATGTGGACGGGGGCCCTAGGATGCTTCCGACAAGGGCCTTGAAGGATCAGGCCTTCGGGGCCCGGTTGCGGCTGCCCTTGGCTCCCTTGGCTTTTCCAAACAGGGAAGGGGCCAAAGTCGTCCTTCCTTCTGTTGCGGCGAATGCTAAACCAGGGTTAAAGGGGAAGCGGAGCAGAACGGCCGCAGAGTGCTTCCCACAGCACGGCGACCTTTGGCCGAACCAGGATTGCATGGTCAGCAGGCCACTGAAGGGGGCAGCAAGGGGGGCCCTGCGGCCGGAGCGCCCCAAAGACCGTCTCACCCAAGGGCTGTGTTGGGCAGTCTTCCCCCAGAACTCCCATGGGGCAGAATAGGATGCTGGGGAGCTGCGGTCCGAGCGCCCCTTCTGGCCCAGCCTTGCCCACACTGACCGCTCACCTCTCTTTCCTTCCTGCCTGTTCCTGGCCTGAAAGTGTTATTTCCTGTTTCATTGCACCGTCTTTACTTCAAAAGTAGTTGCTCTTTTTTATAATTATTATTCTATTTATTTACATACATTAACAACTTACAGTGTAAACGAAACTTTTTTTCGAACACCGAAGCCCACCACCGAGGCCTGAACAAGGATCCTTTCCT
This sequence comes from Anolis apletophallus, assembly GCA_030556195.1. Lineage (NCBI taxonomy): Eukaryota > Metazoa > Chordata > Lepidosauria > Squamata > Anolidae > Anolis > Anolis apletophallus. Next base: position 1,104,981 of record JARBWK010000003.1, on the reverse strand, counting down.
TATTATTATTATTATTACTATTATTATTATTATTATTATATATTTATAAATCAACCATTAATCAAAGGTCAGATCCAAAATGCCTGACCAACAAGCTTATATTGTTTCCCATTCTCACACTATAGACCAGTGTTTTCCAACCTTTTTTGAGCTGTGGCACACTTTTTTACATTTGCAAAATCCTGGGGCACACCACCAACCGAAATGACACAAAATGAGACTCTAACACAGTCATACATAGAGTTAATATGTTTTTAAATGTAATTATACACTCAGTGTGAAACTTGAGCCTGTTTCGATGAACTCAACATAGATATCCTGGCAGGAATGGCAGAAAGACACAAACTCCCCACACAGAACTCCCATAACCAAGAGAAAATACTATAAGAGTTTGGTGGGCATTGACCTTGAGTTTTGGAGTTATAGTTCACCTATGTCCAGAGAGCACTGTGGATTCAAATAATGTTGGATCAGGAACCAAACTTGGCATGAATACTCAATATGCCCAAATGTGAACACAGATGGAGTTTGGGAAAAATAGACCTTGACATTTGGGAGTTACAGTTTCTGGGATTTATAGTTAACACAGAAACAAAGAGCATCCTGAACTCTTGCAACAATGGAATTGAACCAAACTTGGCACACAGAATTCCCATGACCAACCAAAAATACTGGAAGGGATTGGTGAGCATTGGCCTTGAGTTTTAGCCTGTGCAGCTCCTCAGGGGTCAGCGGGGCGTCCCAGACGGGCATCTCGGGGCGGCGGGCAGGGAGCTGGAGAGAGGCCGAGAGTGGTTTCGCTCGCACCGGGGAGGAGGGAGGGGCAGGGCCCTGCGGGGAGCCTTTCTCCCGGTTCATGGCTCCGCCAAGCCCGGCGGAAGATGCGAGCCGGCCAAACTAGGCTCCCAGGCCCTCCCTGGCAGTTGGAATAGGCCGGCTGGCTGGCGCGTGAAGAGGAAATGACCGAAGGTGGTGGCGCCCCAGCCCCTTCTTCGCCACCGCCTGGCCCTTCGTCGTTGTCCTCCTCCTTCTCCAAGCAGCAGCAGCAGGAGTTCGGCAGGAGGGGGAGCAAGGGGGGGAAGAGAGGTTTTCCGCGGCACAGCAGGTGATCCGTCACGGAACAGTAGTGTGCTGCGCAATAATGGCTGGGAAGCACTGCTCTAAAGCATATTTCATAAAAAAAGTAGTTGTTCTACTCCAGAAACTTTGTTTTTTGGGCCACAAACTACGTCGAATTGGCTGAGACGCCATTAATGTGCTACGCATAGCAGGATGATGTCCTTCCCACACAAAAAAATACATTTTTGCAGTTTAATAAACATTTCCCATAAAGGTTAGGAAATAATGACACTGATAACCCAGGAACAAAAATGGTGTTGTCCTTCTAGCCTTTGAGCTAATGGCGGAGGGCTCGCAAAACGGTTGGAAGGCAACGCACAGAAAAACCCATGTGATAAAATGTTAAAATAAGCCAACTTAAGCTCACGTTGATTTTCAAAGGCTTCAGTATGTTTCCGACTTATAGTGTGGCCCTCGGGTGAACCTGTCGCAACGTCCAGGTGCTGAGAGAGTGTGACCCACTCAGGATCTCCCAGTGGAGTTTCATGGCCGGTTGCGGGGTTGGGTCAGGTCCCCACCTCCTCAGAAAGCAGCCCAGAGACCCCCAAGGAGTGCGGGAGGGTCTGGCCTTGGGGTCAAGGGGTGGCTGACCTTTCTTCCCTCCCTCCTTCCCTCGCTGCAGGCTGACCGGGCTGCGCAAGTTCTACAACCTCTCCTACCTGTGGTACAGCGCACACAACTCCACCACGGTCATCGTCGTGGGGCTCCTGGTCAGCTTGATCACAGGTCAGTGGGGCATCTTAAAGGCCCTTTGAGAAGGCCGCCTGGGGGAAAGAGGGAGGGGGGAAAGGGAGGAAAGTGGGTTGCTACGAGTTTTCTGGGATGCCTGGCCATGTCCCAGCATCGTCGTCATCATCATCACCGTCATCACAACTTTGTGTTTGTCCCCCGCCTGCATCTCCCCGAAGGGACTCGGTGCGGCTGACATGAGAATAAGCGCAATCAACATAGTTAAGATATAACACATTAAAATTCATAAAACACATCATAAACAATAAAAAACAGTTCCATAACACTATGTTTACATTAGTGCTATGGCAATAATATAACATAAAATTTTGATAATATTTTAATGTAAAACAATAAAATACTATTAATAATAATATATTGTAGTTATATATTTTATATTACCTGTAATATTACTAATAATATTACAGTATAATGTTCTAGTACAATGTAGTATATAATATTAATATTGTGCTATGGCAATGATATAATATATTGTATTTACATATAATATTGATAATATTATAATGTAACACAATATAATAAATAAATAAATAAATGGCATCCTCAGACGTCCTGTTGACAAGTGGCGTGTGTATATACATACAGAATAATGTCCCAGGTGGGAGAAAGAGGAAAGTGTTGGAAGTGGATCATGGGTGCCTTTCTTATGACCTCACCCACCTGTGTGGGGCTAGCCCCTTTCCCATTCGCTCTCCTAACCGGGCTCTCTCTCTCTGTCCCTCCCTCGATGGCCAGGCCCTACACGGGGTGAGGACGTCAACCCGCGGACCATCTTCCCGGTCCTGCCGCGGCTGCTCTGCTGCCTCCCGGAGAAGTACCGCCAGAAGCTGCGCTGCGGAGTCCCCGAGCCTGCCGAGGTGAGGAGTAGAAGGCATGAGGGGAGCCAGGGGTCAGTAGGTCGAAGGGCGTCCTAAGGAAGTGGGAGGGGGGTTGTTTCTTTTCTATGGAAAATTCCATAACCTATTGGAAATAAGCGCACCGTAACGTTACTGAAAAGATCAATGTCACGTCCGTTTGGCAAATGTGGGTCTGCATGAACACGTGGAGACTGCCTTTTGACAACCACTCGTCAAGGAAAGGCATGGCCTTGTTAGAAGTCAAAGAAACCCAAAGGCTACCTATAGTAACAAGCACAAACCCACAGGGTAGATCCACACTCAATCAATGTTAAAGTAACATAAAGAAGCACCACTGCAATGTAGTAAGGGAGGGAGTGTGTGCGCCTACGTCCGAAATCAACAATCTATATGACTAATTCTGTAAATATACACACAAACATAATACAATCTCAAGGCACCAACATTGGTGAAATAAATCTGGGTGTAGGTGAACTACAACTTCCAAACTCAAGGTCAATTCCCAAGCAAACCCTTTCAGTACTTTCTGTTGGAAATGAGAGTTCAATAGGCCAAGTTTGGTTCAATTCCATTGTTGCAAGAGTTCAGGATGCTCTTTGATTGTGTGTTAGCTATAAATCCCAGAAACTGTAACTCCCAAATGTCAATGTTTATTTTTCCCAAACTCCATCTGTGTTTGCATTTGGGCATATTGAGTATTCATGCCAAGTTTGGTCCTGATCCAACATTGTTTGAGTCCACAGTGCTCTCTGGATATAGGTGAACTACAACTCCAAAACTCAAGGTCAATGCCCACCAAACTCTTGCAGTATTTCCTCTTGGTTAAGGGAGTTCTGTGTGGGAAGTTTGTGTCTTTCTGCCATTCCTGCCAGGATATCTATGTTGTGTTCATCGAAACAGGCCCAGGTTTCACACTGAGTGTATAAATACATTCAAAAACATATTAACTATATGTATTACTGTGTTAGAGTGTCATTTTGTGTCATTTTGGTTGGTGGTGTGCCCCAGGATTTGGTAAATGTACAAAGTGTGCCGCGGCTCAAAAAAGGTTGAAAAACACTGCATGACACCACATCTATTGGGCGCCCCGGAGAGTGTTATTTACTGTGACACCATTTGCATTACCTTGGCTTGGGGTTTTCCGGAGAACCATTTATAGTGGTGCACCACACCATCTAGAACCCGGAAGCGTTGGCAAGGACACTGTATTTCCAGCTACATAGACCCTCCCTGAGGAGATTATAATATACAACATTAGTGCGCTCCTGGGAGGACCGTCGGAGCAGCATTGGTGCGGAGTTTTACATCGAAGGAGGCTGTGGGACATTACTGTATTACTAGTGCGGTGCAGAATTCGTTACTGGACACTTGACAGGCTCCGCCGCACTATACCACCCCCCTCCCATTGCAGGAGTACGATACAATGGGACATATACTGTAATCAAGGGCATTTTCGTGGACCAGAGATTTATTTCACCAATGTTGGTGCCTTGGGATTGTATTATGTTTGTGTGCATATTTACAGAATGAATCATATAGATTGTTGATTTCGGACGTAGACACACACACTCCCTCCCTTACTACATTGCAGTGGTGCTTCTTTATGTTACTTTAACACTGATTGAGTGCGGATTTACCCTGCGGGTTTGTGCTTGTTAGAAGTCAACCCTTTGAACGAGCGATATTCGTAAGCATTGATGTAATGGCACACAGGTAACTCGACTGTTAGACTGAAGAACCATGTCTTTAAACTGCCAGGAGATTCAAACTGCCAACCTTTAGGTCAGCGGTTCAGCAGGTTTAGGTCAGGGCTTAACACATTGTGACCACCATGACCCCAAAGGCGACTTCACAGAAGTGGAGGAAGAAGAAGAAGAGATGCCCCCTGGGGTCCCCTTTGTCCCGTCCCCTCACCTTGGACCGAGGCAGGCGGGACACTCTGTCCAAGGACGTCTTTACTTTGGGTGTCCTAGTGCCAAGGATATCATCTTGAGCTTGAGAATGAGACAAAACAATAGGGTGTGTTTTGAAATAACAGGGAACAGCCTGCCCGGCTCGTTGGGGTCATGTTGGGGTCACTTTGGAGAACTTTGGGGGGAAGTTGGGAGAGCGTCCTGCTACCCTTGCCCCAGCCAGGGGGAATGTTTCCACTTGGCCATTGGTCTCTCAGCGTCACCTTTCCCCCAGAAACTGGAATTCAATGCGCTCTGCTGGCAGAATAAAATGCAAGTGCAATTCAGCCGAAGGGACCAAAGGTCGGCGTGACACCGTCCGTGGCAATAACAATCCCAAGGCTGTCAATGAGTGTCGGCTTGGCTGTGATCAAAGGCACGGAGGGGCAGGGACCTTTTCTGATGAGCCATCACTTCTTATGACTCCTCAGCGCAGAGGGCTCGAGCGCGCCACATAATTGCACGTTTGAGCAAATGATTAAAAATAGGATTCCTTTGGAAGCGCACGTTCTGAAAATATTCAGTGAGGAAATATCACGCGGATATGGTATGCAGTGGAAGTCAATGTAAACAAACCTCATCCCCCACTGAAACATGGATTCCACATCTGCGAAGATACATAGGTGGTCCCTTGGGGCGTTGCGTCACGAGTGGGACGTCCGTAGCAAAGCTTGACATCGCTTGAACCAGTGGCACCATATTAATTAGGGGAAGCCTGGGAATTGTAGTTTTGCAAGCAGGACCGGATGAAGGTAAAAAAATTGTAGTAAGCAAACCTTTTTTTGCCGCCCCCTGGGTCTTCAGTGTGGTGGTGATAGCGCGCGCGCCGGAGCACGCATGCGCACAAACAGCTAGTTTCGCGCATGCGCAATTGGGACCGAGCGCTTCTGGTGTAGGGAGTAGTGAAACGCAATCCCAAGAGGATGAAAAGGACGGGGGAAGAGTGTGGTGATGATGGCGCGCGCGCCGGAGCACGCATGCGCACAAACAGCTAGTTTCGCGCATGCGCAATTGGGACCGAGTGCTTCTGGTGGAGGGAGTAGTGAAACGCACTCCCAAGAGGATGAAAAGGACGGGGGAAGAGTGTGGTGATGATGGCGCGCGCGCGCCGGAGCACGCATGCGCACAAACAGCTAGTTTCGCGCATGCGCCATTGGGACCGAGCGCTTCTGGTGGAGGGAGTAGTGAAACGCACTCCCAAGAGGATGAAAAGGACGGGGGAAGAGTGTGGTGATGATGGCGCGCGCGCCGGAGCACACATGCGCACAAACAGCTAGTTTCGCGCATACGCAATACACTCTTGGGAGTGCGTTTAGCAACTCCCTCCGCCAGAAGCGCTCCGACCCAATTGCATTGGGAGATGTTATGTTGCCAAATTTGGTATGATTCCGTTCATTGGTATTTTAGTATTTCAGCCTAACACGACAGCTCCTTTTTTATATATATAGATATATCTGTAGAATGATGCCCAGGGTGGGAGAACGGACCCTTGTCTGCTTTGACGCAAGTGTGGATGTTGCAATGAGCCACCTTGATTAGCATTGAGAAGCCTTGCAGCTGCAGGCGGGCACCCCCACGGATTGACTTTGCAGCTGCAAGGCCCCGGAAAGAGCGAGCGACCGAGGGATGGAGGGGGAAGCGGACTCAAGGGGCCACTCGCTCGGGCCCCAGCACACACGCACGCACACACCCCTCTTACCTTGCCCTCCCTTCCCCTCTCTCTCTCCCGGTGCCGTGAAAGCATTCCCTTTCCCCTCTCCTCCGGAAGTCAGCTCAGCGGGAAGTACATCGCCAGAGAGGCCTCTTTCTGCCACCTCTCTAGGAAGCACAGGCCGGCCCTCTCGCTGGACTTCCACCCGGCACAAACATGGTGGCTACGGGCAGGTGCCCCAAAAGGAGGCCAGTCTTCGCGTCAGAAGGACGGAACCGGAGCCCTAGAATGAGAGAAAGAGGGAGACTGGGGAGAGTGCCCACCCCCCTCCTTCCCTCCCCCCCTTCCGCTTTCCTCGGACTCCTCCCCCCGGAATCCACGGTCCTTGGGCCACGGCAGCTGAGGCTTCTGGGAGGGAAGGAAGGGCGGAAGGGAAGGCGGGGCCTGGGAAGGAGGGCCTGAGGGGGGGGCGGGAGAGAAGAGGATCCCCGTGGGGCCGACCCCCTCCCCTTCTCCGCCGGCCACAGCCTCTCACATGGGCGACTCCCTCCCTCCCTGCGTGGAAGGAAGGTCCTCCCAGGCAGTGGGGTCCCACTGGGGGGCGCCTGGCCCCATTTCCTCCCAGAAGCATGCTCTCCTGACCTTTCGGCCTCAGGGGCTGCGACATTTTTTTTTTTTTTGGTCAGTGATCTGCACCCCCCTCAGCTTGCGCCCCTAGGCCATGGCCTAGGTTGGCCTTATGGGTAATCTGGGCCTGGGTGTGTGTGTGTGGGGGGGTATCTGGAGCCCCCTGACCTCTGACCCTTCCTCCCCAGGACGAGGACTCCCCGCCTCCCCCCTCACTGACCGCAGAGAAGACCAGCAACGGGATGCTGAACGGACTTCCGGAGGGTCTTCCGATGGGAGACGGCACTGAGGAAGGAGAGCCCGGCGAGGAGGGCTTCGTCCGGGAAGAAGGGGCGCACGCCTTCGTCCTCAGGGAGACCTCCCTCTGACCTGGGCAGGCGGATGGACAGGTGGACAGACGGATGGACGGAAGACAAGCGGGGGGGGGGCTTCTCACGGGGGTCCCTCTGGTCTGGGATAGGAGCCCCCTTCTGTGCCAAAGGGTCTCTCTCTGTGCCAAAGGAGCCCCCGCTAGCATTTGTAAGGGGGGTCTTGGGGGGTCCCCCATCCTGACCGTGGGGGCCTAGTCCTTCTGCGCAGACGCATTCTGGGAGCCAATCAAGAGGTGCGCCTCTTCCCTTCTCTCCCCCCAAAGCAGACACCAAGCACAAGAGCCCCCGCCCTGCCCCAGCTCACCTGCCTCAGGTGTGTTTTGTTTATATTAGGGGAAGGGAAGGGGGGTCACCAAAGAAGCCATGTGACCTCCGTGTGGGGTCACCCTGCTGCTCTCCTTGCAGGCCTGAATCCCATTCTGCCAACAGGGGCCCCTCTTTCCTCTCGCGTGGGGCACTCAGAGGGCATCCAAACACCCCTTGTTCCAAAGTTGGGGGGTGAGGGTGCTGCAGGGTTGAGTGTGCGCGTGTGTGTGTGCGTATGTGTACATTCCCAACTCTGAGCCAGTTCCTTTACACCCGGAGTAAACAGGACCCTTGTCTTGCCCTTCCCCTTAGGAGGAGGGGGAGGACTCGTTATTTTGGGGGGCCAAGTGTTTGCGTGTGTGTGTGTGTGTCTCCCACACACACGGTTGTTTTTGTACCCCTCGTTCCGTGTCTGCCAGAAGTCGTTCTATTTTCCTTGTTTCTCGTCTTTTCAATGCTCAGCGGCCGGTTTTCTTCGCCACTGTCAGTAAAGATGGTTCTTGTTGGTGCCGAGAGGGTTTGAGTCCAATGTGTGTGTATGTGTGGCGGGGGAGGGGGGGCGTCCTCTGAAGTGTGTGTCCCACCTGCACAATCTCAGGCCTGGGCCAACTTAGGCCCTCCCCCTCCCTCCAGGTGCTTTGGACTTCAACTCCCACAATTCCTAACAGCTGGTAGGAATTTATTTATTTATTTATATAAATAATAAAAAAATATAATATTATAAATAAATAAATAAATAGTCTCCCACAATTCCTAACCCGGAGGGGGGGGGGGTGTCGTGAGGGGTGTGTCAGAGGGGTCACCAAAGACCCAAGGTCATGGGGGTTCTATGTGGGAAGTTTGGCCCGATTCTATTGTTGCTGGGGTTCAGAATGCTCTTCGGTTGCAGGTGAACTAAACATCCCAGCAACTACAACTCCCAAAGGTCAACGTCTATTTTCCCCCAAACTCCACCAGTGTTCACATTTGGGCATATTGGTGATTCATGCCATATTTGGTCCGGATCCATCCTTGTTTGAGTCCACAGTGCTCTCTGTGTGTAGGTGAACTACAACTCCCAAACTCAAGGTCAATGCCCACCAAACCCTTCCAGTATTTTCTCTTGGTCATGGGAGTTCTGTGTGCCAAGTTTGGTTCAATTCCATCATTGGTAAGAGTTCAGAATACGCTTCACTTGTAGGTGAACTAGAAATCCCAGCAACTACAACTCCCAAATGTCAAGGTGTGTGTTCCCCAAACTCCACCAGTGTTCACATATTGAGTATTCCTGCCAAGTTTGGTCCGGATCCATCCTTGTTTGAGTGCATAGTGCTCTCTGTGTGTAGGTGAACTACAACTCCCAAACTCAAGGTCAATGCCCACCAAACCCTTCCAGTATTTTCTCTTGGTCATGGGAGTTCTGTGTGCCAAGTTTGGTTCAATTCCATCATTGGTAAGAGTTCAGAATGCGCTTCACTTGTAGGTGAACTAGAAATCCCAGCAACTACAACTCCCAAATGACAAAATCCAACCCCCCAACCCCACCCGTATTCAAATTTGGGCAATCGGGTATTTGTGCCTAATTTGGTCCAGTGAATGAAAACACACCCTGCATATCAGGTTTCGACATGACGATTCACAACAGGAACAAAATGACCGTTACGAAGTAGCAACGAAAATAATGTGATGGTTGGGGGTCACCACCACGTGAGGAACTGGGTTCAGGGGTCGCTGCATTGGGAAGGATGAGAACCACTGACCTAGAGGGAGGGCCTAAACCCCTGTGCCAGCAGGACTGAAGACCGACAGGTCGCAGGTTCGAATCCAGTGAGAGCATGGATGAGCTCCCTCTGTCAGCTCCAGCTCCCATGTGGGGACATAAGAGAAACCTCCCACAAGGATGATAAAACATCAAAAAATCCAGGTGTCTCCTGGGCAACGTTCTTGCAGACAGCCAATTCTATCACACCAGAAGCGACTTGCAGTTTCTCAAGTCGCTCCTGACATGGGAAAAAAAACACTACAGCACGCTTTCCGAATTTCTTTCCTTCTCTTTCTTTCTACCTAGCTTCCTTCCTTAATCCCTCCCTCCCTTTCCTTTCATCTCTTTTCTTACCTGCTACCCCATCTTTTTCTTTTCTCTCCTCCCTCCTTTTGAGACAAACAGTTCTGACTGCCACTTTCACCTCAGAGAGTGAAGAGGGCACTGACTGGGAAACAGCTAGGAAGCTGTCTCTGAAGCCTGATTATTTCTAAGGCGTGAATTTAATTATTTATTTACCATATTTATATGAGCATGTTAGGAGCCAGAATTCTGATTGGCTACTGTCTGTAGCTTGCTGCTGAGATAAATGGTTCTAACTGCCACTTTCACCTCGGAGCATAGGCAAAGATATACTCATGGTGTACATAACAGGTATCAGCAACAGATGTCCTCCTAAAGCAGGCCTGGGCAAACTTTGTCCCTCCAGGTAAGTTTTGGATTGCAATTTCACAATTCCTAATGGCTGTTAGGAATTGTGGGAGTTGCAGTCCAAAACACCTGGAGGGAGGGAGGGCCCAAGTTGGCTCAGGCCTGTCCTAAAGCAATAGCCATGTGTCCAGTTCTGGACGAGCTGTTTGCCCTATTTCCCCGAAGCTGACAAGGCTGAGCTCCGTCCCTTGGGCCTCCGCCACTCAAGGCTTTGTGGTGCCTTGTGTTGTTGACATCTTGTTGGAGAGAGATTGCAAAATAAATGATTATAAACTCTTAAGAAGAGACGGACGGCTGAAAGAAGCCGAAGAACCAGAACAACGGCCAAGAGATCAAAGGGCAAGGCCATCACGCCCTGGAACACTCTGTCCCTGAGCTATCCATGCCATTCCTTCGTTGGGACTATGTCTCCTCATCAAAACATGGGGAAAAGTTTATGAAACTGCAGAAACTTTGTGGGAAGGACATCCGGTGGCAGCAGCACATTTGGCAATTTTCCAAGGGATACCACATCATTGAATGTCAACCAATTCAATATACGTTGCGGCAGCCACCAAAAAAACCCCACACACACACAAAGTGGCAGTTAGAACCGTTTCTCTCAGCAAGTTAGAGACAGTAGCCAATCTGATATTGTTGAAGAGTACATTAGGAATTTGGAATAATTGATTGCGCAACTTTGTGTAACTAAAACACACACTAATTTTGTTTAAAATGTGAATTCTGTTAATTCATACATGAAAGACTCAAGTTCAAAACAACAACAAAACACAACTTTCATAGTCGGGACCACAGAATTAAACAGGGAACAACACTTCCAAACCAGGGACAGTTTCGTTAATTTGCCAACCTACAACTCCCAAGATTTCCAGAGCATAGTTCTGCAAGTCCCTTCCTGAATTGATTGATTGATTGATTTACAGCATTTATTTGCCACCCTTCTCACCCCGAAGGGGACTCAGGAAAGCTTACAAGATAGATAGATAGACACACGCACACATACGTATACATACAGTGTTTATGTGTGTGTGTGTGTGTGTGTGTATATATACATATAGATACACACACACATATACATATATATTATATGATTGTAAGCTGCTCTGAGCCCTTGGGGAGTGGCGGCGTACAAGTCCAAATAATAAAATAAAAAATAAAATAAATATTACCATAGCACAATACCAGTTTTATATATTACTATATGGTACTATACCATTATACTGTAATATTATTACTAATATAAAATATAATATAAAATATATAATAATTTATTAGTAGTAATAGTATATTGTATTGCATTATAATCTTATAAGTATTATATGTATATACATAATATATATTATTAGCATAGCACAATATCAGTATTATATATTACTATATGGTACTATACCATTACACTGTAATATTATTAATAATATTAAATATAAAATATATAATAATATCCTATTATTAGTAGTAGTATATTGTATTGCATTATAATCTTATAAATATTATAAACATAGCACAATACCAGTATTATATATTACTATACGGTACTATACTGTTATACTGTAATATTATTAGTAATATTAAATATAATATAAAATATATAATATCCTATTATTAGTAGTATATTGTATTGCACTATAATATTATAAATATTATATGCATATATATATGTTATATTATTAGCATAGCACAGTATCAGTATTATATATTACTATATGGTACTATACCATTACACTGTAATATTATTACTAAAATTACATTTAATATAAAATATATAATTATAATAAATTATTATTACTAGTAGTATATTGCATTGCATTATAATATTATAAATATTAGATGTATATACATATCTATATGTATAAAGGAAGAGCCGTCATGTGAAGACTACCTCAAACAGAGAAACCTTACAACGCAGAAACACAAAACTTGCCAACAGAAATAGGCCTCAAGCAAGGTACGTTTGTAGCAAAGAAACTTTCCCCCCCAAAACCTAAAAGGCCCCCAAAACAACGAGTAAAAATAAAACTACATTTCCCAGCATCCTCTGCGGCAGCCAGCGAAACCCATTGGCCAACATCAGTTACCATAGTAATGGTGGGCAAAGCCACTTAGAATGCTGAGTGATTTCAGTTGAGGGTTAAACTGCCACGGCCAAGATCTAGGAGGGAGACAAACAGGGCACCAGGGACACAGGCACCACTGACAAACACATACCCCCAGAATAACACAAAAGTAATACCTACACACAACACAATACGCACATAACACAACCTTGCGTCTACTGCTCAGCCCATTTGTATGCCATTCCTTCCTTCCACACAGGCATAAGCTGACCCAAAAGACAAGCCATGCCTCCTGAAAAGAACAGCATCGGACGACACACTCGCAACGCTACATACATCACACAAAAAGGGCAGAACACACGCCAGAACAGAAAGACACTGCACTACACTAGCTTTTGCCATCCCCATAAACAAGGCTCAAGGACAAACACTGCAAATCTGTGGCATAGACCTTGACACAGAATGCTTCTCCCACGGACAACTCTACGTAGCGTGCTCCAGAGTCGGGAAACCACAGAACCTCTACATCAACACAGCAGACGGAAAGACACAAAACATTGGATATCCACAAGCTCTGCAGAACGGCAGCAACACCACACACCGACAACTCCACAGGACTTCAACATCCCACCCACCAGAACAACCCACAACGACACAGCCATGACCCCACCAAGACCATAAGTCACATCAATTCCAACCCTTACATACTCAGGCTTTCTCGCATCTCCTAAATAGGGCACAGCAACGCCTGCCGCGTACAGCTAGTATTATACTATATTATTAGCATAACACAGGTATTATATCACTATACTGTAATATTACTAATATTACATATAAAATATATAATTATAATAAATTATTATTAGTAGTAGTATATTGTATTGCATTATAATATTATAAGTATTATATGCATATACATATATTATGAGCATAACACAGGAGACAAGATGGGAGCACCCCTCTCTCTATCTCCACTTTGCCAATGCTGGCACTGTCTATGTGCTTCTTTTCCCTTCCTTCCCCTCCTCCATCTGCCAATCTGCTTGTGCGGTCCCTTTAAGAGCCGCCCGGCTTTTCTGCCCTTCTCAAAGATGGCGCCCTGGGGTATGGCGGAGCGGGCGGAAGCCCAGTCACGTGACCGCGAGCCGGGCTGTGTTGCGCTGACGTGGGCTTTGGCGTTGAGGGCGCGTGCGCATGCGCGGGAGAGAGGAGCGTCGGTGCGGCAGAGCGGGTCTGAGGGAGGAGGAGGAGGAGGGCGGCATGAGGTGACGCGGCCAGCCTTCCTTCCTCTCTCCCTGCCCGACCATGGCTCCCCGGCGCCGGCCCCCGGAGCTGTACCGGGCGCCGTTCCCGCTCTACGCGCTCCGCCTCCATCGTGGGGCCCCGCTGCTGGCGCTCCTGGCCGGGGGAGGCGGCGCCGCCAAGACCGGCATCGCCAACGCCCTGGTGAGGAGCCGCCTTCCTTCCTTCCTTCCTTCCTTCGGGGACAGGGCGGGCTTGGGCCTACTTACTTGGGCCCTCTCTCCCTCCCTCGGGGTGTTTTGGACTCCAACTCCCAGCATTCCTCGCGGCCTCAGGCCCCTTCCTGAGGAAGGGGCCTGAGGCCGCGAGGAATGCTGGGAGTTGGAGTCCAAAACACCCCGAGGGAGGGAGGGAGAGGGGCCCCAAGGCCTGGGAGAGGACCTTCTTAAAGTGACAGCGCCTCCTTCAAGGCAGGAGCTTCTTAAAGGGACAGCGCATCTTTCTAAGGACGAGGCCCCTTTAAAGAGACAGCGCCTCCTTGAAAGGCAGAAAGTTCTCAAAGGGGGACAGCGCCTCCTTAAAGGCACAGGACCCAATTAAAGGGATAGGGTCTTCTTAAAGGGACAGGGCCCTCTTCAAGACAGGAACTTCTGAAAAGGACTGCACGTTCTTAAAGTGACAGAAGCCTATTAAAGGGACACACACACACACCCTCCTTAAAGAGAGAGCGCCTCCTTAAAGACAGGACCTTCTCAAAGGGGGACAGTGCATCCTTAAAGGCACAGGACCCAATTAAAGGGATAGGACCTCCTTAAAGGGACAGTACCTCCTTCAAGACAGGACCTTCCCAAAGGAGCAGTGCATCCTTAAAGGCACAAGAACCAATTAAAAGGATAGGGTCTTCTTCCAGACAGGTTCTTCTCAAAGGCACATGGCTGCATCAAAGGGAAAAGCCCCCCCCCCCCAAAAGACAAGACCTTCTTAAGAGGATAGTGCATCCTTAAAGGCACAGGACCCAACTGAAGGGATATGGCCTTCTTAAGAGGACAGGGCCCACTTCAAGATAGGACTTTCTAAAAAGGACTGCACATTCTTAAAGTGACAGAAGCCCATTAAAGGGACAGCCCCCTTAAAGAGAGCGCACCTCCTTAAAGACAGGACCTTCTCAAAGGGGGACAGCGTATCCTTAAAGGCACAGGACCCAATTAAAGGGATAGGTCCTTTATTTAAAGGGATAGGACCTCCTTAAAGGGACAGTTCCTCCTTCAAGACAGGACATTGTCACAGCGCATCCTTAAAGGCACAAGACCCAATTAAAGGGATAGGGTCTTCTTAAGGGGACAGTGCCTCCTTCCAGACAGGATATTATCAAAGGGACAGGACCTCCTTAAAGGGACAGGGCCCCATCAAAGGGAAAAGCCCCCCTCCCCTTAAAGACAAGACCTTCTTAAGATGATAGTGCATCCTTAAAGGCACAGGACCCAATTAAAGGGATAGGACCTCCTTAAAGGGACAGTGCCTCCAACAAGACAGGACCTTCTCATCCTTAAAGACAGGACCTTCTCAAAGGGACAGCGCATCCTTAAAGGCACAAGACACAATTAAAGGGATAGAGTCTTCTTAAGGGGACAGTGCCTCCTTCCAGACAGGATCCTGCAAAGGGACAGGGCCTCCTTAAAGGGACAGGACCCCATCAAAGGGAAAAGCCCCCTAAAGACAAGACCTTCTTAAGAGGATAGTGCATCCTTAAAGGCACAGGACCCAATTAAAGGGATAAGACCTCCTTAAAGGAACAGTGCCTCCTTCAAGACTGGACCTTCTCAAAGGACAGTGCCTCCTTAAAGGCACAAGACCCAATTAAAGGGATAGGGTCTTCTTAAGGGGACAGTGCCTTCTTCCAGATAGGATCTTCTTAAAGGGACAGGACCTCCTTAAAGGAACAGTGACCTTCACAAAGAGAGGGCGCATCCTTAAGGGCACAGGACCCAAAATAAGGAGTAGGACCATCTCCTTAAAGGGATAGGACGTCTCCAAGTGTTAGCACATCCTTAAAAACACTAAAAGGCACAGGACCTTCTAAAGTGCTTCCTTAAAGACAGGACCTTCAGAAAGGGAGAGCACATCCTTTGGTAGATGGATCCCTAACGCTGACTCTTGTGTCTGGACATAAGGCACCTTAAGGCAGAGGTGCCTTAAGGATAGACAGTCCCATTAACTTAGGAGATCCTTCCCCCTGGCCAGATTCAGTGTGTTGCATTACTGCAGGGTCGGTTTACAGATGCCCCGTCGTGAGCGTGCATATGCCCATGCGGTATGGAGAGAGTGGAAACTGCTAGGCATGTGGTTTCTGGGCTGTATGGTCATGTTCTAGCAGCATCTTTTCCTGCATTTGCAGGCGAAACATCAGGAGAAGATGCTGCTAGAACATGGCCATACAGCCCGGAAATGACACAACACACAAATGTAGAGGCTTCTTCCCTCCCTGCAAAGTTTGCTGCCATTGGGAAGGGGACGGTGGTCTGCAGCTGCCCTTCTCCTGTTGACCTCTTCCTTCCTTCCTCTCGTCCTCTTCCTCCGTAGCACTTCCTGCAGCTGTCCTGGCAGGGAGGGGAGCTCTCGGCCTCCTTGCTCCACGCCCATGACACAGAGACGCGCGCCACCATGACCATGGACCTGGCCGGAGACGTCATCGCGGCCGGACAGGACGCCTCCTGCCACATCCTCAGCTTCCGCCTGCAGAGACCTGGGCAGAGGGCAGGGAAAGAGGGTGGAGGCGGAGAGGGGGACAGCGGCCCCGGCCCAGCAGGTGAGGGACCCTCAGGCGGATCAAGAGCAGGGGAGGAGGTCTCTGGGGAGGGGCTGCTCCCCTTGTGCTCTTAGCCTGGAGCCCAGGGAAGGTGTGCAGCGGGGCGGCTGTGAGCGCATGCTCTGTGTCCTCAGGCGGAGGGGACAAAGGACCCCGGAGGCGCAAGGCCAAGCCCCCCGCCAGCGGCCCTGACGGCACCCACAGTGAGACCCCGGGCATGACGGTGGAGACCCTGCACTGCGTCCAGACCGACACCAGCCCAGATGCCCTGCAGAAGGCCGTCTGCTTCAGCAGCGACCACTCGCTCCTGGCCACTGGCGGAGTGGATGGGTTCCTACGTGTCTGGGAGGTACGGCTGAAAGGGGATGGCCCTGAGCTGAATGTGAGCTGAATGTGGGGCGCAAGGGGGTTGGCGTAGGGGTGTGTGCCCAAGGCTCAGGAGTGCTGACAGGCCTTGCGATGAGGATGAAGATTAAGGGGGGGGGGGGGTTGCCCAGCATCTGAGTCCAGGGCAAACCTAGAGCAGCAGCACGAGCGTCCTGACAAGGAGGAGCCTTCCTTTGTAGAGCAGGAGCAGCAGCCTCAAGGGAGGGGTCCTGAGTAAGGCAGGATCAGGAGATCCGGGAAGCCATCCAAGAGCAAAGTATTCTAGTTAGGCTCTAATGAAGGACTTTCATTGTTTACCGTATCAGGAACAAACCAAGGGTACAGTCGTAATGTATATGTAAAAAAAACCAAGTTTAAAAACTTGGCATTCTATTAAATGTCCTTTGACCAGAAGCCGGCCACGTGGAGTGCCTTTGGGGTTGCTCTAAGAAGGTCCTCCATTGTGCATGTGGCAGGGTTCTGGCTGTATAGCAGTAGGTGGTCCGTGGTTTGCTCTTCTCCACACTCGCATGTCGTGGACTTCATTTGGTGGCCCCCTTTCTTAAGGTTGGCTCTGCATCTGGTGGTGCCAGGGCGCAGCCTGTTCAGCACCTTCCAGGTTGCCCCGTCCCCTGCATGCCCAGGAGGGAGTCTCTCATTCCGTATCAGCCATGGGTTTAAGTTCCGAGTTTTTGCCTTCCACTTTTGGACTCTCGCTTGCTGAGGTGTTCCTGTTCAGCAGTGGAACTCTCTACCCCGAAGTGTGGTGGAGGCTCCTTTTATGGAGGCTTTTAAAAAGAGACTGGATGGCCCTTTATTGTTCAACATCTATATGCCAAGTTGGTGCAGAGTTTTGGTCTGGAGTGTCACCGGTACGCTGATGACACCCAGCTGGTGCTGAGGATGGCCGGCCGGCCAGCCGGACTCTATACCCGATAGTTTCCAACTATGCCTTGAAGCTGTGACTGGTTGGCTACGGGCCAGTCGGTTGAGAGTGAACCCGTCTAAGACTGAGATCCTTTGGCTGGGTCACCCGGGTGGGTGTGAGCTCCGGCTGCCTACTGTGGACGGCGAGGCATTATGCCCATTGCCCTTAGTAAAGAGTCTGGGGGTCCAGTTGGACCCGCTGCTGACGATGGAGGCTCAGGTCTCCACTGTCAGCAGATCTGTCTTCTACCATCTGTGGCAGGCTAGGCGGGTGGCACCCTATCTCTCCGGAAATGACCTGGCCACGGTAATCCAGGCGACGGTCATCTCGAGGCTAGACTACTGTAACGCCCTTTACATTGGTCTTCCTTTGTCGGTCATCTGGAAGCTCAAAGTGGTGCAGAACGCTGCAGCGAGACTCCTGGCTGGAGTATCGGCCAGTGCTCATATCACTCCAACTCTGCAGCGACTGCACTGGTTACCAATTGAGCACCGGATCATCTTCAAAGTGTCTTGACCTTTAAGGCCTTGTATGGTCTGGGGATGGTGTACTTGAGGGACCGTCTACTCCCATATGTTCCTCAGAGATCTCTCCGATCAGAGGACCCCAACCTCTTGCAAATTCCACGCCTGCGAACCATTCATTTGTCGTCAACTAGACAGAGAGCCTACTTTGTGGCAGCACCATGCACCTGAAGTGCGAGCAATCAGCGAGCCGCTGGCTTTCCGGAACGCTTGCAAAATGGCATTGTTCCGGCAGGCATTCAGCCTCTAACTACTCTTGGTTATGGTGGAATATTGTGGAAACTGTCCTATATTTTATTGTTTTTATGCTTCTTTGTTGTAGTTTGATACGCTGCAAACCGTCCTGAGCCAACTGGAAAGGACGGTATACAAATCGAAATAATAAATAAATAAATAAATCTGTCAGGGGTGCTTTGAAGGCGATTGTCCTGCTTCTTGGCAGAATGGAGTTGGACTGGACGGCCCACAAGGTCTCTTCCAACTCTAGGATTCTGTGATTCCTGCGAGTATCTCTGTAGAACTTAGAAAACTATTTCTTGATTTAAGATGTTTTCTAAGATCTACAAATATACTCACAGGAATTAAGGCCTGACGCCATTCAACACAAGAGATCCAGTTGGTTGGCCGAGAGGAGGGCCAAGATGTGGGCTCACTGGGGAGAGTAGCATAAGTAGCTGGAGGCCACATCAGCCAGCTGCTGGGAGCAACGTCAGTGCGACTGCTACAGCCCGGACCTCTGCCGGTGAACTTTCGATTGGACCTTGACTTTGGCGAGTGGGCTGCGTTTTGGATTACACTCCCTGTGTTGGTGAGATGCCTTGGCATTGTAGCTATTGGAAAGAACTCTGGACAACTCTTGCTTGGACTGATGGACTCTCCCAGAGTGGCCACAGTGCGGACAATGCCCAGCGTCGCTTTCTTCTCTTGTGTCCTGCAGTTTCCTAGCATGAAGAAGGCCCTGGAGTTCCAGGCCCACGATGGGGAGATTGAGGACATCGCCCTCAGCCCCGATAACAAGGTAAGAAGGGGCTCCATGGGAAATCGGCAGAGAGGTTGGCCTGGCATCGGCTATCCAGAGGGAAAATGGTGCCTGGCTTCTAAGAGTGAGCAGGGCCAAAGGCTTGAGGGAAATTCCTCGTATTTAGTAGGGTTGCCACTTTTTGATAAAATACGTGTTTTTTTCACAAAAATAAGGGGCACTTCATAAAAACTTGCCTAGTTCCCAACAGACCTCACAACCTCTGAGGATACCTGCCATAGATGTGGGCGAAGCCTTAGGAGAGAATGCTTCTGGAACATGGCCATACAGCCCGGAAAAGTCACACCAACCCAGTGATTCCGGCAACGGAAGCCTTGGACAACACATACAACGGCAGTTGCCCAGGGCACGCACTTCCTTGGCCCCGCCCCTTGATGACCCACATGGTCCCGCCCCCTTTTTGCATGTCAACAAGAGCACGTGCCTGGCTCCAGGTGTTTGTGCATATATACTGTGTGTGTGTGTGTGTGTGTGTGCTGTAATTCGCTTTGAGTCCCCTCGAGGATATAGTATGGAATATAAATAAAGTGTTGTTATTGTTGTTGCTCCTGAGTGCCGCCCTTTGACTCCTCTGCAGGTGGTGACGGTGGGGCGGGACTTCCGGTGCTGCGTGTGGCAGCGGGACCAGATGGTGACGGGGCTGCTTTGGAACGAGAACCTGCAGGGCATCCCGGACAAGGCCTACCGCTACCAGGCCTGCAGGTATTTGGTGGTGCCGGGGTTGGCGGGGAGCGGGGTTGGGGCCTCCTGCCACGTGCATGGTGTGTCATGCCCTGCCGACCTCTTGTTCCAGGTTCGGGGCGGTGGAGGACCAAGGGCAGGCCCTGCGGCTGTACACGGTGCAGATCCCCCACAAGCGGGAGCGCCGCCCGCCTCCCTGCTACCTCACCAAGTGGGACGGGCACAGCTTCCTGCCCCTGCTCACTCGCCCCTGTGGCAACGAGGTCATCTCCTGCCTCTCCGTCAGGTAAGGCCCACCAAGAGGCTCCTCCTCTCATTAAAAAAAATAATCCTTATCCATTCTAATTAAAACTTCCTGTTCCTTCCACCCATCACCCGCACCGCACACCACTTGTACATCAGGCGTGGGCCACGAATTAATTAGGTGTGTTTTCAGCTCCTGCATATAACAAGGCACTAAGTTTGCAAGCTTGGAGCTTTGCATTTTGGCTTAGCTTGATGGCTCGTTTTGAGCTGAAGCAACCTTTGGCTGTTGCTGGGTGTGGTTATGCAGCGTCCTGAAACTGAGACCCTTTGGAGTGCCAAGGAAACCGCTTGACATATAAATGTTACTATAATATTGTTATTATTTTGGCAGCGACACAGGCACATTCCTGGGGCTGGGTACCGTCACGGGTTCGGTGGCCATTTTTGTCGCCTTCTCCTTGCAGGTAGGAATTTTTCCGTCACCTCTATTTGGGGCGTATTGGGCCAGGTGGGGTTGGGGAGCAAAGACTTGCCGCTCCCATGTAGTTTCCATTTTATGTTGGCCTTCCCTCCAGGTGTTTTGGACTGCGACTCCCACCATTCCTAACAGCTGGGACAGCCTCAGGCCCCTTCCTTTTCCCCTCAGCCGCTTAAGCGGCTGAGGGGGAAAAGGAAGGGGCCTGAGGCTGTCCCAGCTGTTAGGAATGGTGGGAGTCGCAGTCCAAAACACCTGGAGGGTTGACATTTGCCTGTTCACTTCTCGACGTGCCTCTCCTACCCGACAGAGACTGTATTACGTCCGGGAGGCACATGGGATCGTGGTGACCGCCGTGGCCTTCCTGCCCGAGACCCCGGAGCTACGGAAGGAGAACGAGGCCGCCCTGCTGAGCGTCGCCGTGGACAGCCGCTGCCACGTGCACCGCATCCCTTGCCGACGTAGGTCCTGCAGGAGGAGAACGGGGCGCCCCTTTGGAGCAGGGCTTGCACTTCAACCATGTCCATCCCTCGTTCCTTCCTTCCCTCTCTCTCCTTCCAGGGAGCTTCCCGGTCTGGCTGCTGCTGCTCCTCTGTGCCGCCTTGGTCGTGGCCGCGGTGGTCCTCCTGCAGCTGGCCTTCCCAGGCTTCCTGTGACGACAGCCCTTCCTCCTTTGTAGGAGCCATGGACCTCAGTACGGACCCATTGGAGGCCAAAGAGGCTGACCAAGACTGGCCTGAGCTGCGGTCAGTGGGCCCAGCCTCAAGTCCTGCTCTTCTGAAGGCAGAGAGGCAGCCCTTCCACCTGTTCTGTGTTGACTGACCGTAGGGATCCTTCCAGACGCAGCTGTACTTCGCAGGCAACAAGGAGGCCTGTTCCGGACCATGAAGACGGTGGGCTCGGAGCCCGCAATTAAACAGGATGATGGAGCCAAGCCTCCTCCTTCTGGTCTGCCTTTGGGTCCTTCTTAGGCTCAACAAGGCGAGGGTAGAGTGTCCACTTAGGCCTTCACACTGAACCTGGGTGAAGATGAGCCCGGTTTCCCAGACAAGGTGAGGGTGGAGTGTCCACTTAAGCCTTCACACTCAGCCGGGTAAAGACAAGCCCGGTTCCCCAGAGAAGGCGAGGGTAGAGTGTCCACTTACACCTTCATACTCAACATGGGTGAAGACAAGCCCAGTTCCCCAGACAAGGTGAGGGTAGAGTGTCCACTTACGCTTTCACACTCAACCTGGGTGAAGACGAGCCCGGTTCCCCAGACAAGGTGAGGGTAGAGTGTCCACTTACGCTTTCACACTCAACCTGGGTGAAGACGAGCCCGGTTCCCCAGACAAGGTAAGGGTAGAGTGTCCACTTACGCTTTCACACTCAACCTAGGTGAAGACGAGCCCGGTTCCCCAGACAAGGCAAGGGTAGAGTGTCCACTTACACCTTCACATTCAACCTAGGTGAAGACGAGCCCAGATCCCCAGACAAGGTGAGGGTAGAGTGTCCACTTACGCTTTCACACTCAACCTGGGTGAAGACGAGCCTGGTTCCCCAGACAAGGCAAGAGTAGAGTGTCCACTTACACCTTTAGGAGGAGGGAGGGAGGGAGGGAGGGAGCCTGTGGGTCTCTCTCTACAGCCTCACCTTCCTTCCGGCTCGATGGCCTTTTGGGGACCCTTCCCACTCTGGGACACCCCCCCCCCCCGGGTTCTCTGGGCTTTGGATCAGGCACGCCCTGGGAATGGGAGGGAAGGAGGTGCTTGGGCGAGGTCATTGCAATTATCATCATTATCACGGTTTTAATGACGGCCATTGTGATCATTGAACTTATCACCCGCCCATTCCAAAAGCTCCGTACTCCCCCCCCCCCCTTCTAGGTGTTTTGGACTTCAGCTCCCACAATTCCTTGCAGAGAGGGAGAGAGGGCGGGTGGGCAGACCCAGGTTGGCCCAGGTCTGTTGCAATAGCCATGTGGTCATAGGAAGGGCGGGGTCTGGGCTGGAGGACCTCATGGGCTCCCTGCCCCATGTATGGGGATAGGAGGGACGTGGCGTGGCTGGCATGTCATGCCCCCTCCCCCGGAGGCGCTGCTGCCACGCCACGTGCACACTCTGTGGGCGGCGCCCCACCTCGCCTATCTCCTCCCCCTCCTGCTGGGCCCAGGCCCCACCCACGCAGCCTCCAACCAAGGAGGGTGCCCTCAGGTCAGGTCAGCCCCACCCACAAGGGGACCGGGGTCTGCAAAGTGGGGTGGGCCCGGTGGGGGGCTTCTACTCCCTCCCTGTTTCCCGCCTGGGTCTCCGGGGCGCCCCCTGCTCTGGAACCCCCTCCTCCCTCCCCGGCGAGAGGGCCCTCAGGTCAGGTCAGCCCCACCCACAAGGGGACCGGGGTCTGCAAAGTGGGGTGGGCCCGGTGGGGGGCTTCTACTCCCTCCCTGTTTCCCGCCTGGGTCTCCGGGGCGCCCCCTGCTCTGGAACCCCCTCCTCCCTCCCCGGCGAGAGGGCCCTCAGGTCAGGTCAGTCCCACCCACAAGGAGCACAGGGTCTGCAAAGTGAGGTGGGCCCGGCGGGGGCTTCACCTACTACAGGCGGCACTTCTCTCCCTCCCTCCATGTTTCCTGTCTGGGTCTCCAGGGCGCCCCCTGCTCAGGAACCCCCTCCTCTTTCCCCGGCGAGGGGGCCGTCAGGTCAGGTCAGCCCACCCACAAGGGGGCCAGGGTCTGCAAAATGGGGTGGGCCCGGAGCGGGGGCTTCACCTACTACAGGCGGCACTTCTCTCCCTCCATGTTTCCCATCTGGGTCTCTGGGGCGCCCCCTGCTCTGGAACCCCCTCCTCTTTCCCCGGCGAGGGGGCCCTCAGGTCAGGTCAGTCCCACCCACAAGGAGCACAGGGTCTGCAAAGTGAGGTGGGCCCGGCGGGGGCTTCACCTACTACAGGGGGCACTTCTCTCCCTCCCGGTTTCCCGCCTGGGTCTCCGGGGCGCCCCCTGATCTGGAACCCCCTCCTCCCTCCCAGGCGAGGGGGCCCTCAGGTCAGCCCCGCCGCACATGTCATCCTCAGGAGGAGGAAGATGAGGAAGACCCTCCGTCCCATGAAGCGTTTCCTTCCTGGGTCCACCACGGCCCTTCTTTCCTCATTGCGCCTCTCATTAAAGCAACCTGTGGCTTTGCAGGAGGGACACCGCCTCTCAACGCTCTAGAGCATTCGGCCCTCGTTCCTCCACGGACCTCACCTAGCACCTCCCCCCTGAGAAGCTCTCCACCAAGACTCAGGAGGGTGCTGCTTCCCGGGAGATGATGCCTCAGGGGAATCATGGGTCTTGGAGGTGAGGCTCCAGTGTCTCCAGTCCTTCCTGGAGGACCCTTCCCAGGTGGTGTGCTTGGGGGGCACCTGCCCGGCCTCACCGCCTTTGTCCAGTGGGGTCCCCTAGGCCTCTCAAGGCTGCCCCCAGGTTGCTGAGCATCTCCAGGAAGCCACTGGGAGAGACCACCCCAAGTTTTGGAGTCAATGTCACCTGGACACAGGTGAGGATGATGTCCAACTTGGTCACTCCTGTCCACCAATGGGTGCTTGGCAGCACTGGGGGTCTGGATGAGGGCAAACCCAGTGACCTTGAATCCAGGGAACACAGAGGTCCTCCTGCTCAGCCACCAAGTCCAAGAAGGCCTCGGGTTACAGCCTGTGCAAGACGGGGTCACACTGAAGGTCAGAGGTCGGGCAGCTATGGGCCGGGAGCCAGACGTGGCTCTTTTCATGATTGCATCTAGCTCTCCAGGGCAGCCCGGGCCTCGGTTTCCCAGCATGCAGCGGGGAGGAGTGACGCAAATGCGCTGCGACTGCCTCTTCCTCATCCCATGCTGCTCTTGGGGGCCCTGCGCCCACTTCGCTGGGGGTGGCGGCAGCGCCTCTTCCTCTTTGTCCTCCGCCACGGGCCTCAGGGGAGGCGGCAGAGGCGGACCTGGCCCTGGCGCCACGGACCGGGCCTCGCTGCCCCCGGGGGATGCCCAGCTCATCGCCCTCATTGTCGTCCAGCTGAAGAGCCACTGCCTCTTTGATGCCTTTTGGATGGACGCCCTCCTCCCCCTTCCTTCCTTGCTTCCTTCCTTCCTCTTCCTTTCTTTTTCCCTCTCTTTTTCTTTCATTCTTTTTCCTCCATCCCTCTTCGTTCCATTCTTCCTCTTCCATTCTTTCCTTCTCCTTCCTTTTCCCTCCCTCTCTGCCCTTCCTTCCTTCCTCCATTCTCTCTTTCTTCCTTCCTTTCTCCCCCTTCACCGTTTCCTTCTCCTTCTCTCCGTCCTTTTCCCTCCCTCTATGCCCTTCCTTCTTTCCTCCGTTCTCCCTCTTCCTTCCTTTCTCCCCTTCACCCTTTCCTTCTCCATCTTCCTTTTCCCTCCCTCTCTGCCCTTCCTTCTTTCCTCCATTCTTTCTCTTCCTTCCTTTCTCCCCCTTCACCCTTTCCTCCTCCTTCTCTCCTTCCTTTTCCCTCCCTCTCTGCCCTTCCTTCTTTCCTCCATTCTTTCTCTTCCTTCCTTTCTCCCCTTCACCCTTTCCTTTTCCTTCTCTCCTTCCTTTTCCCTCCCTCTCTGCCCTTCCTTCTTTCCTCCATTCTTTCTCTTCCTTCCTTTCTCCCCCTTCACCCTTTCCTTCTCCTTCTCTCCTTCCTTTTCCCTCCCTCTCTGCCCTTCCTTCTTTCCTCCATTCTCCCTCCCTCTTCCTTCCCTATTCTTTTCCCCGTCTTCCTTTCCTTCTCCTTCCTTTCTTTTCACTTCCCTCTCCTTCTTTTCCCTTCATTATTTTACTTTTTCCTCACTCCTTTCCTTTCTTTTCCCCACCCTTTCCTTTCTTCCCCATTTCCTTCTTTCTTTTCCCCTTCTTGTCTCTCCCCTGCTTTTCTTTTCTCCCTTTTCCATAGTTCGTTCTTCTTTTCTTTCTTCCTCTCCCTCCTTTATTTCCTCTGCCTGCCTTTCTTTCTTTCCCCCTTCCTTTCTTCCATCTTCTCTTCCTTCCCAGAGTCCTGAGCATGCCTTTTGCAGAGCCAGGTCTGAAGTGTCCCCTCATTCTCCCGGGGGAATCCTTTTCTCATCGTATGTACGTATAGACTCACATTGAGTTGAATTCAGTCTCAAAATATATTCTATATATCATATGGCTCTCACTGAAATACATTTTTAAATGTTTTGCTTTCATGGCTCTCTGAGAGAAAAAGGGTCCCGACCCCTGCACTACAGCCTTCTCGCTGACCACACTGGAAATTTGGGGGGGGGGGGGGGCGGCTGAATGATGGTAATCATGGTAATTTAATTTATCAAACACGTAACACCAAAGGAATGCTCAATGTAAACACACTCAAACAAAACTACGCTGTACCTTTAACTATTTCAGGGCTGGAAGGGCATGCGACACAACTCTGTAATCATAAACCACACTCTATATGCAAACAGTATCAAAATGTATTAATTGTGACATATGTAATATTTAGAAATCATCACAACATTCAAAGTGTCTATTAATCACACAAAAACAGGTCTAGAATCACATAACTATTTAACATCAAATATCATATCTCATATACATATCAAAGAGAGAAGCATGGAACCCATAACACAATAAATGGGTGCAAAAGATTCAAGCTCACTGTCCAAATGAACCCATAAGTTCAGAGTCTATTAACTCACAAACCAGAGACCAAGTCCGTGTGGGAGCTGATGGGAATGAGCTGGCTGGCAAGACGCCGGCTGGAAAGGCTGGAAGGAGGGGCGAGCCTAGGTGGTGAAAAGGAAGCCCACGCCTACGGGATTTCCGTCGCGGAGCCGACCCGTTTTGGACCTCTAGGGCCCTTCGTCAGGGCGGGAGATCTCACAGTGCCATCTGTGTCTTCTTTCATGAATAACAAACATTTGTATCAATCTGAAATACATCATATTAACAGGGTTTTTTAAAAAAAAATCTCAGAATAAACACAGTCATAGAAAGGGTGGAAACACCGGTATTCTCAATGGTAACATACCTTAATGTTATAATCAATAGCATCACAAGTAAGTATGACCGACATACGGTAAGTATAGACCTAAGGGGTGAGTATATATACCCTCCTAGGTAATGCAAGGAGGTAATAGGGTGAGTAATGTGATGCTCCTGTTCTAAATTAGCAAATTAGAAATGCTGAGAGAGTCGTTTAGGCCAGTAGGTGTCTCACTTGCTACCATTGTGATCCAGGTGTTTTCTCTACGTAGTAGCTCTTGTTTCAAATTGCCATGTGGTTTAACCCTCACGCGTTCACGGCCCATGAATGTGACCTCTTCCCTAGACTTGTGTATGGTCTTAAAGTGACAATAAAGAGCAATCTCTTCAGATCCTAGCCAGATTTTGTTGCGATGTTCCCCTATTCTTATCTTCAAAGTACGTGAACTTTGACCTTTATAGATCTTTTGACAAGAACAAATGAGACAATAGACACATCCTATGGTATTACAGGTAATACAATCTTTGATCTTAAAGGTTCTGGATTTATGTGCCACGTATATTTCACGTGAGGTGGATACAAACTTGCACACGCTGCAATTACCACATGCTCTCATGCCTGGTGTCAATACACCGGGTGGATCTTTTGGTCTATGATCTGTGTGTATTAAAACATCTCCTAAATTGGAGGTTCTCTTGTAGGCTGGCATAGGTGTAAGTTGAAGGTCTGGAATGTCAGATAGGAGAGACCAATATTTCTTTACAATGTGGAGAATACCTCTACTATGTGTTGATAATGTGATAGGCCAGATAGTCCTGTTGGGTTTGGATCTATTGGTGTTGACTCTATCAATTGTATCTACTCTATTCCTGGCTGCTTGTATCACATGTAGTGGATAGCCTCTTTCTAGGAAATTGTTAGACAACTGGGTGGCATCTTTTTCAAAATTGGATGAGGTAGAGGAATGTCTTTAATCTTAAGAGTTGGGAGAAAGGGGGGTTATTATTTAATGGGAAGGGGTGGAAACTGTGATAACGTAGCAAAGAATTTTTGCTGGTGGGTTTCCTGGAGTTCTTAACATATAGTGTATCTTTTAGTTTATATATTGGTACATCCAAAAATTAACCTCTTCCTTGAGATATTGGGTGTTAAAGGTGATATTTGGATGCCAAGTACCAAGCCATTCATCACACAAAGATGTGGTTATGTCTCCCTGCATGAGAAAAGGGATATCATCAATATATCTGCCCCAGAATATGAAATTGTTTTAAAAAGGATCATTGTGTGAGATGTGGATCTTTTCCAAGGGTGACATGTACAGATTGGCAATAGTGGGGGTAAGGGGTGAACCCATAGCCACACCGGGGGTTTGTAGAAAGAATTCTCCTTCAAAACTAAAATAGTTGTATTCCATCACACAGTCTAATAATCCTAAAAGAAATCCTGTGGGTGGAGACTGAGGTGGTGACCTATATCTAATAGAAGTGGGATGACATGTCTGGCTTCCTCAATGGGTACATTGGTGTACAGAGCAGTGATGTCCGAGGAGACTGGGTAAGTGTCTGGTTCAATTGGCATACCCTCCATTTTATTTATCAAATCTGTAGTGTCTCTCAAATATGATGGTGACTTAACTACATAGGGTTGAAGGATGGTGTGTAAAAAATTGCGCTAGAGGCTCCAAAATACACCCCGACAAATTTACTTTTTAGACGTATTGAGGGGTGAACAGTAATGGATTGAACATTAGACAAATTAACAATTAAGTCACTCTCTTTTGATTTAGGTGTTGTTCTAAAGTTAGCCTTTTTTTGAGGAAAAAGGGCTTCATCAGGGGAAGTGCACAAGATTAAAGGCGTCCCAGGCAAACTTTGGAGTCTGTGGAAAACCAGTCTTCCTCTGATGAAACCCTTTTGAGGGTGAAAAGGAATTCTGGTCCAGTACGACTTATATTACATTCACAAAGGCTGGGAGACGGGTCACCGTCTGTGTGTTCCCACCTCCAACGAAGTCACCAAAATTGTACAGGCTCCACGTAATCACCGCTTTCCCACAGTGCTGCCATTTGTAGGTTTCTCTCCTGTGTGGACTCTCAGGTGTTGCTTTAGGCCTGGCTCCTGAGCAAAGCTTTTCCCACAGTGCTGGCATTTGTAGGGGTTCTCTCTGGTGTGGACTCTCAGATGCTGATTTAGGTTTCCCTTCTCACCAAAGCCTTTCCCACAGTGCTGGCATTTGTAGGGTTTCTCTCCTGTGTGGACTCTCAAGTGACACTCAAGGGTTGTCTTCCAAGCAAAGCATTTCCCACAGTGCTGGCATTTGTAGGGTTTCTCTCCTGTGTGGACCCTCAAGTGACTCTCAAGGCTGTCCCTTCCGAGCAAAGCCTTTCCCACAGTGCTGGCATTTGAAGGGTTTCTCTCCTGTGTGGACCCTCAAGTGACACTCAAGGGTTGTCTTCCAAGCAAAGCATTTCCCACAGTGCTGGCATTTGAAGGGTTTCTCTCCTGTGTGGACTCTCAAGTGACGGTTAAGGTGTCCCTTCTGAGCAAAGCGTTTCCCACAGTGCTGGCATTTGAAGGGTTTCTCTCCTGTGTGGACTCTCAGGTGTTGCTTTAGGCCTGGCTCCTGAGCAAAGCTTTTCCCACAGTGCTGGCATTTGAAGGGTTTCTCTCCTGTGTGGACTCTCACGTGAATCTCAAGGGTTGCCTTCCGAGCAAAGCATTTCCCACAGTGCTGGCATTTGAAGGGTTTCTCTCCAGTGTGGACTTTCAAGTGACAGTTAAGGTATGCCTTCTGAGCAAAGCGTTTCCCACAGTGCTGACACTTGTGGGTTTGGAGATGTCTGGCAAGATGCCGCTTGCGCATAAGATGGCTCCTGCCCTTCACGCTTGCTCTTGTGGCCCACCAGTTCTCTCCTAGAAAGAAGGACAAGGAGAGACAAGCGTGAGTCCCAACTTTCAGGGAGGAAGGACTTTTTGGGGAAACGGGAACGGAGGGAGAAGTGGAGAGAAGTCAGGCCTGCAGAGGACGGAGGGGGGAGGGACTACAGCAAAGCGGCAGAAGAAGCAGGCCACCCAATACGCTGGTCAGAACTGGAAGCGGGAAGACCGGCTCTGCAGGCCAATGGGATGGTGGTCGGTTGAGGGGGGCGAGAAGAGGGGAGCTGGGCTGGTAGCCTTGGGCAGTTGTGGCCTTGCAATTGGGATGACAAGCGGGGACACTCTCCTCTCAGGGCCCCACTTCTGCCTCTCTGTGCGCATATGCTCATCCTTCCCAGAGTATACCCATCCACAAACATGGGCATGCACTTAGGCCAAACCGCAGGACCAGTGTGAAGGGGTTCTGGTTAGTCTGAAGGACACACGAGTGGACCTGAGAGCTCAGCGCTGCCTGGGAAGCCATTGCTTTCTGGACTCTTGTGGGCCTTCCCAGAGGCACCTTCCAGACCCAGAGAAGGACTGGTTGAGAATTGCTCCCAGTTGCTAAGGGGAACCCCTTGATGTTCCTGGGAAGCAAGGACCTGAGCTGAAGAGGACGTGAAAGGAGCCTCATCGCACCCTGGCCGAGGAATGGAAAGGGCCCTGAATCTCCACAGGAAAGGGGGTGTTGGGAAGGTCCTTACGCAGGAAGGTCACGTGCTCGAAGGTCTCCATCATGACCTCCTCGTACAAGGCCCTTTGCTCCTTGCCCAGCAATCTCCACTCCTCCTCTGTGAAGTAGATGGCCACGTCTTTGAAGGTCAAGGTCACCTGCAAGAGAGAAGAGATGCCACTCAGAGAACGGCTTCTCAAATCTGGAGGGGAAATAAGGAAGGAAAGGAAGGAAGGAAGGAAGAAGGAAAGGAAGGAAAGAAGGAAGAGAAGAAGGAAGGAGAATGGGAGGAAAGAAGGGAAGAATGAAGGAAGGAAAGAAAGGAAGGAAACAAGGGAAGGAAGAAGGAAAGGAGGTAGGAAACAAAGAAAAGATGGAAGCAAAGAAGGAAGAAAGTAAAGAAGGAAGAGAAGAAGGAAGGAGAATGGGAGGAAAGAAGGGAAGAATGAAAGAAGGAAAGAGAAAGAAAGGAAACAAGGGAAGGAAGAAGGAAAGGAGGGAGGAAAGAAAAAAAATATAGAAGGAAGCAAAGAAGGAAGGAATGAACAGAAGAAAGGAAGGGAGAGACTTTGTTAACCTGTTCCGGGGGCATCTTTCTGGCACCTTCTTCCGCAGAGAAGGAATTCACGGGGTTGTCTTCGCTCCGTGTGTCTGGAGACTCTGCCGGCCAAGTCTGGACTCAGGCACACCTGCCGGGAGTAGAAATTGAGGGCTTTACACAGGCACGCAGCCACACACAGACCCCAAGAGACAAGGACATCCCTCCCAGAGCAGGTCAAGCCTGAGGTTTCCCTAGACGTCAAAGTAACCAAGGCGATCCTAATGTTGACGCCTCGTGAGGTGATACGAAAAGATCTCGATGGGAGGCAGAGGGAAAAGCGGGCAAGATCAATACGAGAGGGTTTGAAGTTTCCAAGGCCTTGTTGACCCTGAGGCTGTGAGGAATTGTGGGAGTCCCAAACACCTGGAGGGAGGGCCCCACTTGGACAGGATAATAATAGTAATAATAATAATAACAATAATAATAATGTTTCCTGTCACCTTCCACGCAGACCACAACAGGAAGGACTGGACACAAAATGGCCTCCCCCTGGCTTGCTCCCCTCAGCTGCCCCTCGGCCTCTTTCCTCGTCTTTCCCTCAGCCAGGTGTCAACCACTTCCTTCCTGCCTCTCTGGGAACCAAACACACCTGGCCCAGATCACCTGTCCGGACGTCTCTCCTGGTACGAACCCTGGGAGGGAGGTGGCGATGTGGAGGAAGGGCCTTGACTCCTCTTGCCCTGGACGGGCCCTCCTCTGGCCAGGCTCAGGCTCAGGCTGAGGGCGCCCTCTCACCTCCACAGGGCTGGAGGACCTCTTGACACGGTCTGCCCCGGGAGGCTGGTGGGCCCAGAGTGCGAGGATTCGAAAGGGTGGGCTGACTGGAGAGAGACGTGTCAGCAGCCGATTGGCTGAGTGTGCCAGGGGCCAGGGTTCTGATTGGCTGCTGCCTCTGGCTGGCTGCTGAGGCCAACCCTTCCAACTGCCATTCTGCCCTTTGTGAGGAAACATGGCTGGCTGCCCACGGCCTTGAAGCCGGATCCTTTGGAGGCCGGAGGCACGTTGGAGTCGCCCACGTCTTGCCCATAAGAGGGAGACATAGTGTCCGTCCATCCCTTTCTCATTTAAATGCAATCTGTTATACACCGTAGTTTCACGTCTTGTCAGGAGAGAGATTTCCACCTTTTACGAGCAAAGCTCGATGTTGTTATTGTCTGAGTCAAAGATGGAGCCGATGAACAAGCACTTCCCTCCATTTTATTCTGGCTGGTTGTGTTTCTTCTTCCAAAAAACCAGACACAGAAGCAGAGCCAGGTCTGTGAGGAAGCATCTCTTGGCCACAGCAGAAACGTTCCAGCAGTGTTTTCCCAAGGACTGGCAGAACACAACATGGCGGGTGGAAGACAAAATGGCTTCCCTCTGGCTTTTCCCCCTCAGGAGCCTAAGGCCCTCAGCTGCCCCTCGGCCCCTTCCCTCCTTCTTGCCTCGGCCAGGTGTCAATCAACCAGGATTCCCTGATTCTAAACTGTATTTCACTTTGGCATCCACAACCGCCTTCTCCGGGCAAGATGCAGACTGGCCCCAGAGCTGGGGGGATTGAGGCCTCCTCCCCACAGCGGGAAGAAGAAGGGGGGCCTGGCCAGGAAGGAGAGCCTCTTGGGCACAGGGCACCCCCAAACTCCTAGAAGAAGCATCATCGTAGTCATGTTTACCTGCCTCTCCTCACAAACAAATACACACCATTAGGAAACATTGTGTAAAGCACAGCACCGGGACTGGGAGTCGGCCGCATTAAAGATCACAGCACCGGGACTGGGAGTCGGCCGCATTAAAGATCACAACTGATCGGGCCTCCTTCCCAGCGATGGAAACCCACTCCTCCCCTGTGTCCCCGGCCCCTTCCTTCCTTCCACACGGCCACGTCATCCCTCCACACGGCCTGCCTTGAACTGGATTAGAGGAGTCTGCGCGGCCATCTTGAAGGCCTCGCGGATAGATAAGACTCTACAAATGCTACTAGCCATCCCCTGCATTACTATGGCCCAGTCTGCGTCTATGTGTTTTGTGTGTGTATATATTTGTGTATATATCTGTGTTCACGCATATATATGTGTGTGTGTGTGTGTTGATCCTGAGGCTGTGAGGAATTATGGGAGTCCCAAACCCCTGGAGAGAGGGCCCCAGTTGGCCAGGATAATAACAATATCAACAACAATAATACTGTTTCCTGTCACCTTCCAAGGAGATCACAACAGGAAGGACTGGACAGAAAATGGCTTCCCTCTGGCTTGCCCCTCTCAGTTGCACCTCGGCCTCTTTTCCTCAGACTGAACTGGACACAAAATCGCGGGCGGGACACAAAATGGCTTCTCTCCTGGCTTCCTCCCTCAGGAACCTGATTCACTCAGCTGAGGCTTCTTTCTTTCTTTCCTCAGCCAGGTGTCAATCAATCCAAGTCAGGTGGGGCCTCTTTCCCAGCCATGGAAACCCACCCCTCCCCCGTACCCCAGGCCCCTTCCTTCCTTCCCTCCACACGGCCACGTCATCCCTCCACATGACCCGCCTTGAACTGGATTAGAGGAGTAAATATATAAATAAATACAATTCCTAGAATTACACCATGGCAGTGACAGCGGCGTCAATCCAGCCTCTGCTTCAAAGCCTCCAAAGAAGGAGTGTCACACCACCACACGCCAGGGCAGAGAGTTCCACTGCTGAACGGCTCTCCCTGTCATGTCCAGGTGGAACCTCCTTCCTTCCCTGCAGTTTGAAGCCATGGCTCCTCTGCGTCCTAGTTTCCAGGGCAGCAGAAAGGAAGCTTGTGTCAGCATTGAGCAAGAGTAGCGCAAGGGCCCCAGGCTGTCAGGAATGGTGGGAGTCGGAGTCCAAAACAACTTGCGGCCCCAACAATGACAGAACAAGACCACACTTGGCACACAGACGCCCAATGGCCCCCTTCACAACCTGGTACGGTTTAGGG